>OZ025291.1:47149524-47749524 GCA_964019185.1 Maratus speculifer | reverse complement strand
ATTATTATTTTAATTGTTTTTTCATTGACAAAAAGGAAAAAAAACTTTCATTGGTTTACAAATAAATTTATACAAAATTCCTGGGGTGGCAGTGAACCATTTAAACATTTTAGTAACACAACTATTTTCCCCATAAAAATGTTAATATACGCATTTAGAAAAGGATATGAAATCAGAAGAGCTTTAGTTTTTCTTATAAAGAAATAAACACAGGGGAAAAAAGCGTAGCAATTATCCTAATGATCCTATTTCCTTCTTTTCAGAAAAAAGACAGTTCTTATAAAAGTTTTATACAATGTAGGAAATTGGTTTTTGCCTCCATAATTGCAGGACAGTTAAGTATATTTTTCTTCCTTTAAAATTAACATTATTATGATATTTCAAAACCACCAAACCATTTAAAAATTCATTAAGTGTATTAAATATAAGGGAAGCACACAGTAATGATTATCTTTAAGAAAATAAGCCTTTTAAAGTTTTTTTTTTCTGGTATTTTTTGAAAGGATTTTGTAATAATTACTTTTAGTAATAATTTCATGTTTACAATTTAAATGTAAAAAATTGCAAAATTTTCATTAAAATGTTTATTAATTATTATAATATTATAATATCTATACTAATAAAAGAACAAAACGCTCTGTCTGTCTGTGTGTGTGTCTGTATGTGTGTGTGTGTCTGTGTGTCTGCGATGGCTAGCAAAATCTACAGCACGTACGAAGCTCAAAATTTTTTTGAGAGTAGCCCAATGTCTCTCCTGATGCACCTGAAGCTCAGAATTTCAAAATTCTATTTATTAACTGAGTAATTAATTAAATTCCAAAGCTCACTCTGATAAAAAATCGCCTTTTTTCGCTCTTTTTTCATTTCATTTTCTTTTGGTTGATTGGTTGCATAAACTTTCGCAGAAATAATTTAAAAAGCTGGGACAGACCTTTAAAATTCATAGACTGGCAAACTATCAGTTTAAATAGGATTTTTTTTTAATCACAGCTGCTGTACACCATGGAGAAAAAGATAGGTGGAGGCGAAGTAAACCGAAAAAAGGTTTGCAACACGGAGTAAGAAGTGTCTTACTCCGTGGTTTGCAATATTAAACCATTTATCGCTGAAATTTTAATGTCTCAAACAAAAGCACGAGGAAGGAATTTTGTATTAATAAAACGAACTGAAAGAAACGTATTACAGCTGAAACATATTTTATGAAGAAATAGTAATTTTTTAAAATGGTTTTTTTCTATTATATTATTTAGGTTAAAGTTAAATAACATTTATGTTATGGTTAGAATAAGGATATGTTACGATAAAGTGAATACATTTAGGCTAGGTTTCATTTCTGTTATATTTAATTTAAGGTAGGGTATTGTTAAGTCGCTGTTAGGTTACAGACACGTTCTGGTTACGGTATAAAAGTTTAAGGTTAGGAATTTATACACAGAGTGAACCTATACGCAAGATTTGATTAAAAATAACACTTACTTTTGTTAAATAGCTCTGAAATTATAGTACTATATACCAACATTTTAGCTACCATCGTGTATCGATTTCATTCATGGTATAGTCGGATTTAAGCGTGATATAATTAGTTTGAAATTCAAAATATTTCACTTGGGATTTGTATGTGAAAATAATAATTAGTTACGTGACTTAACAGTGATTTTTACGGGTAAATATCAACTTTTTTACACGAAAATCATGCAATCGTTGGATACATATTCCCTCCCGCGTTTTTCATTGCACATTTTGAGTATTTTTAGAGCTTTATATTAGTTGTTTTTAAAACCGATTTTTCACACAGTCAGTGGCTACGTATTTCAGACAATGCATTTCTGCATGTAACGAGTTAATGATAAAATCATACAAATTTCAAGTTCGTTTAATATTGTTAATACGGACCCGGGCAACGCCGGGCGGGTCAGCTAGTGTTTACATAAAATATTAAAGGTTTATGATTTTTAATTTAATAATGGTTTCGTGTAATTGTTTATTTCACGTAGTTAATTTAATTATGTATTAACTTACAAGAGATGGTACTGGACAAACATTTGTCTTATAATGATTGGTTAAATTCTTCTGAAATACACAAATAGTTGTTTTTTTTTTGGGGGGGGGGAGGGCGAAGCATCCTAATCAACTTTATTTTAATGATCTTATTTTAATGAACAATCAGTGGCCTTTTTCACTAAAGTAATGTGTATTAATGAGATTTTTTTGTTTCTAATAAATGCTTATAATCTATTATATTGATCGATGCATATAATAAATACTATTTTGAAAGAGGTATATTAAGAATGTTTCGTTTGCGTTATTTAGGCTGAAGTTTGTATTTATTGTTATTATAGTCTCACATGTATTATCAAAATTCAGTATGGTTTAAATACACCATTTTTTTTACTGAATTGGTAGTTTGCAATTATTGAATTTTTAATTTATATTTCTTATTGAACAATCAATTTATAGTTCAGTTTCTGTAATATCGAAAAAATGCATCCACATTCGAATTCATTCATTAGTTCTCAAAATATAGCATTCTAATATATGTATCTTATTTTTATCAATAGAAGCAATATTTTTTCTTCTTAAGGGGTCAGGTACCCTTTGAACTAACAAAATACGAGAAAAAATTACATCTGTAAGAATTGCAGGCATTCTGTATCTAATTGACTGTAAAATTGAAAACATATATTAAGAAGGATTTATTTTATCAAATAAAGTTGTTAAAAAAAGTATACACATATACAATGATTTTTAAATTATTTTTAAATGTAATTCAATTTTTACGAAAGAATAATTCTTGTATGTGTTGCGCGCACGATTTTTCAAATTTGAAAGGCTAAGTAGTCGTGAATTCTAAACTTCTAATTTGAGGAACATAATAATAGGTCAAACTGTGCCTGTATACGTTTAATACACTCAGCGAAAATTTTGTGAAATTCTACGCAACCATTTTTGAGAAATCGTGCGCGCAATGATCAAAATCGCTGTTTTAAGAAAATTGACGTTAAAGTTTAAATCACCCATTGATCGTATAAGAAAAGCGCAAAGTTTTAAAAACATAACTCTTCTTCTAATGCGAATTATTGAATGCGGTATGTTTTTAATTGTTTCTAAAGAATCATACTTAATTATAAGCTATTTTTTTAAATCTATTTTTGGATTCTTCAAAGGGTACCTGACCCCTTTTAAATCGCGAGTGCAATAAATAATTAAATAAATATATATATATATATATTTGATGATCTGACAGAAATCGACATTGATAAAGAATTGTAAAATTATGTTTTTTTTTTCGGCATAATTTTCTGTATTGCGATTAAACATAAATTATATTTCCTTCATCTTTTTATGCACTTTTTTTAACACTAGAATGGCGGGAAATTTGACTCAAGTTTTATAAATGTTTGTCACACGAAATTTTATTTAAAACTATTTTATTTATATATTTTACTCATTATTTCTTTAAATCTTTTCAACTGATTACAAAAATCTATTTGGGATAAAAATATATTCATTTATTCATCTGATACAGTTCAAAACACCTTTTTTCTAGTTTTACATTGTAGTTTTCTAAATAACGATATATACCCTTATTTCGCTCAGAATGCACGTAGTTGAATTTCTAAACGTTTTTCATTACTGCTGGTGTCATTTTATAAGCAACGAATAAGTTTAAGAATGTAACAGTGGTAACAGAGAATTCCCTTGTAATTCCCTGTTACGTATTGTCTCTTGTAATTCTCTGTTACGTACATTTAAGAAACGTAATATTTACTAAAATGTTAATAATTCTTTAAATCAATTTCGTTTATTCTGACTTAACGTGATGATTACATTTTTTCAATCCCATACTTTTCTACCTTCAAAAGTTTCCTGACAGGCAGATTTTTTATTTGTGTATTAAAATACATCAATGAAGAAGAAGAGCAATATTTATTAAAACTTTAATACTTCTTTAGATCAATTTCATTTTTTACGTCTACACGTGATAATTAAATTTTCAACATTATACTTTTCTACTTTTAAGAGTTTTGCTCAAGTAGATTTTGTATTTGTGTACCAAATGTATCAATGCAGCGAGTACTAAGAAAGAAAGTTTGGTGTTAGCATTTCTATAGCCTAAAGGGTTTAAGATATTTGATACAGTCAATGACAAAATTGAGTAGCCTGCTACTGGCTGAATGACTAATTCGATAAAACCAGATTTAAAGAAATGAAAAATCTCACTAATAATGGAAAAAATGCAGTATTTAAACAGTAAAAGAAAAAAAAAGATTTTAAAAAAATTACGATTTATTTTCCATTTTCTGGAATTCTCTTTTTCCCTCCCACTTAAATAACAAGATAATCTGTCCTCTTTAATATAATTTCGCCCTTTAACAAATTCTTTATATAGCGCACTAATGTGCTGACGATCATAAATTAACCTTGTGTGCCGAAAGATTATTTCTACCAAGAGACCCATTAAGGCTGACAGCAGCTAGGGGGAGTTGGATGATAGTTTTAAACAATTATCTCAAAGTCATTTCTGGACGGTATCGTGTGGTAATTTCCGCTTATTTCAGTAAACTGAGAATTTTAATTGACTGATAATTATTTTTATGACACAATTAATTTATTTTATATGTTTATTATTTAAGCTACCTATGAAATAATACTTCTTTAAATGGATATCTCTTATTTTTAATGCATCGTGATTTTCAGATTTAAAGAACGTATGGTTTAGTAAAAATATTTTTAATACTTTTTAGTGTTCCGTACTTAAAAAGGGTAAACAGAACCATTATATGATAACTCCTCTGTATTTCTGTCTGTAACATCCATTTTACTCGTAAATTATGGAGATTATAAATTTCAAATTGGAAAAATCAATAAAAAATTTTGATCACATATTTACAGATTATTAAACATTCACAAATATATTTAAGACTTAAGGGTAAAGGAGTTAATTACGTTACAAAAAATTATAAGTAAATCTTATTATAAGAAAAAAAATATAAGTATATCGTGTAGAGTATCGTATGGGAGCTTTCGTAAAGTTGAACTTAAAAATGCATTTTTTTTAGTTTTAGGCAGTACATATTCAGAGTTATTAATAATATATTACACCCATCTATTTCTGAATATGCTGAAATTAGAATTATGAAGAAATTAGAAGTGGTAAAAGTTAATTTAAATCTCGTAGAAAATCTATCGCGATTAAACTTTCTCATATTATTTTTGAGAAAAGCGCATTTTCCTGATACACGCGAATTTAAATTTTCAGGCCTTTAGCTGATTTGTTGACGAACGTTGAAGGCTACATTAGAAGAAGTATAAAAGCATTGCTGATAATGATTTTTCAAAAAATTCTTCTTTATTTAGGGAGATATTGACCCTGAAAAACATGAACGGTGTGGATATACACAATGACAGGAGGGGAGCACACTCTGCCCTACCTGCCCTAATACCATCTGTATTTAAAGCTTAGATATCATTTTTTTAATTATACATTTGTGTAAGGCATTATCCAATAGAAGTATAGAAGCAATAAAACGTCAAATTGTTAATGCACTAATTTAATTAGAATTAATTATATAAATACTTTGGGATTCGAGACTTGTTTTCATTGAGCATATCTCTCTGTACGCCACCTTTATCTTTAAAATTTATTTAACAACTAATTACAAAAAATACAGACGAAACACATTTGTTATTTTACCTTTGCTATCTCCTTTCGAAGCTCGCTTAGCACAGTGCTTAATTTAATCATTGAGCAAGTAATTTCCTTTAACTGCTCTATATAACAATATTTTTACCACGCTGAATTTAGAATTAAGGTATGTCATATGTAGTTTAAAGATGAACTACTTTGATTATCAGCACCGAAGTAAGTTTATTAAAAAAACGAGATTAGGATAAGAGTTAAAAAAATACACAGAATAATATACACCAAAATAATATTTAATATAATTTAGGTTTAATTTCTCTTTGAACTTTTAAGGTTTACCCATTAATACTTTTCTAGTACATATACACACTGTAAAATACTCTAATTTCTTTATACACAACCTTGCGCTACATAGTTTTTTTTACAAAATCTTATTAGTCTTTTAGAAACGATTTGTTTTATTATACAGTTAATAATTTACATATTTATTGTGCGGAACCCTCTGAACGCGAGTAACTCTCGTACATGACAGTTTATTTTATCATCATCAGATTATCTGGCATGATTTTTTTTTCATAAAGATGAGCAACATCTTCTAACCACTCAATATCATTAACGACATTTCACTGCTGCAGTTCTGGATTTACGTAATTCTGCAATATTATATTATACCGAGCACTTGTGATTGAGTACTTTTTCATACCTGTGGAAGTAACCTTCTCGAAAAAAGTATGGACCGATGACGAACATTTTTTCTGATATCACACCCCACAGTCACTTAAGCTTATGAACGAGAAATGATTCTATTATCAAACTGCTGTTACAGCATTTGCCAAACCCATGTGGCAACAAGTGGAGGAGCACATCTTACATTCATATAATTATCATTAACAATATTTTGCTGCTGCAGTTCTGGAATTATGTTATTCTGCAACATTGTCATTGAGCACATTTTCATACATGTTGAAATAACTCTCGAAAAAAGTATGGAACGATAACGAAATTGTTTGCAATACCACACTCGAAAGTCACTTTTGCTTCATGAAAAGACAATCGTGTTACACCGTAAATTTTTTCATCAGGCAAAAGCAGTTCTTGAAGTTTTACTTTCCCTATTAAAGAGAAATTTACCATTTCCGTCAATAATATTTTGAATGACCAAGTGTAATCTTATATGTGAAGAAAATTCTTTGCGAAGTTCTAACGCTGTTGTTCGCCACGAGGTTGCAACATCTGGATGCATTGGAATTGATAGGGAAGCATCCGTAGAACAGAATCTTGAGGATCGTTGTGATCATTGTGATCGTTTTTGGCACATCAAAAATACTTGCAACACATCTTGCTGGAGGCAATGGATCTGCAGTTATACTATTATGCCCTTCCACAATAACTTCAACATCAACAGATAGTATTCCGGGTTGTGGTCAATCACATTTGCATCCAGTTTCCTCATTTTATTTCACCAAATTACATACAGATTTTACGGAACATGCGCTTTGTCGTAACGAAAGTGTTTGGTGATAAACTCGCTCTGCATCATATACAATTTTCCCATTTTGATCGTGGTGCATTAAGTGGAAATTATTTTTTTTACTATAGAATTCGTTCAGCATTTCCCAAACATTTTGAAATGTGAAATGAGCCGAATACAATGACTAAACAAAAAAGTTCAGAAAAATGGTTACTTCGCGAAGATTATTTAAAAATCATTTATTTATAATTAATCTTAATTCTTCTTATTAATTTATGAATGCTGCTTCTTTTGAATGCAGTGTAATAAAGAATGCATAATAATAACATTTAATTAAATTTTGTCCTTATTAGTAATTTTTTAAACTTCCTAAAAATATAACTATTTCTAATAAAAATGAGACACGCAAATTTCACTTGGCGTATTTTCGGTTGGGGGGGGGGGGGAGGTTTCTAATACATAATAAATAGATATGTAAAAAATAATTCAATTTAATAAAAAATATTAAACTTAAATTTATTTTTAATTAAAGTAAAAATTATCAAAATATGCACAGAAAAAAATTAATTTGAATAAAAGATTTCAAGCGCAACATTTAATTTCAAAGAAAACTTTGAGTATCTCTTTAAATGTTGAAAATCTTTGACATCAAAGCAAATTCTAACATGGTCTTCTGAAAAGCTAATTAAAACTCACACTCCTCCTTAATTGCCACTTTGATTCCTATGCATTGTCCGGAAATTTAATGAAACTTTACTCTACTGCGCAAGTTCTTTGCAAAACATAAAAGTCTTTGTTTTAATTTTGCGATGAAAACACAGAAAATAATTAAATCCAGATTGAATTAAATTAAATTTCACATTACTACATCAAAGAAAATTAATATATTCACATACTCAAAAAAAATAAATAAATAAATAAATAAAAATAACAGAAAGTTTACAATTTTATATGAATTTTTTATATAACTTATGTAAAAAATATGTTTTATTATATTTAAACAACAATGAAAAACATGCATAGGACATAACTTATGAATCATTTTCTAACTGTATTATTATAATTTAAAGGAATTTCATACTTCCAAATAATGAAAATATATCAATAAGTAATTAAAAAAAACACATAATTTGTTAAAAGCTCCTTCTGATCTATTATTATCATTATACGGTAAATAGTAAGAGCTCTCCTTATATTAGCTCTGTATGTTAAATGTAGAATTTATAAACACCATTTTGTACACTTAATATTATATACCAATTAAAATGCAAAACGAAATGGCAGAAGCGTTTCCTGGAATTTTCAAACTTATTTTGTTAAAAAACAGATTTTATTTGTGTCTCTGAAAATAAACGTGAAATGTTAATCACCCATTAATCTATAGCAGTATGAATCTACTGATAGTCTAATCAATTGTTTTATAAATACTCAGCGCAGAAAAAGATAAAAATATTTATCTCTTTTCACATTTTATGTTATGAAAATAAGAGTTTAAGAAATATTGTGTTTTAATCAAAAAAGAGTTTATGGTCATGGACTCGTCGTTAAGTCGTTCTTAGTCGCCATGATCATAGAGTCGTCTCCGTTTATAAGAGTTATGGTCATCGTCAATTTTTACTTTCTTCTATCTTCTACAGAAAAAAGGATTGCAATCGAAGTTTTTTTTCGACATCCGGTTTTTAATGTATTAACGCGTAGCTGCTGTAATAGCGATATTAAAGCAATTTAAATAACGTTACATTCAAAAAGTGTATAATTTATAAATACAACTGAATAAATTTTTTTCGTTTATGTTTTTAGCTATAGCTATCAGGTCTACATTTTTATTTAAATTTATTCCCCTATAAAGGCTAGCTATCATAGAAATTTTTAGATACTTTTCTCGATCTTTAGAAGTTTTGTTGTATATTTTCGCTGTGAGCACCGACAGCAACTCACTTCCTGCTAAACCGGCTATTCGCAAACAGATTATGTATAATACTATATCCAAAAATTAATTGTAATTAATATTATGTACGAGATTAACGCGTTTTTATCCCGATTAATTGACTGAAGCAGAATATTAAGATAAAAATCAAAATTGTTATAGTATTGAACCAATAATACTGTAGTATTAACAAGTGTAACCACATTTTGAATTATTAAGACGTATGAGATATGATTTGGGATTGGCATATCCAATTCGTTTCATACATCTGTTGATATAAATTTTGTTTGAAGTGTTCGGAACTTCCTTTATTGCTATTTTTCATAATTATGCAGGGCAGCATAGTAATTGTCATTCATGATTATCGCAAAGCATTTCAAATTCAATCTGAAAACAAAACATGACAAAAATCATGTATTATATAATTTATCTCAAGAATTTCAATAATTCACTTAAATAAAAGTGTATACTTTTATAAGGTGAAACCAAAAAATTATATATTTTTTAAATATTTTTAGATAAATTTAAGTTAATAGGATTTATCATAAGATTTCTAAATCTTGAAAATTTTCTCTAAAATTAAATTTAATTTTGAAAATAAATTTACTTGATTATTTCAGTTTAAATATTAAACATTTTATGCACTCTAATATTTGGTTATTTATATATAAATATACATTTGGTTGTTTTTATCTTTGGTAATGTTTATATTTTATGCGTCTCTTTGAATAAAAGGAAAAATTTTAATTTATAATCTAGATCATGTTGAATCGATTGTATTTCTCTGAAAATTATTTCAGACTTATATTTCAAGACTATTTATATATTCTTTTATTTTCTTGACCATTTGTTTACAGTTTTTCCAAATTTGGAGAATAGAGAACTTATTTATTTTATTTTGTTTATTTATTCTTCGCTTTAATGAAAATAATGTTGTTGTTTTGTAAACAACAACATTTCTTGTAAACATAGCTACAAAAATACAGGGAAGTATATGTGATGTAACACATATTCTACACTGCTCAAAACAATTAAAGGATATTGCAGTTTTAGGTGGATTTTGTATCTGGGAAACTTTTTAGCTGATTGATACATGGTCGACAGACATAGTAGGTTATATGAGAATAAATTACACATGTTTGTCAGAAAAAATGGCATTTTATTGCGCATTTGTGAACAAAAGGACAAAAACACAATTTGTGCGTATGAGAAAAAAAGAATAAGAAAAGGTGTTTTCTTCAAAGAAAATCATTTTCAGTAGGGGGTATGGTTTCCACGGGCGGCCAGCAACGTTGAAGACCTTTGAGGCATTGACTCAATGAGGCTATTAATGACGAGTTGGGGTATTCTGCGCCACTCTTCCAGAAGAGCTCTTTCCAGTTCTTGGAGAGTTTGTGGGGGTTGTTGGCGGCCAGAAACTCGTCTTCCTAGAGCGTCCCAAACGTGCTCGATTGGATTGATGTCTGGAGAACACGCTGGCCATTCCATTCGAACAATTCCTTCCTCGAAAAGTAAATCCTCCACCAGGTTTGCACGATGTGGCCTGCAGTTATCGTCCATTAAAATGAAGTTATCTCCGATTGCTGCAGCGTAAGGGACTACAATAGGTCTGAGGATCTCATCCCTATACCGGCGACCAGTCAGAGCTCCATCTCGAATGATGTAGAGGTCAGTGCGCCCGTCAATGGAGATGCCACCATACACTAACACTCCTCCACCGCCAAATCTGACACTTTCGTGCACGAACGCAGGATTATTCCTACTGCCACGGTCCCTCCAAATGAAAATACGCCTATTATCCGGATGCACAGAAAAACGGGACTCGTCAGAAAACAGAATATTGCTCCATTCATTTCTCCTCCAGTTGACATGCTCGGTTGCCCACTCCCTGTGGTCGCGACGATGCCTTGGTGTTAATTATAACACATACCATTGGTCGGCGAGCATACAGTCCTACAGCATGGAGCCGGTTTCGGGCAGTCTGAGTTGAAATCGTGGTGCCTGTTACCGAGCGAAAGTTTTGGTTGAGAAGAGTAGCGTTCATGTTTCGGTGTCTCCGAGCTGTTAACGCTAAATACCGATCTTTATTAGGCGTTGTTGCCCGTCTACGACTTTGCCCTGGTCTTCGGCCCTCACATCCACGCTCCAAAAAATGGTTCCAGATCCTGGAAATGACACTTTGTGACACTCCAATGGCTTGCGCTATTTCGGCTTGAGTTTAGCCCCCTTCTAACCTACCAACAATTCTCCAAGCTTCTGAATTTGTCAAATGACTTCGCTGAGACATCGTACTCATCGAAACAAAGCAATCACTGAATGCCGATCATCCTTGTCTTCATTCTCTTTTATCCAGTTGAAAGTCAAATTTCATTCGCTGCCGCTGAAGCGACGTTTTTGACGTCGAACTCAAAATTTGCATACTCCACAGTTTGAAAACCAGAAAAAAATGCATTTGTGATTCTCTTCTATTTTCGGCAAAAAAAAAAAAAATAAATAAAAATAAAATTCATTTATATCTTTATTTTATATAAAACTTCAAATATCCTTTAATTGTTTTGAGCAGTGTATTAAATATCTTTATAATAATATTTCAAGTGTTGGTCCCCCCCCTCCCCTCTCTTTAAAAATTTAATTTTAAACGAAAATAATTTTTAATAGATATTTTTATTGAGTGTTCGTCTCCAAATTGCATATAAAAAGAAATAAATAGTAAATTATTTTTAATATATTATTTCATTTCTAGATTTTTCTTTTTTACTTTTCAGTTGATTAAATATCAAACGAATTATTTTTTTCTGTTTTAAATAACTGCTATATTTATTTCCGATCATTTCATTTGTCTTGTATAAAGAACTTAATTTTTACCGATTATGCAACTTTCTTTTAGGGTTACTGTACGTTGCGGGCTTTTCGCCGAAGGCAATAACTGTTTTATTCTTGACAACACTCATTTTAATTTTTCGCATTGTTTTACATACAACGGTCCTTTTTATCTGTACGGTTTTCAGCCCGTCTTGGGAATCTATTGTATGCCAAGACATTTTCTCTTGGCATTTGTGTAATGTAAAAATTTATTCAGATTACGATTTGTCGCGGTTATGTTAATCATTCGCAATTTTCGAAAATCATAAATATATCTTTATTATGTTTGAAAGCGTTTATTTTAGTATGCTGCATTCATGCTGTTTATAAGTGCTCATATTCTCGTATTATTCAAAAAAAATTGTCAAGAATATGTTTAAGAACTGTTTTTCTTAATCAAAATGCCTTCATCGTTCTGATACAGAA
This sequence comes from Maratus speculifer, assembly GCA_964019185.1. NCBI lineage: Eukaryota > Metazoa > Arthropoda > Arachnida > Araneae > Salticidae > Maratus > Maratus speculifer. The sequence goes on along the minus strand of OZ025291.1, from coordinate 47,737,194 downwards.
GAAATTTAAAAATGGACCTGTTTAACTATTCATAAAATAACAAGCACGGCCAATAGCATAGAGGTGGAGTAGTGCCACCATACTGTATGTCAAAAAAGTATATATTAGACCTTTTATTTTTTATTTTTATTTCAACTGCATTCCGTAAAATTGTAAACAAATCGTCATCTAGACATTTTTAATTTATCTTCTTTTTTTAATTTATCATTTTTAATGACAATTCTGTGAAGTAAGTGAAAGTTTATTAATACATAAAGCGGGTATACTCATACTGTAAATAAAATAAAATAAATTAGTAAATAATCTGTAAAGTTACTTAAATGTTTGTAAAACTGAGATTTCTAAAATATTTTTGTAACGGCAACAACATATATTCCTGTAACGCGTACATATTTGTACTCCATTTAAAAAAATCTGTAAGGTTATTGAGAATTCTCTAAAACACTTGGAATACCTAGAACTTTTTTATGCAATTGCAATCCATGTTACAGGTAATGTTCTAGAAAGATTACTGTAATTTTAGTAGATTCTTTTGTAAAGCTACAGATTTTTGTAGCTTAAAAAAAGTAAATATCCATATAGTCCCTAGATCTTACGAGCTATATTAATAGCATAATGTTTTCATACTGTAACAGCTATGTCTTTGAAGGAAAATAATAATATACTTCAGAATTTTTCTTAAGGGTAGTTAGAACATTATCCAAACATTCGAATTTCCTGAAAATATGAATTGAAGTTTCTCTTTTTCCTTGGAGCCATTAACTTGTTGTCACATATTGTTATTTATAGCATTAAAGTCAATTTTTATCGAAATTGTTTATTTTGTGAATATTACGAAATGTAATTTTATGCTTAGAAAAGTTTCTTAATAATATAAGAACTATATTTTAGAAATTAAATAATGGTGAACATTAAATTTTCAATCCTCAAGTTGAATGTTCATAAAAAATTGATTTGTTAGGTAGATTCTTTAAGAAATACCATCGATTGCAGTCGTTAACCGAATGGTACGAATTTTGAAAAATTTCTTCGTAACTTTTCAATATATGAGCCCGGAATATCAATACCACCCACCCCTAAAAAGATTATATATATATATATGCATAGATAGATATACTAAATTTCGTCCGCAAGATTAACAGTCTTAATCATCTACAGATCATCTTCGAACTCGCCAAAAACATTCATATTGTTAGTATCTCGGCGAGGATTGCAATTGGGTAAAATTGGCCGAAAAGAGTAGAAATGGAGAGGATTTAATGTTTTAATATATCCTTAACATGGCTCTTAAAAAAACAGCTCTTACATGAAAATGACAAGAAGAATATTTTTGTCACAGCAGTTGTCAATAATAAATAAAAAATACGTATAATGAAATTCTTGCAACAACAATTATTTTCTATTGCAAAATTTACATGCGAAAAATGAAAATAAAATAAGTAATTTGCTGAATTTAAAAAAAAAATTGAATATTTCGTCAAATTTCCTTTAGCAAGTTTCCACGTGGAAACTGGAAATGGAAAAAATAACTAAACAAATTATAAAAAATGTGAATAGTACGACATATTATAAATGTATGTGTCACCTGGTGAATATATAAACGTCATGTGAATTTGAAAAATGTAATAACACATAATCAGAATCCAGAACATGGAAATAATGATATATTCTAACATTTTGAGGTTCACTGAATTTCTTTTCGCTATATTCCATACAGACACGTGTGTGTATCCGTATATAATAGAATTTCCTAAAAGTTCTAGTACTCTAGTGTAGGTTCTTAGTGAAGAAACTGGATTTATCTCGAATCTTGATTTAGTTATTATTGGCGAAATGAATACTTAACTTCAACATCTACCTCCGCCAGTAAGATGAACCGGCAGGGATTTTTTTTTATCTGGATTATAAGTTTTAGTATTTCTTTAACCTAATTTTAAATAATTAAAATCATTAGAATAATTGGACATTTTTAATTCAACGTAGCTCATTAGAAATATATCCATATACACATTCGAAATATAAACTTCTTTATCACACTCTTCTGCTAATTTAATCATTAAAATTTTTTCCATGTTTTCTTTAAACATTATTTTTTCTATTAGTCCCCAGCCATTTTTAATTCAAGGGAAAATATTCATGATTTGTCCTTAAAGTAAATAATCTATTTAAGCAGTTGAAAGAGTTGTTTTAAAGTCAGAAGGAACTTTTTCTCTCTCTAAAATTCTCTCCAATTTAATTAATATTCTAGTGCAATTCGTGATGAAATCAATATGTTTGTTTTATTATTAAATTTTATGTTCGCTTGGAATAAAAACGTGTACGGTTACAATTAATGTTGTTTAAAATTCAAAGCATTCCTTGTTTTCAACGTTTTAGCAGTGAAATAAATTAACAGTTATTTTTAAATTACTATTATTAATTACAAGTGCTCAGTGTCAAAAATATTAAATTCTCATAAGCTTTTTTATGTTAGTTATATTATATAAAAATGATATAAACATAGAGAAACTTTTAATAATTTTTTGCCAATATTTTAATTAAGATAATACCATTGCGTTGTTTTTTACACTTATACATAATTCTATATGGCCTTGTCTAATATTTTATGAGAATTTGGAATTTAGAAAAATATAATCTGTTATAAATTGAATTAATTTATCATTGGGTTAGTTGTAATATTCAATAAATAATGGAATAAGCTTGGCATAAATAACGTTAACTTAAATAAAATATACTTATACTTCATTAAAATATTATAATTTTCTGTGATTTTTCTATTGTGTTTTTATTTGCATATTTGTTCAAAAATAGCATGAGTTGGAAACTGGCCGAACTTTATAGTGTATACCTAAATGTTTTCGGATAACCCATCCTCAAAATTCTAGTTTTTGAATGTAGTATAGAGAATTGAATATTTATATTATAAAGGCCAAACGTATCTGTGCGTAACGCATACGTCATTTTGAGCATGACAACACTTTCAATTTTTAAATGAATTTCGATAATGCAACTTTTGCTACTAAAAGTTTTTAAACTTCTTAATGTTGTATATTTTCAATTTTTACACCATCGTGTAGAATAAAAAATGTACTTTTAAATGAAATTTGTTTGAAAGCTGTATCTTAATTTGTTTTTGAATTATTAATTTTTTTAATAGCTTTTAATACTTCTTTTCTATTCGTGGCAACAGGTGTACTCCACTTTTATTTAAAGCAAAGGAAACTAGTCGTTGGAGGCCACCGTAATACTTACCCATCATGGATATGCATAACATAATAAATGAAAACACAACATATGTAAACAATTTATAAAATGCATTACAATTCCAAAATAAAATATAAACGTATATTTTAAGTATTTTTAACACATCATCATGCTCTATTAATGACTTTCTGATGAACCAATTTCGATAATTATAACGCCAAACTATTCAAGTAGCACGGAATTGCATAAAAGAAACATACTTATAACTCTAAAAAAAGTTATCATATTCACTAACGGTTTCTTTTATCGAATTAAGTGTCTCATTTGCAATTAAAAAATATCTTTGAGTTGAAATTTGAATGAAATACAGGGTCATGAAAAATCAAAGAATGTGAAAGACAGGATTAGAAATATCTCAACAACTAATTATCCGATCGACTTTGTTTTTTATGCAGAATTTGTGTTAATTTATTGCCTTTTACTTCCACTCCTTAAAATAAAAAAATTCAAAAAAATGTATGTACCTTTCATCAGAGCGAATTTTTCGAGAGTTCGAAAAAAAAAATTCCGGATAATCAAGGTTACTGATATTAAATAGGCTTCGTCCCATTCTTACATACTACGCACATACAAAATTTCAAGTCTCTATCTCAATTTGTTCGAGAGATAGAGCGATTACAGACAGACACACAGACGGTCGGACTGCATTTTTTTTTTCTAAAAATACGTTTTTCGGAATCTCCAGTGTCTGAAACGTGTAAATCCGTCAAAAAAAAATTTTTCGATTTTCAAAACGATTGCAAGATTTACCCTATACTACGTATGATGGGTAAGTAAAAAAGAGAAAAAAATCAGTGCTGTATCTTTATGTTGCCATTTTCTCATTAAAAGGGAAAAAATAGAAAATTAAATATCTTCTGTTATAAAACCCGGTAAATTTTGACTTCATTTACAAAACTTGATTTACACGTAAAAGAATATCAACAGTTTATTGAGACTTCAAGTTTTGAATAAAAATTATCAAATTAAAATGCAATTTTTTAAAACGTGAATACAGATGTGAAATGTACATTTGTAAATTTTGATATGGTGAAAATGATGCCGGGTTTAGATTTCACGGGAAAAAAATTCTATGATTGACTCAAAGTTTAATAAATTTTGCTTTTTATCATTTTGGAATACTAGCATAAGAACTTTAATTGATAACTTTACCATAATAACATATCTTTATTATTTTTTACTGCTTACAGATACGATTAATGTTTAATTTTAATAACTTATACAATTGTGTTTCATAGAAATAGCATTTATTTAATTTGACGATAAATATCTTTTGTTTAAGAGTTAGACTTACCAATATAAAATGCATTTTTTACTATATCTAATTTTGTAGGTTTATTATAAGTTAATGAAACAGTTCCTTCTTAAACATTTTCTTTCGTCAAAATTTGACGGGTTTTACCTTGTTTATATATAAAGTCAAATACAGCATGTTTCTTAAAGAAGTCAAAATATAAACCGTGTACTTGATTGTATAGTCTAAAATTTATATTCTTCTTCAAATGACATTACATAAATAAGAATAATAAAAAGAATACAGTTTCCCTTGTTTATATTTTATGAAAAAATATAAATAAAATATGGAACAATGCTTTTTAAAGAATCTATTAAACAAACTAGTTATTATTTAAAAATAAATTTTCACATTACTGGTAAATGAAGCGGTTAAAAAAAGTAAAGTACAGTAAATCTTTAGCATTTACTTGAATTTTTATAGAAAATCAATGACAATTTTCTGTAATTTTGAATATTTTTTTTTAGTTTATTCTTCTTGTTTTCCATTGTTTTTATCAGTGACAAAAGTATGTATTGATTTCATTGAATATATGCTGCATGAATTCGCATAATTTTCTGTATCATAAGTACAGTGTTTATCATGCTAGAAAATGTAGTCTTATCTCCTTTTAGTTGTGCTCTTCTCTAATAATGAAGAAGAAATAATTCGTTTTTAAAAATAAATAGATAAATAAATAAAATAAATGAAATGAAAATGTTATGCCGTAATGTTTATTTGCAAGTACAAGTGAAAAATAGTATTTCTTTAAATGAAATTATAAAAAAAGAAATGGTTTGTCAGTTTTTTACTCAATTGTATCACTTGGAAAAAAAAATATTATTAAAAAAATACATGTGCTCACAGACACTGGTACTATAACGACAATTAGTAGCGTGTAAATAAAAATTGTTGGTGACATACAGGGTTTACTAGACTATTCAAAAATGATTCCATTTGTTGGTATAATTTGCAGTAAGTGAAAATAAAAGTGTTTTAAAAGATTGCAAGATAGTTCAAAAGTGTTTGGGAATGATGTTTGTCTGCCCATCTGGTCGTCAGTCTGTCTTTCTGAACTCGAACTTGCATTAATATAGTTTGATTGATCTGAAATTGTTATATGTTATTGAGATTTACTATGTCATGTTCGGTACTGAAAAAAAGTGCGTGAATCTTATAATTTAATTTCTGAGATACTCAAAAGAATTCCATTATATTATGGGCCATGGAAAAATATCATAGTTATACAAGTATGTATAATTGTCGTCTGGTCCATCCACCTCTTTCTCCATCTACCCCGATATAATAGAGCAAAAACTACCAAACTGTATAATTTGAATTTAAATATATAAAATCGTTGAAGTAATTTCAAATTTTATGAGAATCCAGTCCTTTTTAATAAAAATTTTCTGCAATCTATCAAATCCTATCATTCGTAAATAATTCACTCATATGCTATGATAAGTATTGTTTCTAGGTTGATATGGTGATTATGCCCCATTTAAGAGGTAATAACATTATTTCTGTATTATGGAGTCTAATATATAAAATCGTTATAAATTTTTTATTCATACTCTTTTGCATAAAAGTGCAGCAAATCTTACACCAAGATCATAATATTTTTAAATTTTCAATTCAATAAAAACGCACCTTATTTGATTGGTTTGAAGTGCCACTTCCGAATTGTGTCTTCATTTGTGTCTTCTGAAAGCTTTCATTTGCTGTTTGTATTATCATAAATTTTACGCAAATTGTAGTAAAACGTAGTTATTTGAAGAGTTGACGTTGAGACGTGAGATCTGCAAATTTACTAGCCTATTAAAAGTTTAATAATCAACTGTGCAATATTTAGAGTTTAAATTGCAGTAAAAGCTAAATTTATGTTTATATTAGTCGCGCCAGCAATATGATGATAGAAATATTCATAAACAAGCCTTTTATTTTGAATATTGCGTTAAAAGGAAACCGGTATATTTTTCGTAATTGGGGTGGATGCGCATTTAAAAATACCTAAGCTTGAAAATTACTTTAAAACTCATTAAATTGACAAAATTCAGATACAATTTTCAAATAAATTGTTCTCGGATTTTTTTTCGATTAGCGTTAAAAAAAATTAAAAAAAAAGAAATAACTGTAAAATGTCCAGAATTAAAGGGAAAAAAAAAGAACGAAAGAAAAAAAATATCAACAAGGTGCAATTTATGGATTAGGCCTTTACCATTATGAGTATGATACCAGATTATGTTCCTGTCATATTTTCTCTTTATAATGTAGATAGATGCCATAAAAACCAAATTTTCACTATATGCTATGCCCCTGAGTGGATTTGTTTTCGCATTACCGTTGAAATCGTACATTTTTCTGCTACACCTATGAAAGAAAACATGCATTCTGATATTAAAGCCCAGGGCTTTCATTATGTTTCCAAGATAATAAATTTGTATTTCTCCATTTCCTTTTTAATGATTAGTAGATTTGAAGGCACAGACCTCCGTTATTGTGATTTCTGCATTACCTAATTTCAATATGCTTTACCTGTCAGATCTTTTATAATTCACATGGGTGAAGCCAGATAGTTTTGCTAGTATTTAATATATAATAAATATACTTCTAACAATAAAAATAAATTTAAAAGTGAGTATTCTGTTTAATTCCTAAAGAAAATTAAACAATTTCAAACTATAACGTAACCATAACATGTTTCAACTTAAATTTTTATCGAAAAAATCTGCTTCACTTCGTATTTTTGCAATATTTTATAAGTTTTATACTATGATGTAAAACATTTTGTTATAAAAATGACAGTAACAGTTAAATAGACAGTTATTTTTCCAAATCGGAAAATTGTTTAATGACATTGTAATCTATCATCAGTTCAGGTCTTAACTTCTTTATCGCTAGGTGTAATTCGATCGAGTAACAACAAGTTGTAAATTCAAATAATGTTTCTTATTTAAAACACCTAAATAGAAATTGAGTAGTATATTCAGTAATTTACAGTTTATATTTCATTATTTCGTATTAACATATTTGCAGTATTACTGTTAATAACAAAAACTAAGTGCAAATTACAAATTTATTTTAAACTCTGTACACGGAAATAATTGAAACTACTAGTGCATATAATGTAATTTTCTTATTACCCTAAAATGTATGTTATTACTTCAATTATTTAAATTGAGAATATTTCCTGCTTATTATTTTCTACGCTCAATAATCTGAAGAGGAATATAACAAAATTTTAAATATTCTAAAGTATCATCCCGTCACAATTTCATATCTTCAGAAATCTTTATTGCATGAAACTCGCAGCGACAGTACCACTCCAGAAACATAATATAAACTATAACACTTGTAATACAACTTTCAATCTACTAATTTACTGAATTCGAATTTATTTCTGAAATATTTGAAATCGAGAAGTCATCATATGCAATTTACATCTACTCAAGTATTATATAAATTCAATATGTGTTTCTAATTAGAATCTCTGCTAATATTTTAAACTCACGTTAAACTCATATAACTATGCCAAAAATACTAAAATACAATTTCAACGATACTTAAACAGTCCTTTTAGAAATTCTCAACCTCTTGAAACAGTATCATCGAATGAATGTAAAAATTCGAAATATGATGTAGTGTTTTCTTTATAAATTCTGTTTTATAAGAAAATATGTACTTTCAAGCAATAAAATAGCGTGATGCATCGGTTATACTATGAAATCTATCATGAGTGTAGGTGTTATCTTCTGTATCTCGAAATATAATTCGCTCGAAGAACAACAAGATGTAACTATCAAATAATATTTTTTATTTAAAATACCTTAACAGAAATATAGTGTAATATTCAGTGATTCTTGGTTTACATTTCATTGTTTCGTATTAACGCATTTTGCAGTATTATTATTCAACACACTAACTAAGTGTAAATTATAAAGTTATTTGAAAATCTATATACGAAAATAACTGGAATGCACATAATGGTATTTTCTCATTAACTTTAAAACGTATACTAATACTTCAATTATTTGAATAACGAATATTTCCCCTATTATTTTCCTAACTAACTCACCCGAAGAGGGTTATAACGGAATTTTAAATATTCTGAAGTATCATTCCGTCATAATTTTATATCCTCAGAAAACTTTATTGCGTAAAACTCGTAACGATAGCACAACTATTATCTTTACCACTACAGAAGTAAATTATAAGCCCTTGCACTTCCAATACAACTTTTATTCTAACTTACTGACTGACTAACTTTTTAAAATACTTGAAATCAAGAAATCATCACATGCAATTTACATCTATTCGAGTACCATATAAATTCAACATGTGTTTCTAATTAGAATCTACGGTAATATTTCAATTTCACGCTAACCTCATATAACTATACCAAAAATATTAAAATGAAGTTTCAACGATACTTACACAGTCCTTTTAGAAATTCTAAAGCTCTTGAAACAGTGTAATTGAATGAATGTAAATTTGAAATATGATATAGTATTTAACTTACACATTATATTTATACGAAAATTTGTACTTTCGGGTAAACATAATGAGATATATCGGTGTATTAACAAAGTACTATCAGAAAAAATTCGCTAAAATGTGATGATGTTTTATATTAAGCATCTTCAACGAATTAAATTATTTATATATCTAATTCCAGCAAACTACTTCATAACGAATTTTACTTTATATAACGAAATGTCGTCTAAAGAGGGTGAAACATGTTAGTTTGTGTTTTACATGAAAAGTGGCTAAAGGAGAAAAAAAAAAACTAGTTTTTTTATATGAAAAATATAAAATAATTAATGGAAAATAATGTGTAAAAATAAAATATATAGCAGAACCTCCATAATTTGACCACCCAAGGGACTGTAACTAAGTGATCAATGTACGAAGGTGGTCAACTTAGGGATTTTTTAGAAAATATTAAGTATATTATTAGGAAAAATTTAGTAAACTTTTTTAGCATTTTTAAAGGAAAAATTTAGAAAAAAATGAACTTATTCATTTTTACTTTTTCTGAAGGTGCTGCACATTTTTAATTTTTTAAAGAATAAATCAATTTTTGTTTGAGTCCACTTTTTGTTCATTAAATAGCTACAAAAAGCACTTTCACAGCTTGCAAGTCCATTAAGCATGCTTGCGCATCTTTTTTTTCAGCGAAATTTTTCCTCATTTCTGCGTCAATTTCTCTAATCTTCCTCATGCTCTCTGCATCAATTCCGGATTTCAACTCTTCGACAAAGAACTGGTTAACCAAGAGGATCTATTTGCTCTCAAAAAACAGGAAAGTGTTCCGGTTTTACATTTTTAAATGTACGAGGTTTAGCATATTTGCCGATAACCATAGGCTCCAATTTTTGCACAGTCATATTAGCACATAGAAGAACAGTAAAACGCTGTTTTAAAAGTTTTCCTCTTTTGCAAGTACCAATCTTCATTACTAAACTTCTGTCAGGCATTGCTTTAAAGAAGAGACCGCACTCTTCGTATTAAAGATGTCTTCATCTTTAAAACATTTAGCAAACTCTGTGAATTTTTCAATAAACTTCTCCATCACTTCAGCTGAAACCTCATTCTATTCAGCACACAAAATGTATTAAGAAATTTCGTATCGTAGTTTGAATTTTTCAAGCCAACCTGCTGACGCTTGAAGTGCTAGATTTTAAATTATTTTGCAATTCTTTTTACACTTCCTGAAGCATAGGTCCAGATATGCATGCATTGATCGGTCTCATCTCTTTAAAAAAATGAAATATGGCTTCGTTCACTAAGTCGAAGCATGTTTTTCTGCGTTTACTTTGTAATCTCCTGATTGCGGAAAATTATCTTTCCTGACATTCTGTTTGCATTTTAAAATGTTGCTCACAATTGACTTACACACATAAAATTTTTCCGCTGTTTTACCTTGGCTGCTCATTTTCCAGAAAATTAAGTAGATCCTCTTTCTCCTTCAATTTAAGTTCTTTTAGAGCTTTCTTTGCGCCATTTTTAATGAAAATTCGCAAATAAACAATATAAAATAATCAATGGAAAATAATGTGTAAAAATTAAATATACAGTAGAGCCTCCATAAGCTGACCGTCACAACGCGATATACAGAATAAAACTGAATGTATTTCACATGTAAGCGATACATGTTGTTTTCTAATTCTGCTTATTTATATCCCCAACTCTCCTGACATTTTTTGACAGACTCCAGGAATTCTGGACTTCCCCTCCCATTGTATCGTACTGGAAGTGCGCAATGAATAGATCACCACAAGGGGGCGCGGCAAGGGAGGGACAAGAGACGCGAATGTTGCTCAGATAAGCTGAATGACTCATAAAATTATCCTGAAAATCGCACGGAGAAAAAAAAAACGAAGGAAAAAGCAAATTAAAGAAAACATCTGTGGTCAAGTTACAGAAAATAGAACTCAATTAAAAGTGGTCAACATACACCTTACGAATGTGGTCAATATAGAGAGGTAAATCTCCATTGAAAATACATTGCGACCATTCAAACTAATAAATTTCGGTCAACATAGAGAGGTGGACAATGTAAAGAGGCGGTCAACTTTGGAGGTTTTACTGTATTTTGTTTTGTAACTATAACAATGAAGTTGATAAGACTATTCAAGTGGTGAAAGCGACATTCATGGCTTTGCAAACATTATCATAGAGTAACAGATCCAAAATATTATTGTTACGAGAATCAACTTAATGTTTGTTTTTTTAAGATTCTATATAAGCTTTAGTCATATCAGTTTTAAATTTATAAAAATGCAACAAACTGCCTTGCTATTCGAACATTCTTCAAAAGCGTTCCCACATGACATTATTTTATTAAGCGCTTTTAAATGAAGTGCACTAAAATCTGGCTATAAACACTACTGAATTATTAAATGTTATACAAATCACTGACAAATATAAACAAGCCGTTGCGGCCACCGTAATACATACCTATAATAGATGTGCGTAACTTACGACATACAAATACAACATGTACAAATTATTTATAAAATACATAGCAATTCCAAAATAAAATTTCAACATACATATATATATTCTTAATACATAATAACACTCTATTACTCGATTGCGTGTATTATTTGATTACCCCATTATACTCTTTCAACAAGTTACTTAAATCGCCAAACTAATCCACATTATTTCCATTTAATCTTATTGTTGAAGATAGTTTTTTTGGACGAAGGATTAATCCTGTAGTAAACATCCATATAACTAGAACCTATTAATTAATAGTTTACTGGGTCCAATGAAGAGTGTCTTTTCTAATAAATATCCATATTTGAATTGAAATTTGAATAAAATACAGGGTCATAAAAAATAGACGATAGAGGAAAATAGGATTACAAATTCCTCGGGAACTAATTATCCGATCGACTTCATTTTTAAGCGCAGTTTGTGTTTTTTTTTTCTTTTACAACCACTCCTTAAAATAAAGAAGTGTGAAAATTTTTCTATACCTTTCATCAGAACAAATTATTCGAGAGTCGTATCGGATAATCGAATATCCATTAAATCAATACACTTATTTCTGTTATTACATGCTAAGTACACATCAAGTTTCAAATCTCTATCTTAATTTTTTGGGGAGATACAGCGTTTACAAACAGACGGTCAGGCAGGCACACAAACAGACGGACGCCATTTTTTCTCTAAAAATAGTAGTGTCTAAAACGTGTTTATCAGTCTATTGTTTTGGATTTCCAAAATGATAGCACGATTTACCCTATACTGCTTATGATGGGTAAATAAATAAATAAATAAAGAAAGAAATATTGTTATTTTGTTTTGAAATGGAACGGAATGAATGGAATAACAGTCCGTCATTAGCCGAAACAAACACGTGCCCGCAAAGGGACAAGGTCACAAATAAACTGAAAGATATGTATTAGAGCTTACGAAGAATGCTGAAGATTTCATTTGTTGAAAAGTAAATAGCAATCTCAGAGACGCACATGCAGAAGAAGACAATGTTACCAAAATGACAGAAGCAAAACCACATAAACAAATGAATGAAATGCATATATAAAAAAATAATATAAAACAAGAAAAATAAAAGAAACAAAGCTTTACATTTCTTTTACATAATAAAATTATAAGAAACAAGATAAGAGAAGAAATATTTATATTAGTAATTTAAAACGGAAGGTAGACAATGGGAGAGTACTAACAAGTTTATCATAATTTTCAAACTATGATTTTTTATTCATGTAGCATTCTTTATTTTAATGCATTATATTTTATTGTAATTTTTTTTTATAATCTCATCAGTGATATTAGATCATCTTCTTTTTACTGTTGAGCATGGAAACTACATTTTTTAATTTTTTCCTCTCTTCTCTTGACGGTTTCTGATAGTCCTTCAGAAGGAGTTCTACTTTCTTCTAATTTTCTGTCGTTATAAATTTCGAATTTGCTAAGAAATGTTCTTATAGGTCATTTATAGCTTAAATTTAGCTACCTTTCCTCATTTTATAATTCTAGACCCTTCAATAACACAAAAATCACTTTTTTCGAATGTTTTTGCTTTTGCAACTCCTTTGGATTAGTAGCATGGCAAATCATTTTTTTCGAATGTTTTTGCTCTTGCAACTCCTTTGGATTAGTAGCATGGCAATACGTTATAGATTACTTGGACGAGGGACTAACACAATCATTTTTAATTACATTATTTTTTAAGTCAGATCGATTGTTCCAGAGATTACATCCTACAAAAAAAAAAAAAAAAAAAAAAAAAAAAAAAAAAAAAAAAACTTTATATATATTTTTAATATAAGTATGAACTGATCGGTTGTTCTAAAGTGCATAGTATAACACTGTGATATATATAGATTGTACTGTGTTTCAGTAGGTTTCAAACCAACAGAAATGTTATTAAATTGTATTGATTGTACTGGTTTCTCAATAACATTTTATTTAATATTTGAAACACACACAAGTTTACTATGAGTTAAATGGCAATGTTTTGGCAAAATTACATGTGTGATGCCACAGTTTTTGCATGAAATTATTGTCTGAGCATTTTCCGTTGTAAAGCAATGTACTTCACAATTTAATTAACTGAACAATGGCAATGCACTGCCAGAATTTATACATGTGTCCTGCTACATTTTGTACATTAAATAAGAGTCTTACTATTTATAATTTTAAGACAATATGGGTTCACAAATTTACTAAGAGGTCATTGGTAATGTTGAGCCACAATTACATGTGCGGTGTCATGTCAATAATTTACATGAAATTATTGTCTCAGAATTTTTAGTTGTAAACAATATATTTCACAAATCTTCAAAGGGAAAAATGATTATTTTTTACCGCAATTTCGACATTTCTGCTGCTACAGTTTGTACAACAAACTAGTGCATGTTTGCGCATGTCTGAATATTTTTTATACGTATGTCTACACCGTCATATCAAGAGATATTTTATGCATCAATACATTTTAATAGAGGATATTTTCCATGGGGCATAGAGCGATTGTACAAATAACAACAAATCTTGGTACTATGATTAGAATACGCAGTTGCGCAGATAAAAACGTAAAGAAAATTAGCAATGGAAGTTCTTTTGTTTCCGTAAAACGAATACTGTTTTTACAAACATTATGTAAAAATCGACAATAAATAAATAAATAATAGATGCAAAACGATTGAATCACACTTCGCAGCACGGGACGGTAAAAAAGTTTATATCTAATAATTATATTTTATACACCTACTCAAATGAATAAAGTTCAAAACTGTGAATATATATTAAAACATTATATTAAATGTAAACTGAAAAAAAAATCTATAAAATAGTTATAGTTTTTTTTTATTGAATATTTTTATATCATTTATTTTCTTTATTTCTTTAAAGTCGCATTTAAATTTACATTCTACAATGTACTAATAAGATTATAGCAAAGAAGTAACCTAATTTGCTTTCGTAAAAACATAAGCGTTTATCTAAGGGTTATGTTTTATTTATTCAAAACTTTGAATTTCCTTTTGAAGTTCGAAATGTCAAAAATAACAAATTTTCTAAGGGGCATGTTAAAATAAAACTAACTATGTAACGTTCTTCACAGTAACGTTCTTTAGATTTTTTTTTATTTGGTGATTTTACTTTAAGTATTTAATAAAAAACAAGTTCTGAAGGATTACTACTTTACTAATCTTATTGTATTTCCGGACGATGATTGTCTGCAATCTTAAATATACAATTGGTTTAATTAAGGTTTTAAGCTGATGAGTAAAAATTGCTTTGATGTTAATGTGTCACAAAAATAAATAATAAAGAACATAACAAATATATTTTTTAATGATGCATGTTTTACTAACTTTACAAAGTGTTTTTTAATTTCAATTTTCTATAATGTCACTTTCAGTTAGAAGTTTAAAAAAACTGAATTATGACATACTTTCTTTTTTCATATAAAAACTCTACTAAATTAATGTGATTTTCATAAGATATTTTTCCATATAATTGGAAATGTCATACTTTGTTAAAATATTTGTATTTAATTCCATTGGTACTGTATGTAAAGCATTTAAAGTAAATTGTTAATAAACATTGGAGTTAGAAATCCGTATATTTTATTTACTCATCAATTTGGAAATATTGAAAAATAGTGTTTAAAAATAAGCAGTCAAAGCGTTTTAAACGTTTAACATTATCTCCAACTTTTTCAAAATGTAAAACAAACTGATACACGCATAATAAAAGATTTTGTAGTGCACAATATACATTCATTAATACAATTTAGAGACAAAAATAAAACCCCACCATACACAAAGTTAAAAAAAATAAGATAATTTTTCAAAATTTTATTGCAATAAAAGAAAAATATAACAGAGAAATTTATCAGGGTCTTTCATCAATGATTCTCTGTCATAAATCCTTTTTTTTGTTTTTAACTTTTTATAAATATAATTTATTCTTTTCTGTAAATTAAATGTATTAGAAAAATATTCTCGAAAAGAAATTACACTTTAATTTACTAAAAACCTAGAAATGAGAAATTTGGAACATTCAAAGTTGAAATGTTACTAAAACAAATTCTAATTTTCACATCCGATATAGTATTTCTTATTTTAATGCTAGTCGAAAATTTGTCGCTGATAAACAAAATTTATTTTATATTTTTTTAGAATCATCGTATGCCCATTCATTTAATTTTAGTACAATTTCATTGAGTGTCTATGAATTCACTTATATAATTCAAATATTTTTTTAATGTGTGACTGAGATTATAGCAAATAATTTCTGTGTGTGAAGCAGCGAGATTTAAAACATAGGTTTAAGAACTTCATACATGTACTCTTATTTAATGTTACTACGTTACTTACGTTATTATGCGTGTCGCCTATCTTAAAGCAAAATAGCATGTATTAATATGATGTCTGATGCTTAGTATTATGCATGACACTGCCTTCAGCATTATACTAAGTGCATGAGACAATTACACTGATTGTACATAATAGAACATGATAAGAATCCAACAATCTGACAGCATCTGATTATTTACTTTATCATCAGAAAATATGTGCTATCAGTTTCACAAACATTTAAAGGGAAAATTTCAAGCAATTATAGATTTTTTCATATAGAATTACCATATAAACCTTGATATTTTTAAAGTGATTGTAAAAAGTTAAAATACTTTTATTAGTTCCTTTAATTAAGAAACAAGCTCTACAGTGTGTTTTATTTCAAATGTGGCCAATGGTTCATTCCTAAACCGTTAGTCAAAGACATACAGTTCAAGTAAAAAATAAAAAATAAATGAGGTAAAGGAAAAATATAAAAGCTATTTCGGTCAATAAATACATTTCTTAAAAAATTACGAAATTTAAATTTTAATACGGTCTCTTATTCCTACAAGTTATATCAAATAAATGTTTCCTGTTACACTGGCAAGTAAGACAACAAACGGTCCCATTATTCAATGATTAAAATTGACAAAATGATAATATTTTAAATCCATATTTAAAAATTTTTTGCTAATATTAATAAATCAAAATGATAATATTTTAAAATATTATTAGCTAACACTAGCTTGCAAAAGTTGGGATACATGTTTTTTTTTTTTTTTTTTTTTTTTTTTTCTTGTAAGACATGGAATTATTAGCATTAGCTGTTGATAATTGCATGATATGTATTTCGTATCGCTGAATCCGAAATTGACTTTCATTTTCGGATTTCATTTTACTACCACGTAGATTTTTTTTCTAAATCATAAATTTTAAAGTAAAAAGAAAAATCTAGCGAAAAATTAATACTATGAAGTAGATGCGTTTCTAAATTTTGATAACGATTTTTTGTACATTTTTTACCGCTGAAACCGAAAATTATCTTCATTTTTAACCGAAAATGATCTTCATTTTTAACCGAAAATGATCTTCATTTTTATCCACTGCATCAGGATGTTTCGCAAAAATATAAATTTCACTGTTAAAATTCAAACTCCATCCCCATCCCATCGGACCCATCTCACCTACTTAGTGGAAAGAACCTTATTATAAGTAAAAAAAAAAGAAATAAATCAAATCAGATTTAATGATAAAAATTCTTCACATCTTTTTTATAATAATAATTTTCGCTATACTTTTACTTTGACATTCACGATTTACGAAAAAGTTCTGACGTGATGACCTACAAATGAAGGTGAATTTGAAATTCAGCGTAAAAAAAATACACGAAAATCAAATATCAAAAGTTAAAAAAACACACCCATCTCCTCTATTATATAGTATCCGATTTTAGTTACTTTTAAACTATGGCAATTTATGTTTTACAAAAAATCCTGATATGATGGTTAAAATTTAAGGTAGTTTTCAGTTTCAGCGATAAAAAAATTTTAAAATTAAAAAACTAAACATCTTCGTCTCTTGTCATCTAATCTAAAACTGTTTCTTAAGTTTCTGGACGGTAATGTATCAGAATTTTTTCTTATCATGTAAGTAAGTATAAATATAACCACCGAAATCATTGTAATATTAGATTATCATCAGATTTAAGTTAAGTATGTTAAATTTAATTTTGATTGGATATTTGAAAATGCTTTAAAGTTCGAAAACACATTTTGAGCTGAAAAAACAAACGTATAATTGTTCAAGTTAAATAACATCTTATAAAACTAACATATTAAAAAATATATATATATGAAAAAAAACAGCCTCAAATCCTTACAAAATAAAACACATGTTAAACTATAATTTTAATTTTGATATTCTTAATCTTAATAAATGTTAATTCAATTGTAATATTCGTATACGACATTTTTTTAAAGCGCAGATAGACATAAAACAAATTCTTCGAATACAGCAAGCACATTGGTATATGATCCCTCAAATACTTATCGAAATCATTTGTTTTCAATGCAGGAAAGTGGTATAGCCTGTGCATTTTTAAAGTTTCATAACTCGCTAAATTGAAGTATTATACGAACGGGATTTTTTTTTCTTACTTGTTACTTTAATAGGAAAAAAATATTAAAATATTAAATGTAACTTACAGAAGCGGGGAACCGTATAAAAATTTCAATTTCGTACAATAAAAAAATGATTTTATTGACGGAAATTGAATAAATGAGTTTAATTTTTCTTGAAATTATTTCAGTTTTAATTAAACAAACAACAGTCAATTCGTGAATATTTATGAAAAATCTTAAGTACTAATATGAGAAGAAAATTTTTAACATATAATTTATTTTTATGTCTCATAAATATTAAAACTTAAGATTAATTTTATAGATAGTTTTTTTCCCTTTTTGTGGGAAAAAATCTCATCTTATATATTAAAGCAATAGCCTTTTTTATTCAGCACACTCAAACTGCTCTCTGCGCATTCGTGCTTGCGCAGATCCGACAACAGAACCAATGAGAGAAGAGATAGTTACTGTCTCTAAATGTTAGCGTGGTATGCCCGCGTTCGTTGTTTGTATTGTAGCAGAGCCAATGGATCTACTGTGTGCTGAGTGACATATGTTTAAAATGTGCAATTAAATATCTGTATGGATTTTTTTTTTATCGCAACGCAATTAGTATATTTTTAACATAGGTTCAGAGTAATATATTACACCTTAAATTAGTCTTTTCAACAATATAACCTGGTAAGTGAGAACTTTTTTTTGAATGGCCATGAAACATCGGGTCGATCGAGTTTATTTATTTTGATTTTGCCCGTTTTTATTGAAGGATATAATTTAACCATTTTTTCTATTGTACAACACTTCTTATTTTGTTTTCAATCTTTTTTTTAAGTAATTCCTTATTGTGATCTTAATTTCTGTCACATGAAAAATACATTTCTATTTTGCCATGGGTACACTGAAGTAAAATATCCCCCTTACGATGTTCGCGAAAACTTTTCTCGGATAGTATTTTTTCGATCGATGCTTAATTTTATGCTTCATAATATTATTTATTTTGATTTTGCCCGTTTTTATTGAAGGACATAATTTAACCGTTTTTTCTATTGCGTAACACTTCTTATTTTGTTTTCAATCTTTTTCTTTTTTCTAAAGTAATTCCTTATTGTGATCTTCATTTCTGTCATATGAAAATTTCATTTCTATTTTGCCTATAGCATTTACATTTGTTGCATTATCATTTTGAAAATTGATAAAAAATAACAAAAGACAAAACATGGCAAATTCTAAATTCGTATTACTCAACTAAATAAACGTAGGTCTTACAAAAAATAAACAAAATAATAAGCGATCAAAATAGATGCCTTATAAATAACTTACTTTTTTAAATCTGTAGCTACAATATATATATATATATATATATATATATATATATATACATTTAATTTGAACATGCAAAAAACATTCTTAAATGTCTCAATCAATCACAAGATTTTTGTGGGGACTTCTACAGATTGATAATTTTTGTGGGGTTTTTACATAACTGAATGACTTTTTTTCCATGATTGATTAATGAATTTTATCATTTTTACCCCACATGACCAACTGTCAAACTGATTGACAAATTTTCTATTTTTCATGTGATGGATCGAGAAATTTTGTGATTTTTTTTTTTTTTTTTTCTGATGAAC
Organism: Maratus speculifer; assembly: GCA_964019185.1. Classification (NCBI taxonomy): domain Eukaryota; kingdom Metazoa; phylum Arthropoda; class Arachnida; order Araneae; family Salticidae; genus Maratus; species Maratus speculifer. The sequence goes on along the minus strand of OZ025291.1, from coordinate 47,717,585 downwards.
AAAGAAATGTTGCATCTTTTCTCCCTGCAATTAATGGAAGTTGTTTTTTGAAATTTGTTGTTTTTTTCTCGCAATCTTTTGATGTAATTTGCCGTTTTATTGAATTTATCCTTCTTTCGTGATTTTTTTTTTTTGAGAAAATGTCGTTTTTTGTTTGTTTTTTTTGAGAAATTTGTCCTTTTTTTTTTTGCTATTTTTTGCGAAATTTACATTTTTTTGCGATTACCTAGACAAAATTTCTTTTGAGATCTTGCTTTTGAGATCTTTGGACGAAATTTGTGTCTTTTATGATACCTGGACAGTTTCGAAGAAGCTTATCGTTTTTCTCGAGTTCTTTCGATGAAATTGTCGTTTTGGCATGATCTTTCGATGTAATTTCCCGTTTTATTGAAGATCTTTTTGCAAAATTTGTTGTTTTTTTTCTACGAAATTACCTTTTTGTGATTGTTTGATGAAATTTGCTTTTTTTCAATCCTTTGACGAAATTTGCTGTTTACTTACAATGATTTGACAAAATTTGTTGTTTTCTCACAATATTTTGAATTTTTGTTTCACAATATGTTTAATTTGCCATTTTTTAGAGATTTTTTTTGTCAAAATTTGCTTTTTTTTTTTGAAATTTTTTTGAACGTTTTGTCAAAATTTTGATTTTTTGCAATATTTTCACGAAATTTGTTTTATTTGAGATACCTGGATAATTTTTTTTCTGCAGTTTTTTGACAAATTTTTTAGAGATCTTTTGAAGAAATTTGTTGTTTTTTGCAATCTGTTGACGAAATTTGCTGTTTTTTTCACATCTATTTACAAAATTTCCAGGTGTTCTTTTTTTTTTGGGGGGGGGAAAGGTATTTTGACGAAATTTTTGTGATTATTTGCCAAAATTCATGTTTTTTTTATACTTGGATAAAATTATTTGTTTTCTCAGGGATTTTCGGTGAAATTTGTCATTTTCTCACGATCTTTCGATGTAATTTGCTGTTTTATCGAAATTATCTTTTTTTTGAGAAATTTTTCATTTTTTTGTTATTTTCAGAAATTTGTCTTTTTTTCACCTTTTTTTTGCAAAATTTATCTTTTTTGTGATCTTTTAAGGAAATGTACCTCTTTTTTCATCTTTTGACAAAATGTGTTGTTTTCTCACAATCTGTTTACCAATATTTGCATTTTTTGAAGTACCTAGACAAATTTATTTTCACGATCTTTTGACGAAATTCACGTCTTTTATTATACCAGGAAATAATTATTTGTGTTCTCATGGATTTTCGGTAAAATTTGTCGTTTTTTCTTGCCATCTTTCAATGTAATTTGCCGTTTTATCAGATTATTCCTTTTTTCGTGATTTTTTTTTGTGAAATATGTTGGGGTTTTTTGTTATTTTCAGAAATTTGTCATTTTTTTCACTTTTTTGCAAAATTTACCTTTTTTGTGTTCTTTTGATGAAATGTGCCTCTTTTTTTCATCTTTTGACAAAATGTGTTGTTTTCTCATAATCTGTTTACAAATATTTGCATTTTTTGAAGTACCTAGACAAATTTAAAGTATTTTCACGATCTTTTGACGAAATTCACGTCTTTTATGATACCAGGAAATAATTATTTGTTTTCTCAGGGATTTTCGGTGAAATTTGTCGTATTTTCTTTCCATCTTTCGATGTAATTTGCCGTTTTATAGAATTTATCTTTTTTTGAAAATTTGTCGTTTTTTTTTTTTTTTTTTTTTTTTTTTTTTTTTTCTTTTTGCAGAATTTTTCATATGACATTTTCACAGAAATGAAGATCACAATAAGAAATTACTAAAAAAAAGATTGAAAACAAAATAAGAAGTGTTATGCAATAGAAAAAACGGTTAAATTATGTTCTTCAAAAACAAGGGCAAAATCAAAATAAACTCGATCGACCCGGTGTTACATTGCCTATCAATAAAAAAGTTAGTTCTCACTTACCAGGTTATTTGTTGAAAAGACTAATTTACTCTGATCCTATGTTAAAAATATACTTATTACGTTGCGATAAAAAATTCCATACATATATTTAATTGCCTATAGAATGAGGGAATAAACATATGTCACTCAGCACACAGTTCAATGGGTACACTGAACTGCAGTATTCCCATCGTAAGATTACCCAGAAAAAACCTTCTGAAATGTTTCGAACAATCACAAGATTTTTGTGGGCTTTTTTACATAACTAAATGACTTTTTATCCATGATTCATTAATGAATTTTATAATTTTTACCCCACATGGCCAACTGTCGATTTTTGTATTTTTTCTTCAACTGATTGACAAATTTTCTATTTTTCATGTGATGGATCGAGAAATTATGTGATTTTTTTTTCTGATGAACAAAGAAATGTTGCAACTTTCCCCCCTGCAATTAATGAAAGTTGTTTTTTGAAATTTGTTTTCTTTTTCTCACAATCTTTTGATGTAATTTGTCGTTTTATCGAATTTATCCTTTTTTCATGATTTTTTTGAGAAATTGTCGTTTTTTGTTATCTTTTTGAGAAATTTGTTGTTTTTTTTTTTTTTTTTTGCTATTTTTTGCGAAATTTACCTTTTTGCGATTACCTAGACAATATTTATGTGCTTTTGAGATCTTTGGACGAAATTCGTGTCTTTTATGATACCTGGACAGTTTCGGAGAAGTTTATCGTTTTTCTCGAGTTCTTTCGATGAAATTGTCATTTTGTCACGATCTATCGAAGTAATTTGCCGTTTTATTGAAGATCTTTTTGCAAAATTTTTGGGTTTTTTTGGAAAATTTATTTTTTGTGATTATTTGATGAAATTTGCTTTTTTTTCAATCCGTTGACGAAATTTGTTGTTTACTCACAATCATTTGTCAACATTTTTTGTTTTCTTACAATATTTTGAATTTTTTTTCACAATATGTTTACAAATTTGCCATTTTTTAGGGATTTTTTTGTCAAATTTGGCTTTATTTTTCAATTTTTTTTCATGAAAATTGCCTATTTTTTTAGACGTTTTGGCAAAATTTTGATTTTTTGCAATACTTTCACGAAATTTGGTTTATTTGGGATACCTAGACAATTTTTTTTTTTTTTTTGCATTTTTTGACAAATTTTTTAGAGATCTTTTCATAAAATTTTTTATTTTTTGCAATCTGTTGACGAAATTTGCTGTTTTCTTTTCACATCCATTTACAAAATTTCCGGGTGATGCTTTTTTTTCGGGGGGGGGGGGGGGTATTTTGACGAAAATAGCTATTTTTTGTGATTATTTGCCAAAATTTTGCATTTTTTATGGTACCTAGAAAAATTTTTGTACATAGTAAATGATTTCTAGCATTTTTAAAAAAAAAACTTTAACAGTAGAAAAATAATCTTCAAACATTTTCAAGAGTTTGTGACGTGTGTCGCAGCGTTGCACCGATTCTGCACCCGGGATCATGTCATGTTGATGTTACGTTGGTAAATGGAAAAGTATATTGAAATTTTTAAGAAATATTAATTGTTTTATAGCGGTAAAATACTTTTTTCTTTGGTTCTTTCATATTGTTGCCATCAAGTTTTGACGGGTTTACTTAGCCAGAATAAATATAACTAATTTTATTAATATGTGAAATCGACATGTATTTTTGATTTAAGAAAATGTAATAGAAAAGTTAGTTGTAAATGCAAATGTTTATTTGTTGAATGGGGTGGGTAATGTAAAAACAAATTAACCACTGAGAGGATCATTGTTACAGTTGTTGCTAAATGGCAAACTATAAATTCAGTCTTATTTTGCTGCGAAGTAAGTGAAGTATGTATCATTGTGTATGTATCATTTTGTATGAAATGAGAAATGACGGTAATTTATGATTTATTCATGTCATGTACAATTTATTGGTGTTGTATTTGTAAATGGAAAATTATCAAATGAGAGAGATTCTAATTCTATAGCAGCATGTTTGAATGTAACTCTGCCAATTGCGGGTCATTTGCCTGGATGTAAAATGCAGGTTTTTCTTTTATTTATTGAAATTTTTTCTGAAGATTAGTCGTTAAAAAATCCTTTAATAGCTGGAAAATACCTTTTATTTCTGTGGTGCCGTCAAGTTTTGACGGGTTCCATCTAGTTTTGTAATAAAATAATAATAATAAAAGTGCACGAAAATTCAGTATGTGCTTTCTGCGAAAACATTTAGAATATCTATATTATATGCAAGGAGGAAAAGGCTAAAACATCAGTGATAAAATAAATAGCAATTAAAATGTGCGTTGCGCCATCTAATTATCAAATGCACTGTCGAGATACATTTTTGATGAATATTCTTACTGTACAGTTAGAAATAATTTAAAATGAGCTTTGGTACTTTATTGGGAGGATTGAGGACAAATGACACTAAATTATATAATTTAACCACATATTTTATACTTATAATTGAATGTGATAGCGTAAAAGTTGAAAATTAAATGTATTAAAAAATACTTTTGGTTTCTCAAATATAAAAAAAAATACTTACCGACAGGGTAATCTTATTGCTAGTTCAAAAAAGATAAAAATTTTCAAAAAATGTACTAAAAATCTAAAATATAATAGTATTTATTCACAGTCTACTACAAAATAGCGTATTATCTATACTTTATAACAATACAAATGAAGGAATGGGAAAATAGTAGGAACAAGAAAACGAAATTCCTTATTATAACTTTATATTACCGAATAAAAGTTGGTACGTTTCAAGGATTTGCTGGAAAAATTGTCCTACAGAAATATTTGGCTTATTTATTAACCCTCTCAGCGTCTTGCATATAGGTAGGATTGTAATGTTGTTTTCTCTGTATTTTATTTTATATGGTCAGAAAATATTATTCTTTCATTTAAATTATGTAATATATGTAAAAAAATTACAAATATGTATGTAATAATTGAGAGTACTAATCATTCTAAAATGTAATGAAATTTCATTAAATCTATATAATTTTGTTATCTTCAATATTGTTTATATTGCAGTGAAACCTGAAGCTTAATGAACGAAATGTTACGTTGCAAACACTTAGAAGGTCGAAATATTATATTTTCTTCAGTTATAGCAATCAGAATATTTTAGATAATTCTGGCACTAAAACACCAAAACTTCCCTGAAAACCCTAATGTGTAGGAACTCTACGAATAAGCAAATATGTTACGAGTCGTGCATTGCGACACTTTTCCGCTAAAATTAAGATCTAACTCTTTAAGCGTCCTGTATGTTTTTTTCCTTTATGTTTAAAGTTTCACAAAATAGTCACCATGAGAAGCTTTGGCAAGATTTTATTATTTATTTATTTATTTATTTATTTATTTTGTAATCTTATATATATTTTTTAATTATTTACTTCCCAAAATTAGTTTAAATATCGATTTTCTGCTAAATCAGCCGTTAATTTCTAAATTTACCGGACAGGAAACATGGTTAGGGAGCGTAAAGTGTTTTAATGTTGTATGTATTTTAGATGTTCTGATAAGTAAATATTGAAGCAAACCCTTACATATAGTAAACTTATAATTAGCTGGAAAATGAAATATTTTTCATGGGTCTAACCGTTTCAATTTGAAACTTTCGGAAATGCTTTGAAATTAAAACACGATCACTAATTATAAATAATTAGAATTATTCTATTAGTAATATAATTTTATTATTTTTTTAGTAAGATCCAAATGACATTTTGAACGATTATTGAATGAACTTTCTTCGTTCTTTGTTTTCTGATTTATGAGAATACTTCCATCCAGACGATTAGCTCCAAAACATATGGAGTTAATGGTGAAAGAATACTCGTTATGAAAGCAACATTTCGAATGATTTATTATAACAGAGAATTATATCAGAATTATAATAAACTTTATTAAAAATATTTCTTTAAAGAATCGAGTAATATGGATATCATTACACTTTCAAAAATAGAAATATATATTTGATTCAAAACCAAATGGAATTTCTTTGATTTATTTATATTTTGTATATGTAAAGACAATAGCAGCCAATCATAATATAATAACTTTAATTTTAACGTAAATTGTTTTTGTTATTTAGTATGTGATGAGTGATTAACCCATTAACGCCCGAATTATTTTCTTCGCTAAAATTTAAATTTCGTATTTCCCACCACTTTTAAAAGCAAATGAACTTTTACCTAAATTTATCGAGGATTCTGTCTCGTGAAATAAGGTATATATTTATCTTCCTCTTTACTGGTGGGAAAACTGCTTTCTTGCTGTTTTTGTATCCGTCCTTAAAAAAGGACGCTGGGCGTTAATAGGTTAAATAATATGACATATAAATTGAAGCGGAAATTATACTGTAATTATTTTTTATTAAAATAGTCAAGCCAGGAATAGGAACATGGACCTCTGATTAAATGTCTCAAAACTCGCCAAATATATATTATCTCAAGACTCAGCCGAATATAAAATGTACAAAACTCAACTATAAAATGTACAAAACTCAACTATAAAATGTCACAAAGATGTCAACAAGATATAATTGAGCATTCTTCTTTAAATACTGTATCAGAAAAAAATTAAAAAAGAATGCAGCTAGCTCTAATATTTTTTTAAAACGTGGCATACTATTAATAATAAATATAACAACTGCAGAAATAATAAAAAAAAAACATACATTATTAATGAATGTATACCAAGGACTATCTGTAACCAATTTCACATTTTTCAATTACAATAAGATTTCTTTGGTTGTCACTATACAGAAGAAAACTAAACTCATATGATAATTACAGTGGTTAAAATCCTGTCTTAGTTTAAACCAAATTTTGGTGCTCAATAACAACTACATACCCAATAGCTACTTGAACCAATATATGAACGCCTGTTAAAGCATAGTTCCATTAGTTGGAACAAGGTTGAAATAGGAAGCTCCGATTGTTGGTACGAGATTTGACCATCTTATGGTGGCAGCTAGTGAGCACCAAAATTTGGTTCAAACTAGAGCAACATTTTTAACAGCGTAGTAATCAGTATAGTTGTTTTTAATAATATGACAAACTTATGACACTAATAGAAGTAAATTTCAATGACGGAAAATACAATAGAAGGGAATTAAGTTTGGAACATAAATATCTCGTAAATTAATACAATATTTAACAAAAAACAGTGCAATATATTTACAGATTATCTATTCCAAATGAATATGTTGAACGGAAAACAAAAATAATAATAATGTTGGTTTAAAAAATTTCTTTTTCCATACTGACTTTACTATTTATCAGCTATAATAAATAGCACTTTTTTGAAAATAGGAATCATAATTCAATCATAAAAATATATATTTGTAGAAAATTACTTAATTAGCCATTTCATGATATGTAAAAGAACACCAAATTTCAACTAAATTAATTTTTTATGAGATTTTGTAATATTTCTTTCACTAAGCAATGGAAAGTCAAAATATGAAAAAAAAAGATTTTGAAATGCATTTGTATCTTAATTCTTCCAAACATAAAAAAAAAAAAAAAAAAAAAAAAAAAAAAAAAAAAAAAAAACAACTTTTGTTAATCTGAGCGTTATAAGTACAGCTCTTCGTTCGAATTTCAGTATTTTGAAGAAGAAAAGACTTTTTCGTTTAGAAATGCCATTAAATCATTTAGAATACACTGGAAACAACTAAATAGTTTAAATTATCGTAGTTAGATGTCAGGACTAGATCATTTCTAGCATTATTTACAGTTGCTGGTTTATCGTTTTAGAGAAATGAACTAACTTTTTGAGCTACTTTATTTTCTCAATCGCACATTTTTTTTTTTCGATGTAAAAAATGTTGTATTATTCTTTAATCTTCCCTTAATATGTGCATGTCATCCAATTAGTTTTAAACATAACAGATTCGTTTAAAAATGTGGAAATGTTTTGTGCCTTGTGTATTAAGCTCAAAATAAAATAAAATAAAATAAAAGCAAAAAAAAAAAAAAAAAAAAAAAAGGCAGAGCAACATAAAAAAAATCTTCTTGCACATAATTTATATTAGTATTTTAGAAGTATTAAAAGTTCGAAAGAAGTATTAAAATATTTTTTTTTCTCTACGTTTATAATACTTTTATGGTTAAAGGGTTAACAGAAAATACATTGTTTGAAATTTTTCTCTTAAAAATGGCGCATAACTAATGTTGAAATGAAAAATCTGAAAAGCAATATCTGTAAAGTATAAAGTCGGAAAAAATATATTAAATTACAAAAAAAAAAAAAAAAAAAAAAAAAGAAAGAAAGAAAGAAAAGAAAAGAAAAAAAAAACATTCAGATTAATTTTTTTACAGAACAATGTCATTTGGATTTCATTTCAATATAAAAAAGAAATAGCAACCGAAAATGAAATGTTGAAAATTGAGTGAGCTTTATAATACTAAATTAATTTTGTATAACTAAACCCGACTTTAAATAAAACAAGTTGGAAATTGTACGTGAAGCGTAGCAAATATGGAGCGTTCGTATGATAACGAAGTTTTAATAATATTACTCTCATATATCAATGTCATAAAATTGTAAATTGTTAATTACAATTAAATTGCGCACCAAATAATGTTCTCCCTATACCATTACGAATGGAAATACTTTTGTGTGGCCTTTTAAATAAATAACATATGTTCTTTGCACCACAGATTGTGCAAAATATATATTATAATATGTACTTTATAAATGCATATAATTTTTTTAATGTTCGTATGAATGTAACACCATTAAAATGCATTTGGAATATTTTCCCCATTGACCGTAATGTAACGGAATACTTTTGACTGTCCCTGTAATTTAATTATGCATCCGATTTTTATAAAATTTGAAATAACTCGACAAAATTATGTACTAATTATATATTTTAAATTTCAATCGATTCGGTTGGGTAGGTTTTGTGTTGTTATATGCGGACAGACGGACTGAACGACAACTATAGGTACTGCGTATTTACATAATTACGAACGCACCTAAAAACTAATAAGTTAATTATAAATAATGATTTAGAATTCAATAAAAAGACAATTAAGATTAAAATCTATCATGAATACTGTGACATTAAATGATAATAAGTAACAACAGTAAAACGAAAAAAAAAATAAATTTCAATAGCCAAAATTTCTGATATGAAAAATGAGTGTTTGATAATTTAATGCCAATCTTTAAAAACAACATTACAATAAAAACTGACTTTTTTATCAAGCATAACTCTGTTTTATCCATGTTTTAACATAATTAATGTTCTTGTTTTTTAACTAATAAAAAATACTGATAAAAGATTTCAACTATCACTGAATGGAATTGGAATTATTTTTGACATATCATTACTATTGAGAATAAGCATATAAAAGATTATCAGAATTAAAAATCATATGAATAGTAATGATAAGAATACATTTTCATTAAAGAGACATTTTCAAAATACTATCTGCGTTTGTATTTGTGTGAGCACTTCTTTTTTTCGTTATTTCAAAACACACATAATTAATTTTATTCAATCATTTTTTTTTCATAACAAAATCAAAGAATAATTATTAGTGTATTGTTAATTATTTTCAAATATCTCTAAAATTAAAACATTTAAAATACTTTATATAATAAACATATAATAAACATCAAAATGAAAATTCAATATATTCGTCTAATATGTTAACTGAAAAGATATTTTTTAAATAATATATTTTACAAAAATCATATTCATTCTAGAATTTACAACTTTATATACATATTAGAAAAATGAAAGCATTTACATAAAAAGATCCATGTAAGAAAATCAAAGTGAAAATTTTGAAATTGCTCTTTGCAGAGAAATGCTTTTTTATGTTTAGAAAAATATACATTTTTTATTTTCGTTATTTATATGTATCAATTTTAATATACATGCCAATATGTGATCTGGTTATTAGTTGTGGATTGCATAAGTATTCTATTTTTTTCCCAGGCAGATCTTTTTTTTTATTTTTATTTATTTATTTATTTATTTTTTACCTAGACAGTCATTTATTTCAATTGCCTTATATATTTTTAAATATATATTTGAATTTTTTAAATAGAACAATAAATATAATTGTAGTTTTTAAATTGTAGTCTATAATTGTATCTTTTTATATGTATATATATGACAATCGGTGAAAGTGTCAGATTTGATATTCATGCAAATTATTTTTAAAAATAAAAATGAATAAATGTACTTTGAAATATAAATTTTACCATACTGAAATCTTTATTTTGTATAACATTTTCATTTTATTCACGATAGTCTTTCAAATCTACGTAGTGACATATTTTGGATTATTAATTTAATCCTTGGAATTTCCTATATATATGTCAAATTCGCCTGCATATGCCTCATAGCTAGAAGAATATTAATCTACTATGAATAAATAGAAAATACATTGTAACTGCTTATTCCTCTAGGCACTTTGAAGATATATCTTATATCAGAATTACCTTTAACAATGTATTTCAATGTTTCTTCTCTTCCAGGTATTTTGAGAAAGACTATACACGGTTGAAACATTGTATTCTTGGAGCTTTTCACATGTTCCAATATGTTTCTACAGAAAAGAAAGAAAAGAGAGAGGATTGATTTTCTTTTAGAATTTGTATAAATATGTAAAAGGCAATAAAATAACACAAATTTTGCATAAAAAACGAAGTCGGTCGGATTATTTGTAGGCGAAATATTTTTAATCCAGTTTTCCATATTTTTTGATTTTTCATGACCTCGAATTTTATTCAAATTTTAGTTCAAAGATATATTTTTAATGTAAATGAGACGCTTAATCCGACGCAGTAAATTGTTATTTATAGTGATTATTATTTTTAAAGTTATAAGGATGTTTCTTTTACTCAATTCGGTACTTGGGTAGTTTGGCATTTTATATAACTTTTCGAAATTGGTTTATCAGCAATTAATTAATAAAATATTACTATGTACATTAGAAATATTTAAATATACGTTTAAATTTTGTGTTGGAATTGTTTAACTTTGTTTTGGACACATTTTGATCCATGATGGTACATGATGTGTAAGTGTTATGATGATCCCCGACGACTAGTTTAATATTGTGTAACTGGAAGTAACTTATTTTGAAAAAAATGGTGACAGCCGAATAAAATTTATGTAAGAGACGTGGAAGTTGAAAGGGTAAATATGTTTATATTTATGAAATATAATGGATTCTTAAAGCAATCTTCTATGATTGACAGGTACCTGAAAATAAACGTAAATTTAAAAAAAATGACATTGTTATTTTAATGGTTCTATGTTTTTACATGAAAAAAGGTAAACACTGATCGATTTCTTTCAGTTGGAATAACATAGTAATCATCTTTACTTACAGAGAAAAGTGACTTCGAAAAGAATAGCGTCCTCAGCTTGAGCAGATTTCATGATGACAAATGCATATAATAATCATTAAAAGCTATTTTCATAAAAATAAACGACTATGATTCTTGCAAAATGTCATTTTGATTAAAAAAAAAAAAGAATTAAAATGATTTGAAAAGGAATAAGCATTCAATTTTAAGTGGAAAAAGTCCTTTCAATCTTTTCTGCACATCAAAAAATAAAATTATGTGGCTTTAGAAAATATGAGTCCGAGCCGGAAGGTTAGAATAAAAATAGAGCCCGATCCGTGCCAACTTGGGCTCGGGCTCGGCCTTTCGTACTCGGGCTGAGCCCGTCTCATCTGTGGTAGGAGGGAGCTACGACTTTGATTCTTAGGTTCAATAAGAAAGAAAATAATGTAAAAATAAAAAAAAATATAGTATACATATATAGTATAGTAATAAATACAGTGATATTCATTCCATCTTTAGTGTTAACAAGAAAAATAATAAGAAAAGAAAATAATACTAAAAAATAAACTTCACAAAATATTTATATTTAGCACTGCGTTTAACAAATCAAAAGAACTTTACACAATAGCTTATACTGAAATAAACACTTTTGATGAGAACTTTGTTTCTATGCTGTAATATTATTACAAGAGAGTAATATGATTGTATTTTCCTATTAACAAAAACCCTTTTCAGAAATAGTGTTTTTCTTTTCTTTTGCATACTGACCATTTCGTTACCATGGAATTAATTAAAAAATATCTTAAACATAACATACATAAACATAAAAAAATATGCATCAGATATGTTAATAAATATTGTTTATATTCAAATCTGCATAAAATGAAATAAAGTTTACCTTACTGATAAACGTTTCGCACACAAGAATGTTTATTTAATGTAGTTTTCAAAATTCAATAATGCGTTGAAGACTTCAGTAATTTGAAATAATTTAAAGAATTTAAGCATATGATTTTAATTTTTTTTCTAAAACAAAACTATTTTTCAATCGTGATGAAAACAGAAAACTATAACCGTTCTAAGTTATGTAGATTTCTCGAAGTAAAGTAAGATATAATATATTTTTATATGTAGATATTATCATATATATTAAATTTAAAATAAAATTTAATTAAAAGAATATACGACAAAACTTCTAACTTTATACATATTTCTGGCGATTTCTAACTATTACAAACATAAAGCATAAATATTCATATTCATTTGGTCAAATAGAAAATGTTGTTTTAGTATGCAAAATAAAATACTGAATCATCCTAAATTAAGTTCTACAGAGCGTTTAACTTAATTTCGTTGCTCAGAAAATATTATTTTTAAAGATTAAAGAAATGTATACCATTTCAATATTTATTTTGTTACAATAAAAATTGTCTACATTTCTATTATAAAAAGCATATATATGCATTTCATTTAATTACATCCGTATATGCTGCTATAAATGTTAACGTTTAGTTTCTTATAGATTTATTTCTATACATTTATATTTTGTACAGTTCTTTTTTTTAAGAGCAGCTCATGATTATTTTTGTGAAATTACATAATGCATAAAATACAAAAAATTATTACTGCTTAGTTTCTTTAATGGAATGTAATTATGTACACCTTCTTCTGTTTCTTTCGCAAATGATCATAACAATATATTATTGCTACAATAGTCCATAAATGATATATTATAATTATTATTAGAATTAGATTAAGCTTCAAGATCGTCTGCATACTGAGAGTTTTAAACCTTTAATAATGCGATCAAATTGTTTTATCCTGTTTGGAAACTTTATTTAATTTGTTTTACTAAAACTAAATGGGGAATTATTAAGTCAAGAAATTTAAGAATCATGTACATTTAAATGTTAATTTTAGTAAATGAAGTCACTTAGTAATAGTTGTTTATACTGTATTTATGTAAGTTGACCAAATCGTTAACATTTTCCTTGCGAAAAAACTGAGCAAGAAAACAACTTTTAGTTTAACAGGTTTTCCTCAAATTTGAGAAACATCGGTTTGCGTTAATACATATTTGATATCTCTGGGATGTCAATTGGAGTATCAATTTTTCACAGCAATGACTTAACATACATTCTGATGTATAACATGTAATAGAGAAGCAAGGTGATTGATCTGCATTTATTTGTGTGTTTGTTACACGATGTGTTGCCAATGTTGTGTTGCCAATTCCTCTCGGACTAAATGATTAGACCGGTGGCGTTTGAGATGAAATTCACCCACTAAACCAATGTAAGTGATTAAATAAAAATTTATTTACAAAAAAGTCTTATTTAAAATATAAATCAGTTTGTAGAGCATTTTTTTAGAAGTGGGTTCTGTGTCTTGCGCGAATGCTCCCTGAACACAGAAAGTCACTGAGAACAACAGATTATAGAATTTTACAGGTCTAAGATTCACAACTTCAATTGGTTATAGGTATGAGCGTCTCCTTGGACCTTGACGAATTTTCGCTCTTTCCCTCCTCACTGTATAAGGAGATGCTTTCTCCGGAACTCTCACTGGGCTCCTCTCAATGCCAGTCTTTCACACCAAACTGTCTCTTGTCCTCTCGTGTCTTCCCTCGAAAACAGCTGAATTAGGGAGGGATCTTGTAGATCACCTATCAGAAAACTATTACATGATGTCAGCCTTAAAGTCCTCTAGAAATGTTTCCCTAAAATGCTGAGGTCGTATACAAACTACCGTCAGAAAAACTAAAACCTGTCACTCTTCAAAATAAAAGCATTCCGCATCCTCTTTTGACGAATTGTGAGAAAGATGCTTGCTGTCTAAACCAAAGTGTTCTCTTGTCAACGAAAACCTCAACTTGGGTGGCCAAAATATCTAAGAAATAGTACAATAATGAGTTCCCACGTAGGCAATTCAATCTGCATTCAATCTTAATTCTTTACACCTCTAATAAAAAAGAATGGTATGTAAATACATTTGTAAAGCCTTATATATGAGGTATAAAATTTATATAAAATAGAGGTATATGCCAAATCTTTAGTTGCATTTAAAAGCGCATACCAAATTTAAAAACGAACTCTCCACCAATTATTACCAAAGACAGTAATGTAAACGATTTATGTCCCTTTATGCCCTTTTCAATTAATAAATTATGGTATGAATGTTCTGTTTTAAAGTGATCGTAGTGAAATTCTGTGATTTACACCAGTTTCAATACATTTGAAAAGCGTCATGTCATTAAAGTAGTCTCCTAACGATTTCCAATTTTTATCATAATGTAATCGAATAATTTTTAATGTCTCTGTAAATGAACCCTGTACATACTTAATATGCAATACCAAACATGCTTTTGTAACTCCAAATAAGCTTTATAAATTGTATGAAAATCCGAGTGTAATTACGGGAGACACAACGTGGTCAGACGGACAGCACTTTTCAACACTGTTAAAACTAAAGGTTGCATATGGCACTTCTAGGGGTGAAGACACCCCATGGCACCTCATAGCACCCCAAGGCACCCTCGTGGCACCCTATGCGAGGCCAATGGGTGCCCTAGGACTCCTCTACGGGTGCAATTCTGGCTCCTTTAGGGTTGTCTCTGACGGGACAAGCGTTTCACCCCTAGAAGTGCCATATGCAACCTTTAATTTTAACAGTGAACAATGTTTGAAAGTGCTAAAATGTTAATATATAAAACTAAAATTACAGTTGCCTGTATGGTTTCATAATTTTTAAATAAGAAGAAAGTATAAATTGACGACTTTCACTGAAAAAATGCATGTAAAAATTTCAGAGCTTTCTGAAAGGACAAATATGTACCGAAACAGAAAACCGATGTTACTTGTAGTCTATCAAGTGATTACGCAAATGTTTACACGTTATTACGTGATTTAAAATAGTTAGGGTGTATATTTTTATATTTATATTAAGTTATTGTGACATTTGCAGTGCCACAGATGTTTCACATCAGTGGAGTTACCAGTTTGGGGGGAGAGGCTTCCCCAGGCAATTTCTATACAGCTAATCTCATAGATTTATTTCCGTCTTGTTTAATCGCTGGAAATTCTCGTTCAGATAAGACAAAAATTCAATCTGTTGATAGTAATATCCAGAACTTTTCAAACCTTATACAACTTGTCAAACAGTTGCTTAGCATTGATATTCATAGACATCCTTACTATAAGCCTGAAAAAAAATAAGGTTGACTGAATATTATCCAATTGTCTTGACTTTTTGAAAATATCCAACTGGTTATTGAGGGCTGAATATCACTGTTGGCTGATAAGGAATAATATAAAAAACATATTTAATTACTACGAAATACCAATATTTGGAAAAAATAAATGCTTAATCAAAAATATATACATCTAAAACAATTCGCTTCTTCATAACATATATAGAATTTATCTAAAATTACGCATTGAAATTTAGCAGTCAACTACATTTTAACAAATCATTAAAAAAAAACTCCTTAATATTTCAATTTGTATAAAAAACAAATTATAAAAGCTTTATTCGTTTAAAAGAAATCAATTAATGGAATGCATTAAATTATTAAACTTTATTTTTAATTTTACTATATTTTGTGATAAGCATTCAAATCACAAATATGTTACAAAACTAAATTTTCTTTTAAAATGTATTTCAATTTACCTCAAAAATATTAAAATTAATCAGACAGTATTTAGAATAAACATACAATTCTAAATAAAAAATACACTTAAATCTCTAATTAGCACATAAAAATTTACAGTAACGTTTTAAAAAAGTACTCTTAAACAATCAAGAATTAATCAAATAATATTTGCAGAAAGTTTTTATTACAACGATCAAATAAATTTCATGTATAATTTCATTTTTGAAAAAAAACATACACAGATATATTTTCGCAAAACCATTGTATTATTTATTTTTATGCATTCAATTATGCCACAGATTAAAATGATACACTTTTCTCTTAAAATTTATTACAAGATTTATTTTTATTAACTTAATTAAACATTTTGCATATTAAAATAATTATAAATTCTGTATGTATACTCTGTTTTTAACAGTCTCTATGAAGAATAATAATTTAAAAAAATAATAAAATTTTAAAAATTCTCACACATTCTAGAAACTTTAATTCTTACTTATTTGAGTTAAATTGATATTTAATATAGTACGTACATTTTTCAGAATATATTAAGGTCATTATAAATAAATAAATGCATCAAAAATGATTCTTTTAAGTAAATAATTGTAAATCATTTTGACTTCTTTTGAGTGGGATTGATTTTTGTAAAATTTAATGATATCACATGTATTTTAAAAAATAAATAGTGAATAATATCAAAATCGGCTGTTCGTAAATAATAAAAATTAATGGACTGCTTTTTAAAAAGGATAGTAGTTTCAAGTTTTGCACATTATAATCTATTCGAAATAGAAAGTTTGAACTGAAAAAAAAAGATAATTGAAAACTGCGGTAATTATAAATGAAGTTAAATTCATTTTTCAATAATTATATTATATATATATATATATATATATATATATATATATACAGGGTGTCCAGCAAATAACACCCTGATTTCAAAATTAGATTTCTCAAAAACAAAGATCAATAGAATTATGCAGTAAACGGTTTGTTTATCAGGTACGCTGTAAAAATCTTATACAAAAGTTTCGAATGGTACAGATTTCGAAAAGATTGTGTTCTGATGGCAAAGAATGCTTTGATTTGATATTTTTCTTGCTTTAGATTGCTGCCAGATAATGTGTTTTTCGGCTTAAAGTGCCATATTTCATAGTTTTTTTAAAGTAAATTTTTGAAATTTCGAAATTCTAAAAATTTACTTCGAAAAACTTTTAAAATATTGCACTGTAAGCTGAAAAATTACTTCTCTGCAGGCAATCTAAAACAAGAAAAATGTCAAATCAAAGGATTTTTTGCAATCAGATTGCAATTTTTAAAAAATATTCACTGTTTGAAATTTCTGTATAAAATTTTTACAGCTGACCTAATGAAAAAACCGTTTACCGCATATTACTATCGATCTTTGTTTTTGAGAAGTTTAATTTTGAAATCAGGGTGTTTTTTGCTGGACACCCTGTATATATATATATATATATATATATATATATATATATATATGATCAGAATAGCTACTTAGATATTATACATCAGTATGTAAATAAATGCGATTAAATTTTTAATAGTCTCATCCATTGTTTAACAGATTGAACATTCTCAATAATATGTCGGAATTTAATGTAGCCATATGCAGTAGAGTGCCGATTAACTAGTTCGATCAAGAACAACACTTTTTTTCTCGCCTACTCCAAAATTTTTGAAGTGAAACTTTTTTAGGTGCAATGGATTAATTTCGCGAAAGTTAAAATTACAAAACCATTTCCTAATCCTGAAACAATAAAATGGCCAGGAAATACGTAGTGAGCATTGTATAAAATTGTTTCTAAAAACCTAAGATATGCTTTCTTATGCACCACAGCCCCTGCAGGAATATCTCTCTTTATCTTCAAATTTTCCAAAGCTGTCGGAAGATTTCTTTTTTTGGACCCCCTCTCCCTCCCTTTTTTCTTTTTACATTTGTTCGTACAATGTGTGCATATATACATGCAATAATTTACATGTGTACTTCCAAGTGTATTTTTGTGTCAAAATTTTAGGATAAAAAGTCAAAAAATGCTGAACAAAAACGAACAAGTTTTTCTTCATCAGACGTAGAGAGTACATCCTACAACTTTGCAGCAAAACTTGTGAAAATGTTACAGAAGCCCTTAAGGTTTTTTTTTTTTGAAAAGAAAAAACTTTCTAAACATTCCATTTATAATTCACTATAATCTAGAGTATTACAATTGCAAGCCCTGAGCCTGGAAAATATGTGAGTCAAGTTACTTAAAAAGTAGCTTTTTTTTTTTAGCTGTCCCATTATACTGATAATGAAATTTACTTCAATTTTTTTAACAATATAAAATTCACTTTTACAATTTTAGTTATTTAAATAAATAAAGACTAGTTCTTTTGAAAGGCATGTGCATTTATTAAAATTTTAATGGAGTTTATAGGAGTTATTTTTAAAATCGTATTTTAAGATACTTTAAGCTAGAAAAAGATAAAATGGTTCGTTTCACAGCTATTTGATAAAAAGAAGCAGTCATTGATTAAATTAAAAGATTTATATGCATTGTTACTTGTCCTGCTCAGTTTCTATTGCGGTTATTTTGAAAACCTTAAGGGCTTATGGGATATCTTTACAAGACTTATTGAAAGTAGAAGGAAGTGCTCTCTATGTCTGAAGAAAAAAGACTAATTCTTTTGAAAGGCATGATGCATTTATTAGAAATTTTGTGGTGTTTTTAAAGTTTTCTTTTTTTTTTATCTTGTTTCAAAATACTTTAAAATAGAAAGAGAAAAAGCAGTTGGTTTCACAGCTATTTTATAGAAAGAATTAGTCATTCATTGAATTAAGAGATTTATATGTATTGCAACTTGTCCTGAGCAATGTCTACAGCGACCATGATAAAAACCTTAAAGGTTTATGTAACATTTTCACAAGCTTTGCCGTTTAAGTGGAGGGATGTACTCCCTACGTCTGATGAAGAAAGACTTTTCTTTTAAAAGATATGATGCATATATTAACATTTTTATGGGTTTTTTAAAAGTTTTTTTTAAATTTTATTTCACAATACTTCAAGATAGAAAGAGATGGAATCGCTTGTTTCACAATTTGATAAAAAGAAAGATTCATTGATTAAATTTACAGATTTATGTGTATTACACGTTCTGTTCAATATCTACAGCAACCATCATGAAAACCTCAAGGACTAAATAGTCGACTCTACAAGTAAAATGATGTAGTTTTTGCGAAATATTTATCAGATTATGTTTTACTTTAAAAAGGAGAATGAAATGATTTTTTTGCAAAAATATACACAGTATATCCCATATATAAATCAAATAAATTAATTCCATGCATAAATTAGTTTTTAAGAACTAATTAATTTTTTACTTATTTTTTTAACAGTAAATCTGTTTGATACACTTCTCACACTTCTAAGACTGGTTGAATGTATCACCTTAAAATTTATTGTGGTTTCGGAAAACATAGTATTTAATAATAAGAAGAAACATTTTTTTTAGCTTACACTAAATAAAAGAAAAATATTAAAAGAAAAATATTCAAGATCCTATGTTTTTCATTTTGTTTATTATTTTTATTATTCATATGTAATGTTAAATATTAAAAAGATACAAGTTAGTTACGCAATTTTGAAACGTTTCAGTTGTTTAACTAGGATAGGATTTTAGAAAAAGGTACTAAAGCATAAAAAATCCTATTTTAAGAAAATGGGAAAAAAGTATACACACTTTCAGTGCGTAAAGTATGTTACTTAAAAATCTTCCAGCATCATAATATGTTAGGTTCATAATTATTAACCCATTAAAACCCACTTTTAAATACTTGAAAAATGGCTTTTTCTTCTATATGTTGTTTATTTAGGTCACTTGGAATATACTATAAAATTTTAGGATTTTTGAAAACTTTATTTGAGTGATTTTTTTTATTGGCAAGTTTGTTTTTTTTTGCCAATCGGTTAGAGAGAGAACAAAAAAGACAAAAAAAATTAAATAGAATATTAAGTTATTTAATACAAAAAAAAAAAAAAATAAACAGTTACAAAGCGTACGATATGTAAAAAAAGGTAATGGACAGACATAATGTTTGAACAAATGAAATGCAAACGTACCAAACCTAAATTCGATGTAATATGATATGTTTTACGATATTCTGGATGAAGTGGCAGTTGAAGTTTTTCACATTGGTAGATCAACATTCTTGCGAAATTTTTAGATCTTCCAAATAGGTTTTCAGACTTATATAATCATTGATCTTGTCTATCATGATTTTATTGGTTAAATACGTACTTTTGATGTATCAAGGATTGTAGTGGAGCCATGGAAATTGTGCCAAATTTTCCCGATATCTTCTAAGAGCACTCACGTGAAAATTAAAACAATGAAATATCATGACCTAAAGTTTTGTATAATTTTCATGCATTCACAAATGTTACTCCAATTCTTCATGAAAACAAGTGTCACCACCATTTTTTAGAACGAATCATAGTTCTATATTTGAAACAAATTGGTAAAACAATCTACTACGCCCATGTTCACATTAAATGTTTTCAAAGTTGGAGGCATTGAGACTAGAAAATTTTTTTCACCTACTCCACCTCTCAGCCAATACACATGAAGAAGCTTTGACTTTGTTTGTTGCCACTGAAACTGGAGTATTATTGTTCAAGTCTACGATTACTAAATCTGCACTGCAAAGACATTCAAATGTTCCAATGATGGATTTTTTCATGACTTTCATTGAGGAAAGTGGGACGTTTTCATGTCGATTTTCACTAATTGTTCCTGCTCCGGCAACACCATGTTAGGAGAGTTCATTCTGAAGCCTAATGGAAGTGAAGAGAAGGGGGAGCAGTATTGAGTTTCGGGGGGAAAGAATCGCATTTCTTAACCATTCAAAACACATAATCTCAAATCTTTCAGGAAAACATCTCATTTCATGGTAATCTCACATCATGATTTGTGAGAAATGTCCCTCCGGGCCACCTTCTGAATTCTACACTAAGGTTAAATAAAAAGAGATATAACACCCCCTACCCCTAAAAAAGTTTGTTATTTAGAAATTAATTAAATTTAATACTCGTATTTAGATATATTATATTTTCATTATATGTAAGAATTTTAGCCTGTATCTAATATACTTTCTGTTTTTTAGCAAAAATTAAACAAAACTAAAAAAAAAAGTAAAGTAAATGTGCTAATACAATTCTTATATAAACATCCCTAAAATTAATGATAAAAAAAATAATAAATCGAAGCGAAATTTAAACTCTAAACATAAAATAATAACAATAAATCACATGTCCATTGATGTACAATCTTTAGTAAAAAACTTCATATATCTGATGCTTAGCAAGATAACTTGACATCTATAAAAATCTACATAACGTTCATATAGAAAATTTATTTACTTACTGCACTAGATTAGCATAACAAAAACAGATTCTATCAGTTACGAAACAATACAAAGAAAGGGGGTAGCGGGTTAAGGGGGGTCTGGCGGCCCCCACCGAATCTGGTAAAATCGTACCAAAAATCTTGAAGAGGGTCGAAAAACAAGCAG
This sequence comes from Maratus speculifer, assembly GCA_964019185.1. NCBI lineage: Eukaryota > Metazoa > Arthropoda > Arachnida > Araneae > Salticidae > Maratus > Maratus speculifer. The sequence continues at coordinate 47,696,112 of OZ025291.1, read as the reverse complement.
TATAAGATTTTTACCGACATTACAACCCCAAACGAAAACACAGTAATGGCGAAAAATATGATTTTTGTGATTTTTATTTTTTACAACCAGTTTAATTTATTTTTAAATGGCTTAAACGCAATTGAAAATTTGTTTTGGATGTGTGGAAGTCCCCTGAATTTTTTCAGATTTTTTGATCAAGTAAAAACATGTGAATTTTAGGTTTAAATGCGAAAAAATCGTGAAAAACGCGTCATTTTCAAGATTCAACCCTCTAAATTTTAGGGTTGTTTTCATTTTCCCGAGGGGTGCTGTATAGTATAGATAGCGGCAATCGTCCTCTTTCGAATGCAGGCAACTTGAATCAATTTGGTCAATTTTGGTGAGCGGGGCGATTTTTTGAAAAAAACTCGAATTTTCAACTTTCGGTAAATTACGGCGCGTACTTGGTATAATGCGTTCAATGCGCAATTCCGGTAATCGCAGCGTGAATCAAGCTCTTTTTGTATTTCTTTTTATACTCAGAACTGGCAATTCCAACAGCATAGCAGCGTCAATATTTGATATTAAATACGATCAACAAGTATCTGATTATTGCGATTCGGTCTTGAAATCCTTCAATAAAGGCGTTTTGCCATATCATTTTGGGGTGCAAGCATGTTCACGAGAAGACTTGATAGCTAATCACACTTCTCCGTACGTGAAAAAGTTACACGGTTTTGAGAATCTGCTAGTTTTGATAGCTGATGGATCGTATGTTCAACATGAAAAAAGTAGCAACAATTGTTATCAACGAAAATCGTATTCAGGGCAAAAAAAAACGTTCCACTCTTTAAACCCTTCACGGTTTGTACCACGGATGGGTTTGTGGTTGATGTTTTCGGGCCTTACGAAGCAACGGTTAATGATACTACAATCATGATGGAGATTTTTAAAGATCCAAGCGGTTTAAGATCACTTCTTCAAAAAGGCGACGTCTTTATACTTGATAGAGGATTTCGAGATGTAAAAAAATTCTTACAGTCTGAACGATTTGTTGTTTTGATGCCTGCGTTAAAAGGAAAAAGGAAACAACTAACGGCTCAAGAGGCGAATGACAGTCGATTTGTAACTAAACTAAGATGGGTAGTAGAGGCTGTTCATGGGGTCATTGGCAGCAAATTCCAACTCTTGCATCATGAGTTTGACAATAAACGTTTGCTATCAGCTAAAACATATTGCAAAAAAGCGAATTTTCTGGTTAACGTGTTCGGAAAACGGCTCAATTGTGATAGTTAATAAATATTTATGGGTGAATTTGTTGTCAAAAAATTTTTGACATCAAATTCGTGATCAGCGACCTCAAAAACCCCTATAGAGATGTTTTTTTTTTTTTTTTTTTTTTTTTTTTTTTTTTTTTTTTTGTAGCAAAGACGCATTATACCAAGTACGCGCCGTAATTTACCGAAAGTTGAAAATTCGAGTTTTTTTCAAAAAATCGCCCCGCTCACCAAAATTGACCAAATTGAGTCAAGTTGTCTGCATTCGAAAGAGGACGATTGCCGCTATCTATACTATACAGCACCTCTCGGGAAAATGAAAACAACCCTAAAAATTAGAGGGTTGAATCTTGAAAATGACGCGTTTTTCACGATTTTTTCGCATTTAAACCTAAAATTCACATGTTTTTACTTGACCAAAAAATCTAAAAAAATTCAGGGGACTTCCACACATCCAAAACAAATTTTCAATTGCGTTTAAACCATTTAAAAATAAATTAAACTAGCTGAAAAAAATAAAAATCACAAAAATCATTATTTTCGCCATTACTGTGTTTTCGTTTGGGGATGTAATGTTGGTAAAAAGCTTATACTGCTTGTTTTTCGACCCTCTTCAAGATTTTTGGTACGATTTTACCAGATTCGGTGGGGGCCGCCAGACCCCCCTTAACCCGCTACCCCCTTTTTAAAGAAAAAATTTAGCGTGTTTTTTACTTTTTTTCCGATAACGAATGAACCTCCACTAAATTGGATAGAAAAAATAAAGAGTAACAACCGTTTCTGAAAGAAAGCAATATAGCAGGAATTTTAAAATGGCACAAAATCAGAATTGTCACATTTATAAGAAGAGAAAACAACCAAGTGAAACCTCTGGCGCCCTGTATGACTGGAGAAAAAAAATAAAATGTTCAGTGGCAAGATTTTTACCCAGTGGCTTTAATGGGTTAAGCACCATAATCTTTTAGGTGGGTTTTTTAGGCCAATAATTGAAAACACCGAAAATTTGAACCATTTTATGTTCCATATACACTAAAATAAACCTCAAGTTTAATTCACTGCACAAGTTTAACAATTCTTTAATACTTACCCCCACCTTCCCAATATTTGATTTTTTAAATCGAATGTGCCCGTTCTAAAATTAAATTTTCGATGTGCATGTCGGTATTAGATGCTTTCTCGTTTTTTAAGACAGAATAACGCTTTTTATTTTACACTGGTTCATTTAATGGAAATTTCCAAACACAAACAAGTAGATTTAAATTTGGAACTGTGTTAATAATTAACTTCGTTTTATGTATAGCATTCGGCTTACTAAATAAAATTCCATAAAATAATATTAAATATTTTTAAATATTAAATATTCTTTTTTTTAATCATTTCAGAACGGTCAAACTATAAAATATTACTCTTGTTATTATATACATCTGTCATATTATTTTTTTGTGCAAACTGTCATTCCTTCTCTTTTTGATTCTTGATATAAATCTGAATTCATATGAATGACATGAACATTTTTTTCTATTTAACTTAATTTAACAAACCAAAACGTCTTTTTTTTAATACGGAATTCTTACTATTATTTGTAATTTTGATTGAAACCAGTTTCAATATTAGTTTTTCCTTTCAAACAGAAATAATTTAATTAAATATTCTCAGTAGTAGCTTTAAAGTCAATACAAACTTGAATTCTCTGATAAATTCGAATGCAAACTTAATAAGAATGCTGTACGCATAGGAATTGAATAAATATATTTGTTGGCGTTTAAAATCTATTATTCTATGCAAAAAAAGAAATATTAATGAAGTACTTTTATTTAATCTGTTTAAGTTTTATTTGCTGAACTCCTTTTTCAGTATTTTTTTTTACAATCACATTTGAAAAAAGTCCGTATTATTTTTTCATCTTTTGAAAGAAAATGGATATTTCATCATATAATTGGATCTACAAGTGATTTCAATTGAAAGAACACTATTTAAAGAAAGAGAGAGAGAGTAAGAGAAAGATAAAGCAAAATATTATTTTTATTAATGTAGTTTTCAACGTTCAAATATAACGAAAGTATAAAAACAACACTGTAAATGTTCGATAAAAAATAATCATTTTAACACATATTTGATTAAGTATACGTATATATATATATATATATATATATATATATATATATATATATATATATATATATATATATATATATATATATATATATATATATATATATATATATATATATGTATATAATTTTTGGTTCAGCTCTATATAGACACAACAGAAGATGTAAAACTGTAAACCTTACCGAAACTTTGTTATTTTCAAAATTACAGGCTACCCTATATTATATATAGAGTTAACACTAGAGACTATTTTTATATATAATTCCCACCATTATTTTTTTAGATAATGAAGCTTGTAGTATATTTCTCTTCAACTGCGTTAAATTACGTTTAACTACGTTAAATATTATTTTTTCAATCATTCAGAAAGGCCAAACTATAAAATATCACTCTTGTAATATTTACATGCGTCATATTAATTTTTTTAATGCACATTATCATCTCTCTTTATTTGACTATTGATATAATTTGGAATTTATATGAATGACATGAAGAATTAATTTTATTTTATTTTTGATTTAACTTATTTCAACATTTATAGAACATCTAGTTTTTAATACAAGATTCTTTCTGCTATTTGTAATTCTGATTGAAACCAGTTTCAATATTGGTTTTTTCTTTCAAATGGAAATAATTTAATTAACCATTCAGAGTAGTAGCTTTAAAGTCAATACAAATTTGAATTCTCTGATAAATTCGAAAACTAACTTAATTAGGAAGCTCTACGTATAGAAATTGAACAAATATATGTGTTGGTGCTTAAAATATATGATTCTGTACAGACAAAATTGAATCATTAATGAAGTACTTTAATTTAATCTGTTTCAGTTTTATTTGCTAAACTCTTTTTTGCAGTATTTTTTTTAATTCACAATTTAAATAAAAAATTGCTATTATTTTTTTATCCTTTGAAATAAAATGGAAATATCATGCTATATTTTATCTGCAAGTGATCTCATTTGAAAGAGCATTATTTAAAGAGAGAGAGAGAGAGAAAGAAAGAAAGATATTATTATTATTATTATTTCAACGTTCAAATATAACGAAAGTATAAAAGCAACACTGTAAATGTTCGATACAAAATAATCATTTTAATACATGTTTCAGCAAGTATACGTATATATATATAATTTTCCAAAACTATGGTTTAGCTTCATATAGGCAAACAAAAGTTATAAAACTGTAAACATTACCGAAGCTTTGTTATTTTCAAAATTACAGGCTAGCCTATAGTATATATAGAGTTAACACTAGCGAATATTTTTATGTACTATTTATTCCCAACATTATTTTCTAGATAATGGAGCTTGTAGTATATTTCTATTCAACTGTGTTAAATTCTCTGATAAATTCGAAAACTAACTTAATTAGGAAGCTCTACGTATAGAAATTGAATAAATATATTTGTTGGTACTTAAAATATACCCCAATAGCCAAACAATATTGGGCCAATAATGGCTATATTTTGGAGCAATATTGGCACATTGTTGCAATCCTGGCATGAAATATTGCTCCGATATTGGGGTGTTTACATTGTCCTTACTTAGCAAATATTTGCTGCCAAAATTATGCCAACATTGGAGTTTCATTGGAAATATTACCAATAGAACGCCAATATTGGTTAAATATTGAGGTTTTATTGGAAATATTTCCAATCCAATACCAACATTTGTACAATATTGGGAATTCATTGGAAATATTTCGAATGTAACGTCAACATTTGTACAATATTGGATATTCATTGGAAACATTTCCAGTGAAATGCCAATATATAATCAATATTGACGTTTTATTGGCAATATTTCCAATAAATGAAATATTGGCACAACGTATGACCAATATTGGTTTGCTACTAGGGTATGATTCTATACAGACAAAATTAAATCATTAATGAACTACTTAAATTTAATCTGTTTCAGTTTTATTTGCTAAACTCTTTTTTGCAGTATTTTTTTTAATTCACAATTTAAATAAAAAATTGCTATTATTTTTTCATCCTTTGAAATAATATGGAAATATCATGCTATATTTTATCTGCAAGTGATCTCATTTGAAAGAGCATTATTTAAAGAGAGAGAGAAAGAAAGAAAAATCTTATTATTATTATTATTTCAACGTTCAAATATAACGAAAGTATAAAAGCAACACTGTAAATGTTCGATACAAAATAATCATTTTAATACATGTTTCAGCAAGTATACGTATATATATATAATTTTCAAAAACTATGGTTTAGCTTCATATAGGCAAACAAAATTTATAAAACTGTAAACATTACTGAAACTTTGTTATTTTAAAAATTACAGGCTAGCCTATAGTATATATAGAGTTAACACTAGCGAATATTTTTATGTACTATTTATTCCCAACATTATTTTTTTGATAATGGAGCTTGTAGTATATTTCTATTCAACTATGTTAAATTACGTTTAACTACGTTAAATATATTGTTTTCAATCATTCAGAAAGGCCACACTATAAAATATCACTCTTGCTAATATATACATACGTCGTATTATTGTTTTAAATGAAAATTATCATCTCTCTTTATTTGACTTTTGATATAATTTAGAATTTATATAAATGACATGAACAATTAATTTTTTTCCGATTTAACTTATTTTAACATTCTAGAACATCAACATTTTAAAACAGAATTCTTCTTGTTATTTGTAATTCTGATTGAAACCCGTTTCAATATTGTTTTTTCCTTTCGAAAGGAAATAATTTAATTAAACATTCAGAGTAGTAGCTTTAAAGTCAATACAAACTTCAATTCTCTGATAAATTCGAACTCTAACTTAATTAGAATGCTGTATGCATAGCAATTGAATAAACGTATTTTTTGCAGTTTAAAATTTGAGATTCTATGGAGAAAAAAAGGGTTCATTAATGAGGTACTTTAATTTAATCCGCTTCAGTTTTGTTTGCAAATTCTTTTTACAGTATTTTTTTATTTACAATTTAAAAACAAATTTTTTAATATATTTTTGATCCTTTGAAAGAATATGGAAATGTCATGATATATTTTACCAGGAAGTGATCTCATTTAAAGGAACAGTGATAGAGAAAATGATTATTTTTATTATTTTATTTTTTAACTTTACATAACGTACAATTTAACGAAAGTTTATTATTAACACTGAAAAGTTTCGATTCTAATGCATATTTGACAGAGTATTAAAAATATTTTTTCCAAAATTACAACAAGAGAAATAATAAAACTGAAAAACTTACTAAAACTTTGTTGTCTTCAAAATTACTATACAGAGCTACCACTAGCGACTATTTTTATATTCTATACCTACCAATATTTTAAAAATAAAATTTTTTAGTAGTTGTAGTTAATTAAAGTTATTTCTCTCATTTATTGTCATAAATTTTCAGAAATAATTCTGTTTTAACAAAGCTGTCCCAGATAAAATTAAAAAATAGTCACCATTGACATATCTGTAAGTAGGACCATGGTCAAACGCACTGTATGGCAGTATTTTTTTTATTTAAATTTCTTTTCAATGAAATGGCAAGAAACACTTGAAACTACGTTCAACATTCTTATTTTTGTAGTTAACTGTTGGTTTTCAAGTATAATTATGTAGTTGAAAACGAAATTAACATCTGTAATTTCAAAATCTACGTATTTATAGAAATTCGTATTAAAAATTAAGTCCGTGTATTTAATGATTATTTTACAGTGTAGAGTACTAAAGCAAAAGCAAACGAACATCTATTTTACAAGTATGAGGTAGAAATGTATGCGGTTCTAAATATAAGGCGAGTGTCAAACATAGGTTAAAATAGAGAAGTTTTCAAAATTACAAACACTTAAGGTACATATACATAGTATATATACCTAAGTGTAATACAGATTTTAATATAATGGGTGTCCATTCTCAATGGTGTTCATTGGTTTATTCATAAACCGTTAGTCATAGGCATACAGTTCAATTTAAAAATAAAATCCCTGCCGGCTTTGCCTATAGGAGGAGGTAGATTTCGATGAGTTTTCATTTCAACAATAAATAAATAAATAAATAAATAAATATGACTAGAGATAAATCCAATTAAACTATTTTATTTGACCCGCTTTTGAAAAAAATTTAATTTCATTTTTCTGTAAGAAATGATTTTTTTCAAAATCATCTTAAGCGAATTCGGCTCAAATGCCCATTTTGATAACATATTTTGAAATATATTCTGACTTTTTTAAAAATCGACAAATACGCACATTATCTAGTTCCTAAATCATAAAAAACTGTCAAATGAATGCGTCTGAGAACAAAATTGAATTTAAAAAAATGGGTCACAAAATAACCAATTTGATATTTGAATATAGACACAATTCTTTAATCAAGATCGCTTTGGGAAATTTTGTGCGAAATGTCCACTTTGACAGCTTTCTTAAAATAAATATTTAGCCTTTATCAAAAAACTGACAATACGGCACATTACACAGTTCCTAAATAACAATTCAATTGTCAATTGAATGCGTTTGAGAGCAAAATTGGATTTAAAAAGGAGTCATAAAATAATCAATTTGTTATTTGAATGCATCCTCTATTTTTTAATCATGATCGCTTTGGGAAATTTTGTGCAAAGTGCCCATTTTGGCAGCCTTTTTTGAAATATATTCTGCTTTTATCAAAAAACTGGCCAATCCGTCACATTATATATTTCCTAAATAAAAGTACTTGCAAATTGGATGCGTTTGAAAACAAAAATGGATTTAAAAGTGACTCAGAAAATACGCAATTTGTTATACTTCCTCAAATTTGCAATCACGATCACTTCGAGAAATTCTGTTCAAAATACCCTTTTTGGCCGACTTTTTAAAAATATATTCTGCCTTTATCAAAAAAACTGGCCTATACGTCACATTACGTAGTTCCTAAATAAGAGGATCTGCTATTTGGATGCGTTTAAAATCAAAAATGAATGTACAAATAAGTCAGACTATAAGCAGTTTGGATTTGAGGTTTTTTGTCCAACTCCTATTTTGTTTAATTTATTTTTGATATAAGAATTGGCCCTATGAAAAACTTGTTAGTATAAAAGTTTTGCATATTATTGAGAAGATATAAAATAAATTTAATTAGATTTGATTGCTTAAGAATTGAGTAAGTTATGGATTTTTTTTCTTTTTCCATCCCCTTTTTTTTGTTTTTAAATTTTTTTTATCAGTAAAAATGGGTCCTATCAAAAGTTTGTAACTACAAAAGTTTTAGATAATTTTAAAAACATATATAATAAATGTAGTTGAATTTTACATTTTGAGAATTGACGTAGTTATGAATCCCTGTTTTTTCGCCCCTTGAGCCCATTTTTACCTTGTCAAAAATCTATCATGCATAAAGTTTTGGCACATTTTTAGAAGTAATATAAACTTTAAACTGATTCGATACCTATTTTAATTAAGAACCCATCGCGTTTTTTCGGTTTTCACAAAACCCATCTGTATTTCCACCCCCTTGGTCTGATTTTGCCCATTAACGAACTCGACCGAGATTTTGTGCCCCTTGACTTTGTGTAAAAGTTTGAAAAAGATTTGAGCATAATTATGGAAGTTATCGTGCCTAGAAGAATGTTATATATATATATATATATATATATATATACACATATATACACTGGTGTCCAAAATTTAAGCATAATTGGTAATTAAGTAATTATTAAGTAATGAAAAAATATGAATCGGAATGTGCTGAAACTCCAGGTTTGTAAACAAAATAGTACGCGTCACATATTTTCGCGAAGAGTTTTCCCCGAATTCGAACAGGGGACCGTCAACAAATTGAAAAAGAACGAAGATCTTTTGGATAACCCTGTCAAAACTAATGTAGCAAAAGCGTTCAAACTGCACATTGTGATTAATTGGCTTATTATAATGTACTGTGTTAATTTTTACAAGGATAGCATGTATACTCGTAGATAAATTAAGGTTTTTATAAAAACAGTCCTAAATTTTTCCAAGTTTTTTGCTTATAATTTGCAGTTCTTGTTATAAAATAATGTTCTTTTCTGCAAATATGACAAACATCATTGTACACAATACTCTGTCATCAGAATTAAAAAAAAATAAAAATTGTATGAAAAATGAGTATTATTAGTAAATAATTTTTCATTGCGCATGCGTCAACGATATCAAAATTTCATTTGCATATTGTGTTAGCTAAATGTATAGAGCAACTTCTGTAAAAGTTTCAAAAACATAGCTTGAAAATTCTGAAAATGGGAGCCTATAGAATCAACTCAAAATCCGTTATTCCTAAAGGAAGCAAAAAAATCATAGGTTTTACCTAAATATAGTTGTACGTGCAATATTGTGTAGGCACTAAACAATGGATATGGATACAGCCCCTCATCTTTTTGCTTCATTTAGGGAATAAAGCGTTTTGATCTCATTCTATCAACGATAATTTTCAGAATTTTTAAGCTATGTTTTTGAGACTTTCACAAAAGTTGCTCTATACATTTAACTAACATAATATGCAAATGAGATTTTAATAGCGTTCACGCATGCGCAGTAAAAAATTATTTAGTAAACCTTCTCATTTGTCATACAATTTTTATTATTTTTTAATTCTGATGACAGAGTATTGTGTACAATGATGTTTGTCACTTTTTCAAAAAAACAAACACTATTTTATATTAAGAACTCTGCAAATTATAAGCAAAAAACTTAGGACTGTTTTTATAAAAACCTTAATTTCTCTACGAGTATACATGATATCCTTGTAAAAATTAACACAGTACATTACAATAAGCCAATTAATCATAATGTGCAGTTAGAACGTTTTTGCTACTTTAGTTTTGACAGGGTTATCCAAAAGATCTTCGTTCTTTTTCAATTTGTTGACGGTCCCCTGTTCGAATTCGGTGAAAACTCTTCGCGAAAATATGTGACGCATACTATTTTGTTTACACACCTGGAGTTTCAGCACATTCCCATTCATATTTCTTTCATTACTTAAAAATAATTACTTAATTACCAATTATGCTTAAATTTTGGACACCAGTGTATATATAGATAGATAGATAGATAGATAGATAAACTTTTTTACTGATGGTAGTTTTGGGGTCTAAGAGTCATGATCTGTGTAAATCTGCAAAAATTCCTACATGGTAGAGAATGCAATAGGTAGTATTTCATACGAAATTTACCTAAAATTAAAGAGACACAGTTATATACATATATAAAGCAAATTACTTTAATGAAAACATTTCTTTAAAAAAGTGAAAAAAAACCGAAATTTAAATATTTAAAAGGTATTTTGTTTCTATAAATTATACTCTGTGAAGTTTTCTTGGTACCCGATGAATAAGGAAAAAATGCATTCCATGATTAAAATTGACCGAATAACACCTGTTTATATCTCCAGCATATTTTTCGCAACAAATTAGGGGTCATTGAAGAAATTAAAGAAATATAATTGTGTCAGGTAGCTTTAATAATATAAAGAATACTGCCCAGTTAAACTGATGGCATTGAGCTCACAGGCTACAAATACTAATTGTACATTAAAGCCTTATATTTTCAAGGGTTAATTCCGTTCGAAAAAAAAAATTAAGAAGGGGAAACAGCACTCCCCTTTCCTCTTTTTTTATACTTAATCATTGAACCTCCTATACTATCAAAGACATGCTTTATCATATAAAAAATCTATATCCAAAAGTCAGAGCAAATTAGATAATTGTTAATAAAAACCCATTTAGCATTTATATAATTTAAAAGGAGTTATTCCCCTCTTTTATACTTAACCATTAAACTTCCAAAACTATTCAGAGATTTGAACGAAATCTGAAAATTCTGCTTGAAAAAACCATTTATATAAATTAAGGGGGGGGGGGCATTAGAACCCCTCTTCCCCCTATTTACACTTATTCAATGAACACCTAATAACAGTCACGGAATCGCCTCATCAGAATGATCCTAATCTAAATTTTGAACGAAAACTTAATTCTGCATGAAAATCCCATTTATATCAACTAACGGGGGGGGATTAGAACCCCTGTTCCCCCTATTTATACTTATTCAATGAACACCTAATAACAGTCACGGAATCGCCTCATCAGAATGATCTTAATCTAAATTTTGAAAACTTAATTCTGCATGAAAATCCCATTTATATCAACTAACGGGGGGCATGAGCCCCCCGTTCCCCCTCTTATACATATCGAATGAACTCCAAAAACTAATCAGGGAAGCGCCTTGTCAGGATATACCTACATACAAAATTTCAAGTGGATCCGATATTTTTATCATGAGTTATCGCGTTACGTACATACGAACATACATACTGAACGGACGGGCACATAAGCTCTCAGGCTATGATAGCCTGTGAGCTAAAAAATGATTGAGTGTAAAATTAACCATGTAATTGCAAATAAAGTTCAATATTAATTTGCAATATAAATTTAAAATCTTAAAACATTCTCAAAACTTTTCAAAATTTATAATTTGTAGTAAACTTTGGATTTTTGTTAAATAAAATGCTGACAATTTACAGTCATTGTTCTTCACAAAAGAACACATATTTTAAAATCTTATTAGATTTAAGCCTTCCGAAAATGGATTATAATATGATTTTAGTCTTTTGATAATTGAGTCTTATGTACTCTGTACTGCTGTATCTGAAATAAATATTCGCTTTTTACCATAACATAAGGATTTATTTATTACCATAACATAAAATTTTTAAAAATAAAAATAATAAAAATACTACAACAAAAATTTTGTAAAATAAAATAAAAGTGATTGTTGTGCAGTTAATTTTAATATATGAGATTTATGTGATTTTAAAATTGAATCCGAATATGACTTTCATTTTCAAACTTCACATGAGTATTTTTTACAAAATGAATACTTGAAACTTGAAATGTTCAAAAATACGTTAAATCTCTAACCCATCTGATGCGATTCTTAGCTGTTTAGCTTTAAAAATTCCAGAAGAGTTTGTATCAATTCTATAAAGACTAATAGTATACAGTGCTCAGCAAAAGTTTAGACACTGGTATTTTTTAACATTTAAATAAAAAATACGAACACGTGAGTTTTACGAATGGCTATACTTATTTTCAAATATATTTTAAATAATGTAAAATAAAAGTAATGGTATAATATAAGATAATATTTAGTTTAACTGAAAAAAGTAAAAAAAAGAAAAAGAAAAAGAAAAAGCATATTGCAAAAGTTTAGACACTTTTTTGATATTTAGCCACATGTTCATGGAAAAAAGCAAATTTCCAAATTATGATGTCACATGTCTGAAGTATTTAATTATACCTTGATATAGCATCAGTTACTGAAGATGCCGCGAGCTAATAATATTCAGCTAGATGAGGGAATTGGAAAGCTCAAACGGAAAGGGAAGACTCTTGCAGAAATTTCAGCAGTATTGAATCGGCCAAAGTGGTCTGTCTATGAAGAATAGTTTAACGATGACTCCTTCAAAACAAACATCATCTGGAAGACCTTGTGTGACGAGAAAATGAGATGACAAAAGGATACAGAGACTGACATTTACGCAAATAATGATTCCTAATAACATTAAAAGTAAGTCAGGACTTTCTGTGTCGGCGGACATGATTCGTAGATGAATTAAATAAACGGGTAAATCAAATTACATGAAAATGATAAAACAATCAGCTTTAAAATCTCGCTACAAATTGGCGAGAATGCAATGAACCTGCAAACATACGTCATATGCACCCAAATGATTTTCAGTAACGAAAAAAAGTGGAATTTGAATGGGCGAAACGGGTGGGCATACTATCGTCACGACTTGAATAAGGAGCCTGGAACTTTCTTAAGTAGACAACAAGAAGGTGACTTTTTAATGATTTGGTCCTCACTTTGTTTTAATGTTCAAGTCTCTGCGGAGTTATTCATTGATTGACAAGTAACACAAGACCACATACATACGTTGTAGATTAATATTTAGTCATTTGGGGAATATTTAGCTGATCTAAAGTATGGATTTTAGAAAGATAATGCGTGTATTCATGTTGCATACAAAAGACGAACTTCGTTTAACTTTGAAAATACTACTGATCTCAACTGGCCGAAGTGTAATTCTGATCCGGACCCAATCGAAAACTTATGTAACACCATATCTCGTAATGTTTATGCAAATTTTTGCTACACTTTTCTTTTAGCTTTTATACTTTTCTTTCTTCGAGCTGCTATTGAACATGTTTGGTACAAAATAGACCCCTAAGTGACGCAGCATGTAGTTTCTTCGATGAAAAGTCACATTCTCTCACTAATTACAAACAATGTGGGTGCAACTCGATTTTACTTTGTAGTTATTTTTATGTAAATATATAAGTTGGCTATACTTTTGTCACAATGTTAATTTCATTTTTTGTCTTTATATTTTATGTAAAAGGTAAAATTCAAAATGTATTGTTTGTGAATAAAGGATAAGTCACAAGTAATCTATGACAGTCAATGTATGACAAGTAATTTTGTCGATAAAATATATATATATATACATACATTTATTTAATTATATTTAAATTAATGATTTTCATATTAATGATGTAAAAAACTTTTCACTTATTATTCACACGTGAATCGTTGGGCGCATTTCCTACTGTAAATAATGTATGTTTACATGTATTTGCTATTTTGATATCATATATATACATGCCTTAAATAAAATACAAAATAATTTTATTTAAAAGAAAGTGCATACGAGTGGAAAGTAAAAAAAAGAATGCAATTATCTTAATGCCTTGGTTTCTTATCTACAACAAAAGAAAATCCATTTAAAGTTTTATATCTGTAAGTGTTGTTATTGCTGTCATTAAGACTCCATTTCCGTGATTATCTCAAAATCTTTGTACTAAACTGATTTGGGAAGATTTTTTTTCAAATGTTATGTATACTTTCAATGAAACTTCTATTTTTCCAAAATTAAAATCCGATTTTAAAATTATAGGTGTAGAAGAAGATACCAATCTTAAATTATATTTTTTAAAAGTATTATACTAAATTGTGTTAAAAATGGCAAACTATATAATTTTAAAATTTTTAATAACTTGAAAAGAAATAAGTAATACTGATTTTGAAGTAGACTAGAAAATCTCTGATAAAGGTTTTTCGATTTTCATCATATTGTCATAACACACACACACACACAAAAATAAATAAATAAATAAATAAATATTTCACATTTGTCTCCTTGAAAAAAAAAAGAAAGAAAAACCCTAAAGTTAAGTCTATGGAAGTGTAATCTTTAAAATATTTTCTTAAATTTATATATTTTTGAGAGATTTTTTCCAGGTTAGCAGAGGACTAACTAATCCCGAGCAAAAATTTCTTTTTCGATTTCACATTAAAAACAAAGTACTTTTATTTCAGGAACCTTAATTAATAATAGAGTTGAAAATGAAATCATCTTATAAAATTTTAAAAAAATGTACGGGAGACCGGAACATGCTTTCCCAAACTTTTATAATTTTTTTGTATTTTTTTTTTAACTGTTTTAAGATTTACACTATATCAATGCATTCCCTAGACACAAACAAACTGGTACATTTTTTTCAGACAACTAAATATTGTTTTTAATAGAAAATGATTAAGTTTAACCTTGTTACGCTGGAAAATGTACCGCATATGCGGGGAAAGTTTTCAAACCTGCAAGAAATGTCAAGGGGCAAATTTTCAACAGTAATTTAAAAAGTAAATACGCGTAATAAATGTTGCTCGTTAATTAACAATTCTTTTTTATTGTAAAATCAATGCACAATGACATAAAAAACAAATTCAGTGCCTTTTACATTTCAAGACAAAGCTCCAAAAGAATTTCTGGCTGGTATTGGATTTTTCCTCACCCCTTTTATCTGATTTTTTTTCTATTTCTAGATGAATCTTTTACTGCCAATTTCTATTTATTTTAAACAGGAAAATCAATCAGTATAGATGACCTTTTATTTTTCTTTTCAATCGTGATTGCCTACTATGTGCTGTCTTTGCAAAAGGCCTAGTTCTTCAAGTTTTGGTAAAGTTTTAATGTCTTACTTGTAAGCAACAGTGAAAGTTTGAGTAAAACTTACGAAACAGCTTCTTTTGAAATGCCATCCTTTTTTAAGGATTGTTGGTTTTTTCAACATATTGTACAGCAGGAGCTGGGCTATCAATAAAGTAGGGTGACATAAAATCAGTGTCGGTAAATATTTGAGTATTTAGTGGGAAAATTCCCGAATGTTCAAAAACCGCCATAATATTGACTGGTGTTAACGTTATTGGAACATCTCTACACACTGTTAATTTCCTTTTTATGGGCTCATGCACACTACGATCTCTGTGTTGCAGCTTATGACTACAGAGGCATAATTACTATAAAACGGTAAAATTGAATGAAACCATTTTAAAAATATTCACATTTTATTATATATATATTAATTTACCTTCTTTTTATATTGAGAATTTACTGAAATGATTAAATGATCAAACGAGTTCGTAGCATATAATGTTATTTTGTCTATTTTATTACAAAATAAATACTTTCTTTTTTACAATAAAACTAGCTGATTTAGGAGAGGGCACGTTTTTCAATTAGAGATATACTGGAAAACATGCGCCGTATGTTATTAAAACTTGCCTACTGCTATATTTGCAATTTTACACTCCCTAGACGAATAATTATGTAAGTTATTTGCGAAACAAACGCATAATTACAAGAATAATGAAGTCCTTTTTTAGGGCAGTTTTTGTCAGAACAATAAATTGAAAGCTTGTACTTTTTTACGCTTTAATAAAGAGCTGAAATTGTATTCAGGGATGAAAAATTAAAATAAAGAGCTTCCTTGACTAAGTGACAGTAGCTACTAAATTATAACTTTGGTAGATGGTGTGTACATTGTGGCCAATTCAACCAGTTCTTCAGTTATGTAAGTTATTTGCGAAACTAACACATAGTTACATGGACAGCAGCAACAACAAAAAATTAGTGCATGCGATAGGAGGACAATAAATTGAATTATTTTACTTTTTTAACATGAAATTATACTCAGCGTTTTAAAAAAAGAAAAATTAAAACAGCAGTCCTGTCTGCACTACATGGCCATTGATGACCGTCCACTTGCAATTTTAGACATTTTGTTAAATATCTAGAAAAATACATGAGGAATCATTCCGAAACTCTTAGTGTATATATATAATAGTACAAATCATAGATTCATGTGAAGATTTTTTCCCGAAACTCCATAGGGGGCCGTCAACAAATTTAAAAATGAATGAATATCTTTTGGATAACCCTGTCAAAACTAATGTAGCAAAAGAGTTCAAACTGTAGATTATGATTACGTGGATTATTTTAATAAACTACGGTTATTTGTATGCCAATAGCATGTATACTCATAGAGAGATTAAGGTTTTTATAAAATTAATCCCAAATTTTACCAAGTTTTTTGCTTATAATTTGCAGAGTTCTTAATATAAAGTAACATTCTTTTCTGAAAATATGACAAATAATATTTCACACAAAACTCTGTAATTAGAATTAAAAAATAATAAAAATTGTATGATAAATGAGTAGGTTTACGAAATACTTTTTCACTGCGCATGCGTTATTATATCAAAATTTCATTTGCAAATTTTGTTAGCTAAATGTATTGAACAACTTTTGTAAAAGTCTCAAAATCATAGCTTGAAAATTCTGAAAGTAACTGTCTATAGAATAAGCACAAAATATGTTGTTCCCAAAATGAAGCAAAAAAATGAGGGATTTTATCCAAATATGGTAGTACGTCGCATATTGTGTATTCTATATTGACACTAATCAATGAATATATGGATACAACCCCTCTTGCTTTTGAATTTGCGGTTTGCGCTACTTAACCGCTCCCAACGATTCAGATTTTCTGCACAAAATTTAAGTTATGTCTAAGCTTCTAAAAAAATTTACGAGATGCAAATAATAATGGTAAAAAATAGTTGTTCGTTACTCCAAAGTCTAAAGCGCCCTCTATCTTCATTTTTTGAAATTTAGCTTTATAGTTTATTTTCCATAAAATACCGACATAAAGAATCGTTTTAGTGCAAACCGATCAAACAATTTTTCCGTTTTTTATGTTTATTTGAAATTTTGGACCCTAAACTTTAATTGCGGCTGCCTCCTTTGGAAAACGCTTGGGACCCTTGGTTTCCTATTTAATATTGTTTGTCTTGATGTATACTATCACCCCTTAAAGTTTTGACCAGTAGTTTAGATATACCCTGTATTTGTTATTCTCGATTATATTAATAAAAGAAGTTTTATTTTACTGAGAACAATTGTTTTTAAAAGTAATCGTTTCTGAAGCAAAGAAAATAATTATCTGGAAAATAATTAACTCAAGAGAAAAAATAAGAACCTTTCCTATTCTTAGACTTCGCTATTAAGAATAAACAAAAGAATAAAAGCAAACAAAAGAAAGTTTCTTGAAATATTAGAAAATAAAATATTTTCCGTTTTTTCCCCAAAATAACTTATCGAATATGTTTTTTCTTTCTTATTCAAAAATTAACAAGAAATATTAACAAGTTTTGTAACTAAAATACTCGATGTAGTGATTTTTACATATTTAAGTCTTTTACATGTATTACATTTAAATCTATTCTTTATGGAAAATTTAAAACACTCATAATTAGGAAATATCTCGATTCAGAAATCAGAAATATATCCTTTCAGAATTTAATTGTCCAAATATTTAAGTGCTGTCAAGTACTGTCATTTTCTACATGTTTTAAAGGGAAGTTAAATAGACACATAATTGAAGTAATAATCAACTAATCCTCAATATATATACGAAGAAATACTTTTAAAAAATGATCAAACAGCAATTTACTATTTATTTTTTTTTTTTATTTTTTTTTTTATAAAAATCGAGATTTATGCCATCTTTATAACATATTAAATTTATTTTATCACTTCGCTTCATTGTCTCGAAGTAGTACAGCTTCAAGTAGAATATTTCCTAAAATTATCTAACTTTTTATTAACGTTTTTCGAGATATTTTAGGCGCATTCATAATTATATAAATATGCAGCACTTAGAGTTGTCGTCTGATCCGTCGATCGAACCGCATATAACATCATAATAACTATCCAAACAAAATTGTTGAAGTTTAAAATCTACATAAACAATGCAGGATATTGCCGCGTCATTTAAATTTTTATGAAAATCGAATCAAAACTTTAAAAGATACTAATAAAAGTTTTATATTTACGATTAATTCATATCATAAAATATAATTCAATGGTATCTCATGATAGTTAATGATTGTAGGTTGCCATGGTATTTACGTACGATGTAAGATGGAATCATATTATTTTCGCATTACTGAGTTCATGATATATAATCATTATAAATATTGTATTCATGTGTTTTTGCGAAAGAGTATTACACCTATTGCTAAAAAATCTGAATGTTTATCAAATTACTTATAGTACAAGTGCATTTTATTAGCTCCATTTAACGTGAAATTTCCATCCCGTTATGATTTGTGATTAATGATTGCATAACTCCAACATTAACTTTCAATAGAAGAAAGACATTTGGAATGAAGGTAATCTTCAGAGTCAAAAAAGTGGAGACGATGCTAATTTACGTTTTATTGAACAAAATAAATCTCAGTAAAACCGTCTGTATTTGAAGCTTGTTATAATAATCGTTAATTACAATAATTTTTACATTAAAACGACAGAATGGAAACTCCTCTTTGTAGCCATGAATGCAGAATCATATTTTCGTCCAATATATGTCTAATATAACTTCACAAAGTAAGGTTAGAAATACACTAGTGAATATCCCGGTGATCGGTAAGGTCATCAAAAATATAGTAATAATTATATATCTTGTACAAATTGTAATGAATACAATGTGATTCAATTTATTTCTATAAAAAATAATCATTAAGAAATATAGTTATACAACTTCCTGAAATAACAGTATTTTATTAAGCCTTGTGTTAAAAGTGATTGAAGAATAAAACGGATAAGGTTCAACAATAATATGAATAATTTCATTGATACAAAAAAAAATACACTGCTTAAAAAATAATAATATAAAGTGTGTCTCATATACGATATTATGAGCTTCATGTTTATAAAGTGTAAACTTATACGACTCGGAATCACATAGAAATGGCTGGTGGGAAATGCCTTCCTGACGCGATAGGGAATATTGAATAGGCGTGGGTCTTTAAAGCATACTTATTTAGACGATGCATTTCGCATTTCCATTATTGAGACATTAAGCATAAAGATAGGAAAGGTCACAAAATGGGGAAAAAACTTATTAAACGCTTTTCATAAGCACAAAAACTAAAGTTAGAAAAGGGAAATGCAACTAATATCAAAGGAGATGTTCGAATTGACGACAAATGTATGTGATGCACGCCTCACTTATAAGCTGCACGAAAGTTTGTACGTTCACAAACATTGTAGGACTGACTTGGATTTACCCAGTATGTGCGACTATGCGTGCTGAAAAGTACTTATAACCTGTTCGTACTGGGACACTTAAGATATCCAGGCAGCCGAACTCTCTGAGAGTGTTCCTCAAACTTTCTCAGGGAGTTTCTACATGCTTAGGCTAGATACAGGAGTAACCTCTTACTTCTTTGTTGGTTATAAAGGTACACATTTACTGATTGACTCTTACAACCGTTTTTAATCTAAGCACACGCGCATACTTTACATTTTTTCAATCTCAGACATAATGACGTTCACTGAGATATCTTAGATAAGTATTTCGATATGACCAGGCATGCAATTCCGGGAGGGAACAACGATCTAAGATATCTTATGTTGTCAATGTGAACAGGGTATTAGCGTTGTCAACGGGGGTTTTGTAGACAAAGGATTTCCCATCCTCCCAAAACAAGGTGATTCACACACGATAGATATAACTATCGGCCAGGCAAATTCACTGGATTACCACAACAGATCGTTGACTAAATGTCGCATTCAAATGATTACACAGGCTGATATGAGTGGGGTTTCCAATCAGCCTCTGTCTTATGAAAAGATGCGTCGTAGTCGAAACGAGTCCCTCTGGTAGCCAGTTTAAATATCTAAAAATTTTGTGCTTTTACTTTAAGATTGAAAATACTAATGCGTCTATATACATCTTTATTAGGAGTGTAGAATGCAAGCATTAAGATAAGTCACGTAACAGTAAGGGGCATCCCACAATAAGACAACTGTGAAACATGAAGCGAAAAACCTATCGAAACCATGAAGAAAGTTGTTTCAAACCTGTTTTAAACCAGTTTTCAACTCGAATTCCAGCAACATGTCTTGCGTGTTGCCTTAGGTACAGCACAGACTGAACAGACAAGCTACAAAAAAGCAAGAGTCAAGCGACATTTGTCCCTTTTAACAAAGAAAGACTTTCTTGAACGCTACAGTTTGCTCCTGTCTTACGGTTTTGTTTCCTTGTCTGCTCAGTGTGTGATATGCTTTAATATGTGACTTGCTTAATGTTTGTGTATTATTGAAATAGAGCTTCAAGTATTCCAATATAATAAGCTTCTTTAGCAATCCTAAAAAAAGTGTTAATTATTTTTTACATTTTAGAAAAAATTGGAGACGCTTTATAGTCCTTCAATAAATAAATAAATAAATAAAAAATAAAATCAATCGTAAATTTATATTTCTTTCCCATTCATAAATGATAATTATTGCAGATTTAATTTTTTTCGTCTGAACACCATTCTGTTAACTCGCCGTAGCAGAAACATGGCGATACGGTGACATTGTCGCAGGAAAGAAATGGCACTTTGCATTAAACTTTCAGACTCGAGTCACTAAACATAGCTGATAGGAATGCTAATTTTTATAATTGTTACTTTTATTTCAAGTAATAAGAGTTAAACTTATTATCCAGTGTCACTTCTCACGTATACACTATATGGCCATTGATTATTGGACAAATTCGATTTTAGACATTTTGTTAAATATCTAGAAAAATACATGAGGAATCATCTCGAAACTCTTAGAGTATAAATATAATAGCATAAGTCATACATCTCCGTGAAGATGTTTTCACGAAACTCCATAGGGGACCGTCAACAAAATAAAAAAGAATGAATATATTTTGAATAACCCTGTCAAAACTAATGTAGCAAAAGCGCTCAAACTCTAGATTATGATTGAATGTCTTATTGTAATACGCCTTGTTCATTTTTATGCAAATAGCATGCATACTCGCAGAGTAATTAAGGTTTTTATAAAAATGGTCCCAAATTTTTCCAAGTTTTTTCTTATAATTTTCAGAGTTCTTAATATAAAATAATATTCTTTTCAAAAAATATGACAAACAACATTGCACACAGTTCCCTGAAATCAGAATTAAAAAATAATGAAAATTGTATACAAAATGAGTTGGTTTACTAAATAATTTTTTACTGCGCATGCGTTAACAAAATCAAAATTTTATTTGCATATTATGTTAAGTAAATGTATAGAGCAACTTTTCCGAAAGTCACAAAATCATAACTTGAAAATTCTGAAAATAATCGTCAATTGAATAAGTTGAAAATCCGTTATCCTCAAAATGAAGCAAAAACAAGAAGGGTTGTATCCATATATTCATTGATTAGTGTCAATATAGAATACACAATACGGGACATTTGGATAAAATCCCTCATTTTTTTGCTTCATTTTGGAAACAACGGATTTTGTCCTTTTTCTATAGACGATTACTTTCAGAAATTTAAACTATGATTTTGAGACTTTTACAAAAGTTGATCTATACTATTAGCTAACACAATATGCAAATGAAATTTTGATATCTTTGACGCATGCGCAGAAAAAAATTATTTAGTAAACCTACTCAATTTTCATACAATTTTTATTATTTTTTAATTCTGATTACAAGGTACAGTGTGCAATGTTGTTTGTCATATTTTCTGACAAAAATATTATTTTATATTAAGAACTCTGAAAATTATAAGGGAAAAACTGGGAAAAATTTGGGACCATTTTTATAAAAACCTTAATTACTCTGCGAGTATGCATGTTATTTGCATAAAAATGAACACAGTTTATTACAATAAGGCATTCAATCATAATCTAAAGTTTGAGCGCTTTTGCTAGATTAGTTTTGACAGGGTTATTCAAAAGACGTTCATTCTTTTTTAATTTGTTGACGGTCCCCTATGGAGTTTCAGTAAAAAATCTTCACAGAGATGTATGACGTATATTATTATATTTATACACTAAGAGTTTCGAGATGATTCCTCATGTATTTTTCTAGATATTTAGTAAAATGTCTAAAATCGCAAGTGTCCAATAATCAATGGCCATATAGTGTATTAGAATCTTCATGTCTTACACAAATTTTATTCGATTACCACCAATTTCTTTATTTGTTAAAATTACATTTCAACAGTTTGTGCAAGAATAACAAACTATAAAATGTGTTCTCAAAATACAGTGCTGCGAATAGGATATAAATATACAATCATACATAAAAATGAGAATCGGGGTAATGTTTAAAGTTAGTCAAACTTTTAAAAGTAGAAATTTTTAGAAGGCTAATTTTTTATGTAACTGAACAACTCCATATTTAGTTGTGTCAAATCATACTACACTTTTCTTGATATACAAGATTTAGACTGAGTTTGTTGGCCAGCTAACATTGTAACAGTAAACCCACGGTGGGCGTCATTTGTAACATTAGGTTGGTTGTGGTGGAGGTTAAATGTAGACATACTCATTAATTTAGGATAAAATAACAAAGTTTATTAAAGTGATAATGGCTGAAGGGAAGTGGAGCAAGTCTTAACACTATGAACAGCTAAATCATACTCACAGGCTTCGGCCTAACTCAGTCGGGGCACCTACTAACACTTCTCACTATCTTCTGGCTGAGCTGCTAAACAAAGCTTAATTAAACAGCCCGTGGCTGTGGGTAATTCTTTATTTTACAAATAATCAAATATGGAACTAATGTAAATTCTCTTACCACGGCCGAATCTCAAATCAACTATCCAAACTTCTTTCCACTTCACTGGAGGCCGTCGCTACTTCCTATTCGCTAGCACATTGCTGAACAATAATTCACTTCGCTTGTCTAATGGCAGAGAGCCTCACTCGCTGGCTGCTGGCTAATGCCAGAGACACGCCAGAGACACCCTCTATTTACTCAAACCCTAGCTTTTATATGCTGCAAACTGAGATACTTCACATTAACATATTACTAATAACCGCGAGCTAACTGTAAAATCCGAAAGAGCACACACACTCTAGAAAGTTAAAGTAAAAGAGATGATAGATGTCGCTTTTACGCTTACACTTGTTAAATTATTGACGTCACGATCTCAGAAACACTAGAGTGCCTTTATGGAAAGGTCACTCCCTCACAACCCCCCCTCGGATTTTACAGAGAAAAAGGGCTGGGCCAAATGCATGCCCAGAACTTTTTCTTGTTATAAATTTCGAGCCGTAATAAACACAGTGATGGGTGAAGTTTAGCGCCGAAACATAACTTTCAGAATATTAACTTTAACCCATCACAACCAAAAAACCTCAGTTTGCCTCAAATATTCACATATTCAATCCAATCATTCTTCTATCTTACAAATAGCCTCCGTAAAACTTCCAAAAACTCGTAAAACTTTCAAAACTAATTACTTCTTCTTTCAAAACAGCCCACTCCACTGGGAGTGCTAAAATTTCTCAAAATACTAAACTTCCGAAATTTTCCTCAATATTGCAATACAACTATAACATTACCAAAAATTATCTCTCCATAACTTTCCTAATACTAGAATTCGCACCAAGTCCAAAAAACCCAATGCGCAAAAATTTTCCTCATCCAAATACCGAACTCATCTAAAATTAAATTTTACTTCATACTCAAAATAACTCTGCTATTACGTAATACCTACATACCCATTAGCCAATGAATTAACTCCCAAAATTCTTCAGAACTTAACTCCACTTTAACAATAATTGGGGCACATACGTACAGCGTCATATCGCTGTGCTTATGCAACAATCAAAAAAAATATCAAAAATTTACAAAATGACGTCATCATGCTCTTCATCTGTATTAACTAAAAGAAAAATAGCAGAATCAATACATAACACAGGTATACTTCCCTGCAAGAAAATCACATTAACATTCAATTTTAATACAATACAATTTCAAATTCAAACGCAGCTTAAAACTTCGCAACTTGCGGAAACCATTCCCAACTAAAGTACAAACGCAACTCATAAAACACGAACGATAAGAAGAAAGTTAATTCATTAAATGTTAGTATAAGAGATAGAAACGCGTGTCAAGGACTTCTTGACCGCAAAACACGTGCGCGCCTGAACCGCGGCGCGTGTACAAAATAACCCAAATTACTATCTGTACTTTCTGAAAATTTAAACATACATTAACATAACACATGAACAATATAACAATATAGTAACATTTTTAACAAATAAAATAACAATTTAACACTAGATCCAGAATTTTTAAAAGCAGTTAAGACCAAAATCTCAAACATACATAAAACTAACAATTTTGCAAACAAATTTTGAACACAATTAAGCACTAATCGTGAGTCCGTCAAAAAAAAACCAAAAATGGCCAAAAATACAAAACAGTCTTTCTGCTTTCTATTCCTTCATATTGCTACCACATATATGCACTCTAATAGAAATTTAATAAAGAACATTATCACCCAATCATAGAGATGATTCGCTGCTGGCAGGCTTCTTACTACAGGATGGCTTTCTCCTCTTGTCCCAGAAACCTTGTACGAAGGATCTTTCGTCATCAGAACTGTACGGTGACGCCACAGTTGACTGTCGTGCCTGCAGCCTGGTTCGGAATGGATGCCGTGGGATACTTGTAGGTTCCGCTCGACGACTCTGCTCTGGCCGGTTCGCTGGGGTCACTCCATGGCGAGATTCACACTGTTGATGCCGGTAATCTGAGAGTTGTCTCCTCTTTCTAGACGCACCCGAAGTTACTGAAGATCCTAGACCACGTTTCTTTCCAGACCTACGCTGTTTCTTATTGGGCAAAAATTCCGACTTTAAAGTCCTTTTAACAGTTTGGCGAGTGTCCATCTGAAATCTTTTCCGGGGATTAAGTACCGAAGATGGTGAACTATTAGATAATGTATGTTTGTGAGGTTGCTGTCTCATTGGTGGAGGAACGGGATAGTTTATAATTTTTTTCCTTTTATGGCACACAGAGTCTGAAGTATTTGACACTGCTCTCTTATTTTTGTTATCATACTTTGCTCTCGGATTGCTAGGCTTTCGACTCTCAATAACAGTTTTTGGAGCTGTTTGACCAACTTTTCTTCTTGAATATTGATGAAAAGAATTAGATGAAGAAGTGCTGGACTCGGGACACTCATTGGATCGGGAATTTCGCGAAACACCACTCGACACATGAGAACCTTCACTACCATTTTCTCTAAACTTATAAACTTTAACCTGATCCAAATTAACCGTCATTCTTTCACCATTGACATCAACAACCAAATTATTATTTCGAACTTCTAAAACCTCGAACGGACCTACAAACTTCGGACCAAACTTAGCTACTCTCTTTTGACGACTTGAACTTAACCAATGCTTTTCTACTAACACAAAATCTCCAATTTTCACTTCTAACTCCCTTCTACGCATATTATAATACTGAGCCTGCTTTTCTTGCGCTTTTCCCATCTGAACTTGAGCTTCCTTAACCAACCTCTCAATATCCTGACACATGTACTGACTTTCCGCATCTGACACCATAACTAGCCTTTGGAATGGAGTAATGACTTTTCTACCCAAAAACAATTCAGCTGGCGTTTTCCCCGTCGACTCGTGAACTGCTGTTCGAAGTGCGTACGCAAAATACTGAAGAAACTGGTCCCAATTTGCATGATGAGAACCAACATATGAAGAAATCATTTGAATTAATGTACGATTTACACGTTCAGCCATATTAGACTGAGGTCGATACGGAACAGTAAAAGAATGATCGATCCCCAGCTTCTCACACAGGGCCTTAAATATATCAGAAATAAAACAAGGGCCATGATCGCTCACTACCCTAATTGATGCACCATATTTAGAAATATAATTATCGAAAAATGCATCGGCAACTGCAGGTGCAGAAGCCTTCCTGAGGGGGACTAACTCTACCCATTTACTAAAATAATCAACTATAACTAGCACAAATCTATATCTTTTAGGATTAGACAATGGATAAGGACCGATTAAATCTACACCTACACATTCATTAGGAAAATTTACTTTAATAGGAATTAATTTGCCAGCTGGATTTATAAACGTTATTATTATAAAAATGTATAATTATACATTTTTATAATTATAACGTTGGCATGTGCTACAGCTGGAGACATAAGCGCGCACTGCTTCCCGCATTTTAGGGAAGTAGCAGGATTCACAAATTCGAGCATAAGTTTTCCTGATTCCTAAGTGACCTGCTAATGGATTATCATGAAATTCTTTCAAGATGGCCTTACGAAGACTAGCCGGAATAAAAACTCTTAATTCTCCACGTGAATTTACAATTTTAGAATAAAAAAGAAGACCATCGATAAGCTTAAAAGATTGGGACCATTTCTCAAACATAGGCACATCTGCGCTCGGGACATCATCAGGATTTTCCAAGTAACGATACAAACTACCAAACTCTTCATCTTGCTTCTGTTCCCTGATCAACTGTTCTCGCGACCTTAAAACCAATGAAGACAATGCACAACACTTAACTTCCTCCGTGACCTCTAAACCACCATGCGGGTTTCGTGACAAAGCGTCCGCTACCGCATTCTCCTTGCCAGCCCTGTGTTCTATAACAACATTATACTCTGCTAACTTCAAACACCATCTGACCATACGAGACGACAAACCCTTTCCATTAGTTAACTTTGTCAAAGCTGAATGATCCGTAATGACTTTAACCGGCATATTCGTGAAAAAACAACGAAATTTATTCAAAGCCCAAATTACTGCAAGACACTCCCTTTCCGTAATCGAATAGTTCCTTTCGGCTGCATTTAAAATTCTCGACGCAAAAGCTATAGGTCGACCTTTCTGTGCTAACATCGCTCCAACCCCCACTGCACTCGCATCACAATACACTTCGAACTGAGATAAATAATCGGGGTGAGCCAAAACAGGAGGGGAAACTACTGCCTCTTTTAATAATTCAAACGATCTCTGAGCCGCTGATGACCATACAAACTTCACCCTTTTCCTTTTTAAATTATACAACGGTTCACATAACTCCGAAAAACGTGGAATGAACTTGGCAAACCAAGCCACCATCCCTAAAAATGTCGCCACTTCCTTACTATTTTTGGGGGGACTCATTGACGTAATTGCCTCAATTTTCTCATTATCTATATTATTACCATCACGCGTAATTTTAACTCCTAAATACTTTATCTCTTTTCTCAAAAATTTACATTTTTCTAACTTAACTGTTAACCCAGCATCTCTTAACAACGTAAATACTTCCCTCAATAATCTTAAATGCTCTTCAAAAGTAGCTGCCATTATAATTATGTCGTCCAGGTAGACCAAGACACCCTTACCAAGCAAAGGTTTAAGGATATTATTCATGGCCTTCTGGAACGTTGCTGGCGCTCCCGATAAACCAAAACTCATTCTCTTAAAAGCAAAACAACCGTCCCGAGTAATAAAAGCAGTCTTAGGTATGTCCTCCGGCTTCATTGCAATCTGAAAATAACCCGACGTAAGATCTAACGTTGACATATAATTCGTACTCGTTATATTAGCCAAAATGTCGTCAATTACTGGAATAGGATACTGAGGGTATTGCGCTATCGCATTTAACTTTCTATAATCTACTGCAAACCTATATGCCTCTGGATTATCTAAACTTTTCCCATTATTTTTACGACATAACACTACTGGAGATGCAAAAGGAGACTCAATCGGCATTATAATATCGTCCGCTAGCATTTTTTGAATATGATAATCAATTATACATTGTTTAACTTTATCATAACGATATGGTTTACTAGCAACATGTGCTTTCAAACCAGTATCAATCTCATGCCACGCAACATGCGTTAAACCCGGTTTATCAGAAAAAACCTCCCCAAATTCATTCAAAAACTTATAAATTCCTCCTTCTCGATTTCACTTAACCCCGACTCCTCCAAATTAACTGACACTGCAACATGCTCTTTCTTACTCACATTCTCATCATTATTCACGATTAACGACTTTTTAAAGAAATCCAAACTAATTCCTCTATCCTTCATATAACCCACACCAACTATACAATGCACTGTTAATCTATCTAACACACAAAACTCCCAACATGTCTTAACCGAACGAATTTCAACTTCCAATTCTACTGAACCTTTATTATCGCAAGCTACTCCCTGTGCCGACTGAACCACCAGACTTAACCTCTTCAACTTCTTATACGAAAAATATTTCCGATAACAATCAAAAGAAATGAACGACTTATCTGCCCCTGTATCGAAGACACTTTTAACGACAATACCATCTAACACAATTAACACTTCAGGTAACTCAACCGGATTAATAGTAATTTTATTCAAACTCACAGAAGGCTTTTCCGATTTAATCTGTGACTGCATACCTTCCGAAATACAGTCACCTACCAGTTTAACTGACCCGACCTCTGAACACATCTCTTTTGCATTGACCTATTTTCAACATTCTCATCCGAAGTTAATCTCCTTACTTGCGAAGAAACATTCCTGTCCCGTCCTCCCCCACTACGATTATAACCACTATTCTGTCTATTTCCATACATATTTCTCTCACCACATCTAAAATTATTAGCACCACCACAATTCCTATTACCATTACTCGTATTCGACATATTACGACCAAATCCATCATTTCTATTACGCAAATTACTATCCGGAAATCGCTGTCCCCCTCTCACAAAATTACGTTCCCCCTCATTTCTCAAATTACTATCCGTGACAGGTCTCTGCCGAGGGCTACGCAAATCCCGTTGATCCGAGCTATGCCGAGTCTCATACTTCGATAATATCTGATGCATTTCTGCAAAATTCTTCGGTGCTCTAACTTCAATAAAGTCCTGTATATTTGGATTAAAAAGAGGAAAAACAATGTCCAACAATTCCTCAAATGTGATATCTAAATCTAATTTATTTTTTAGTTCAAGCTTACGTAGATAGAATTTTGACGCCGACTCATAAATATTCTGCTTATTACAATAGAACTCTTTTCTCAAAATACTTTTATCTTTAACTGGAGGAAATGCCTTCTTTAACTCAATCACAGTTTGTTCAAATCTTTTCGCTTCATCATTAATCAAAAACTTTCCTATATTCTCTAACCACAAAAGTGCTTCGCCCTTCAACGAGCATTTAAGCACTACGTACCTACTTTTCTCAGGTATATTATTGAACAAAATATAATCATCTAATTTAACTAAAAATTCACTAATATCACCCTCACCGGTGAAATACACCCGTGGCACAATCTCACCATGTCCGACATTTCGTTGGGCGCCATTTGTAACGGTAAACCCACGGTGGGCTTCATTTGTAACATTAGGTTGGTTGTGGTGGAGGTTAAATGTAGACATACTCATTAATTTAGGATAAAATAACAAAGTTTATTAAAGTGATAATGGCTGAAGGGAAGTGGAGCAAGTCTTCAAATTTACACAACTGAAAACACTATGAACAGCTAAATCATACTCACAGGCTTCGGCCTAACTCAGTCGGGGTACCTACTAACACTTCTCACTATCTTCTGGCTGAGCTGCTAAACAAAGCTTAATTAAACAGCCAGTGGCTGTGGGTAATTCTTTATTTTACAAATAATCAAAAATGGAACTACTGTAAATTCTCTTACCACGGCCGAATCTCAAATCAACTATCCAAACTTCTTTCCACTTCACTGGAGGCCGTCGCTACTTCCTATTCGCTAGCACTTCGCTGAACAATAATTCACTTCGCTTGTCTAATGGCAGAGAGCCTCACTCGCTGGCTGCTGGCTAATGCCAGAGACACGCCAGAGACACCCTCTATTCATTCAAACCCAAGCTTTTATATGCTGCAAACTGAGATACTTCACATTAACATATTACTAATAACCGCGAGCTAACTGTAAAATCCGAAAGAGCACACACACTCTAGAAAGTTAAAGTAAAAGAGAGGATAGATGTCGCTTTTACGCTTACACTTGTTAAATTATTGACGTCACGATCTCAGAAACACTAGAGTGCCTTTATGGAAAGGTCACTCCCTCACAACATGTTTCAAAATGTATCTTCTTCCGGGGAATTATTTGTTTGTAATTTATTTTGACGCAATTCAAATATATTTAGATAATGCAATAACAAATTTCTAAGTGAAAACACGTTTATTTCTTTAATATTATTCTATGTGTTCTATTCCAAATAATAGAAACGCGTAATAATTTTTCCCACCACCTTGAAAAAATTAAGTGTGATTTCATAAGTTATAAATGATAACTTTACTTAAAATGTATTATAATATTTCATGTCTAAAAGATCGCATCGACATTATGTTTTAATTTTCACCATGAACAATTTATTGAAGAAATAAAAATAGTGTTATTTTTATTAGGAATAGACTATTTGGAATAATATTATAGAAAATGTGTTTTTTACTTAAAAAAAGTTTTTGCATTATCTAAATCAATTTGAATTACATCAAACTAAATTACAAATTGATAATTCACAATTTAATTTGTTTTTAAATATCCATATTTGTACCATGAATCGCGTAATATTAGCATTAAACGAGAAAGTTAGAATATTTCTCGCGTAAACTGAATAATTGTTTTAATTAGTTATGCAAATGCATTAAAATAATAGTAGGAATAGAACGATTTCAAGTATTCATTAAATTTCTACAGTTACTGAGCCTTTGAGAGTTGTGTGGATTTATAGTTTCCGGCAAGAATATTGCAAATAATGTAAATAATACTTCAAGAAATTACAATTCATGCCATAATACAGCATTTCCATTTTCAAACAATCTAACCATGAGTGAAATGATTTTAAAATATTTTCTGCTGGTTTAGATGTGTATTACTTAAATTTCAATGCATTATAATGAATTCCATTTAAATTGCACAGAAATGCCATATCTAAACATTTTGACGAATAATTTGAAATCTGTGTTCTCAAGTAATGTTGCATTTGATTTTTATTTATTTATTATTTTTTCTTTTGCTGTTTTGATACCAAAAATAAATAAAATTAATAAGTTGATTATTTTATTTTTATGGAAATTTGTTGCTATTTTGAAATGTTATTTATTGTGCGTATTATAATATAGTTTTTTACAAATTTTTAAAGTACTTTATGAAAGAAAATAGTTTAGACAAAAATGATTAATTATGAAATGCTTCTTATAATTTCTCCTTTAATTATTTTAGTTAGTGTGGTATCTAAGTATAAAGATAATTTTTTGAAATCATGGGTGACTAAGAATAAGTTATTGTATCTTTTCGTTTGTGATTATAATATTATTTTCTCAATAAAGCAAAATTTTTCTATTTTTTATACTGTATAATCATAAATAGAGATTTTGATAATAATAACTTCCCAATATATCATATTCGAACTTTTGGTTGTCCTCCATGTGGTCATGATAAAATTTCAAAAGGAAAGAAAAAAGATACAAAAGAATCACATGTCCATGTAACGTATCCTGTACAGGGTGATTAAAAAAAGTGAACATATTGATGTGAAAAATCAGGCATACGACAAGGAAAAAAAATTACATAGGAATATAGGGCTGCAAATCCCTTATTGAGTCACAAATACAGGATGTTCCATCCTAGCTCAATTTGGATTGGTGGTAATAAATTTCAGAAAACTGAAGTACATTGCAATAATACATTCTCACATTTGTTTTAAATGTGATAACACAAAAAAATGGTATAAATTTACAATATGTTCAAAAGTAATATGCACTTGGCACCTCTCATTTTGGACTATGATAATCATTTTATACGGTATCATCGATTGTTTGAGCAATTTGTTTTTCCTTATCTTTTCGTAACGTTATCACGTTTCATATAAAATAAGGTACATATCGTTGCATTTTCATTACAATATTTTCATTTTCCTTGAAATTATTGCTTTACCTGTATCTAGAGTGAAACACCCTGTATTTGTGACTTAATAAGTTGTTTGCGACTCTAGGTCCCTGCATGATTTTTTATTCTTGTTGTATGTTTGATTTGTCATGACATTTTGTGCACATTTTTTGAATCACGCTGTATAATTCGTTCTTTTAAAAAATAGGTATTCTATTGGTAATTTTACAAATGAATTAGTAATCCCAATGAAATATATCCATGCAATATTAGATTCATGGATATATTTTATTTTATACAAATACGTTTGAACGCAAAAATTGCTTAATAATTCGCATGTCTCCAAGTCCATATTTCCTACCTGCTAATGAATGCAATTTGCCATTTTGAAACTTATGTCTTTATCAACATCCAACTGACCCAGTGCTTCCAGAGTTTTGGAATGTGTGTGATTGTTTTAATGTTATTTAAATATAAATACAACTGACAGAAAATTTATTTTTATATATAGAGTGACTAAAAGTAAAATTTTCCAAACAAAAATAATTTCTTTTCATTTTTGAGCTTTTTGACACAATTTATTGCGACATTAATAACAAAGAAAACTCTAAAGAAGAAAACCACCTCTTTTAAATTGAATCTGATATTAGTTTTTGGTAGAATTACATCGAAAATAAATAATGTAACTAAAAATAATTTTAAATAAACATTTTGCAATATCGAAATTTAATTTGATAGCGACAATTATTGAAAAAATTCACAATAACTCAGAAAACTAATTTACATGACAAAAAGAATATTCTCAGCAGTTTAATATATTATAAAAGTTATCTACATGAAAACAAATCAAACCAAATTATTGGCTTAGCGAATTTCACCACATTCATACAGCGATAAAACATAAACTCAGCGAGAAAACTCAACTTGAAGCTCTTTGGCAGAATCATCCCTTCTAGATGTCTGTAAAACAGACTGTCTTCATCCCATCAATTCGTATAAATTTCAGTTATAATATCAATTTTTACAAGCCTAGAGTATTTGTGGTCTTGTACAAATTGATTTTACGCACTGTTTTTAAAATTTCAGAAGTTTTTATGTCCATGATTAGAAGCATTTTATTCATAGTACATTCATTTTAATCAATCAAAAGAAAGAATATCTTTTCACGCAAAAGGAAATGATTTTTTGCTTGGTCAATGATCAGTCATTAGAATAAATGCACTATGTAATAAATACTAGATTATTTAATATCAAAGCTATAAAATTGAGGACTTGAGTTTGAAAACACGACTTATAAAAAATTTAAATAATCGAGTTTTGTGTATCAATCTATTCTATTGATGAATCTGCATCAAAAAAAAAAAAAAAAAAAAAAAAAAAAAAAAAAAAAAAAAACACTACAGACTGCCAAAAAGAAAAGCAGTTTACCCTGAATTTTTGATTTTGTAAAATCTTGATTTATGATAAAAACCACTGGATACGGGTGGCAAGTGGCCAGAAAAAACACAGTCAATAGAGGTGTTAAATACCAGTGTTTTATTAAAGACAAATTCGACTTTTAAAATCTATTTATATTATTTGAAAATTTTTTTATAAGAAAATACGGGAAGGTTTACTTATTTTTTGACTGCGTTTTTTCCTGACCACACACCAACCTGTGAACGTTCGTCGTTTTTCGCAATATCGCAAAAGTTAATTTCCACATTAAGTCGAGTTTTTAAACTCGCGTCCTCATTTCTATTATTATTCTGCGGATACATTATTATTAGAAAAAACAATGCATTATTCCAATTATTTCAAAGGCTTCTAGCACGTAGATTTTTAACACACTATTGTAAATTATATTACAGTTGTACCACAGTTATAATGTATTATAAAACGTACGATATTTTACGTTGCAATCAATATTTATTGCGTTAAACGGCGTTGCCAAGGTAAAGGAGAATGGTAATAAATTCCTGATTATTCTGACTGTAATTTGCCCCCTTCCCCGAAAAAAGGTACCCGTTTGTGGCACTCTACTGTAATACATAGCATAAAAAAAATGTAAGAAAGACCTATTTGTAAAAATAGCAGTTAAGAAAATACTGGTAGGTTTATTCATTTTTTGACTGCGTTTTTTCCTGACCACTCACCAACCTGTGAACGTTCGTCTGACGTTTTCGCAATATCGCAAAAATTAATTTTCACATTAAGTTGAGTTTTTAAACTCGCGTCCTCATTTCTATTATTATTCTGCAGATACATTATTATTAGAAAAAACAATGCATTATTCCAATTATTTCAAAGGCTTCTAGCAAGTACATTTTAAACAGACTATTGTAAATTATAATACAGTTGTACCACAGTTATAATGTATTATAAAACGTACGATATTTTACGTTGCAATCAATATTTATTGTGTTAAACGGCGTTGCCAAGGTAAAGGAGAATGGTAATAAATTCCTGATTATTCTGATTGTAATTTGCCCTCTTCCCCGAAAAAACGTACCCGTTTGTCGAACTCTGCCGTAATACATAGCATTATATATATATATATATATATATATATAACAATGTAAGAAAGACCTACTTGTAAAAATAGCAGTTTATAGCTTATAAATATAAACTTCGATTTTACTTTCCACAGTATGGGTAGTAAAAGGTCAAGTACATTAGGAGAGACCTTAAAAAATCTCCCCAAATTAATTGAGCTTCGTACGTGTTTCAGTTTTCGCTAGCAAAACCTGTATGTAAAAATATCAGTTTATACCTTATAAATATACTAGTATATAACCCCGTCAAAAATGACAGAATTTTCACTTGCATTTCATCTTTTTAATACTTATACAAACAAACAGAATGCAGATTTTATTTTTGAAGAGTTTGTATTGTAAAAAAGTACATTTTAAAAATAGCAATAAATTTCTACAAATACAAATGATTTCTTTCTTTTTCTTTCTTTCTTTTTTTTTTACTTGATATTTAGTTTTTGAACAAATTTTAATTTCAAAACAAAGAACAGTATTTATTGCAATAATAATAATAATTGGCAAAATAAAACTCAATTACTGAAGTTTTCACAAAACATTTAAATTAAATATTGACGATTTTAAAATTTTAAAATACATTCTTTATTTGATTCGGCAGCGATTTTAGTCATGGGTATCTTAGTTCGATGCTTTTAGGCATCGCTTATGAAGCTTTGAGTTTTCTTTTTAAATTTAGATTCGGTGCCATCTATACGCAGTTAATATTCACAAAACAACTTTTCTTTTTATTTATTTTATAGTTATTTTTTACATCGTATTTTCTTATAGAAAATACTGCTATTTTCTATAGTAGGAGGCATTGATTTAAATCAAAATCAATTTTTAAAAACTTCAGCTTGCAATGAAAACCAAAATTATTATTATTGTTTTTTTTTTTTTTTTGGTAAAATTTTAAATTAAATCTACCAGTTTTTAAAGCTTATATTATATCCATCCGAAATTTGCTTACATTGTAAATGAAATTTGTATTTTTTATCAAATGTCATTTAAATGTAAGGAATATATAATATCATAAACTAAATAAAAATCATCAAATTTTAATTTAAGAGCAATTTTGATTTATTTGCATGCATTGCATCAAAGCAGATAAAGTTTTAATTTAAGACCAAGTGAAAAAATAATTTTCAGTTATACTAATGCAGTCATGATGATATCTTATATATCCATAACAACTTGAAGAAAAAAAGAGCTTATTTATTTAAATAGAAAACAAACTTAAAAAAAATTAACCGGATAAATTCTAGCATTAAAAAAAAATAATAAAACTAAATTTAAATTCATCTAAAACTAAATTAATCTTTTATAATATATCCCAAAAAGGCTTCTAAAACTGTTCATAGATGGCAGCATTAAAGTTGTGAGAGACGGGGCTAGACTGATAAATGAAATACCATCGTACTCAGATAATAATAAACTTTTCCACTTCCACTTTTATCTTTATGTATTATAATTGGGTTTGATATACATGTTTTATATGAAAATATGCTGAAAAAACATTATTTCAAGTGGAAGAAATTTTAAAAGCATCATTTTAGCATCTGTTTTCAATTAAGCCTAACGTGGCGTCTAGCAACGGTTGAATTTAGATAGGAATGGCACAATCTGGAACCGTTCAACACATTTCTTCAGACGCATTTTATTATAAGTAGATACTTCGATTTTACATTCTACAGTAGGTGTAGTAAAATCAATACCTTTTTATGAGTTTCAATTTAATGTGATAAGTTCTTTTATCTGTTAGAAGAAATTCCTATGTATTGCAGAATCCACCTTGAGGTAATAAAAACACCACATCAAATAAAAAAAAATAGCCAACCGTCTTCACATTTCGATGAAAAGAGGCTGTAAAAAATTCATCACATACCAAGAATCTTTCGAATGTTGTTGTAATCACTATGTATTTATGAAATTTTCGAATACTGTATTGCTTGGAATGCTGGTATATACAGATATTGTACTTTCGGTAGATTTTTTAATGTTGTTTTATTTTTTTTTCTATGACGAAATAAAATGAATCCTTACTGTTTTGAAATGTAATTTCTATATTAAAATTTGATTTAAGTAAATTACAGAGATGAAATTAAAATAAAACAAACATAATTTACTGCGCATTTAAGTAGTTTGCTTAATTTATTGAGTTCTAATTATATACTTCAAACTGTAAATGTAAATAATATAGCTCTACATATTTCTTTTAAAACTATTTTCTGAATCGCGTTAATATTAGCTTTATATGTTTTTTCAATAAAATTTTAATTGTAAAACCCCATTCTTAAAATAATAATTGTTTTCGTATTATGATGTCATTTACGTAAGAATGATTGTGTAATTTTGTACAGTACCATTCACTTTCATAATTAGTGTTAAACAAACTTAACAACCACATTACAATTGACGAAATTATGTGTATCTATATTTATTAAATATTTTACTATTATTTTTATTGCATTTTTTTTTTTTATGTCGAAACTCAATTAAACTAAAATTGAGAATGTAAGTAAAAAAAAAAAAATCAGGTTTGCCTATTAGTGTATTCTATTGGTAAACTGAAAAACATCGAAAAACACTACAATCTGCCAAAAGAAATATTTTATTGTGAATTTTTGGTCTTGTAAAATCTTTATTTATAACGAAAATCATTGGACGAGGGTGGCGAGAGGTTAAGCAAAATCACAGTCAAAAGGTGTTAAATACCAGCATTTTGATGGAGAGAAATTCAACTTCTCAAATAATTTATATTATTTTAAATACTTTTATAAAGAAATACTGATAGTTTCCTCATATATTACTGCGTTTTTAATGACCACTCACCATTCTGTGGACTTCAGTCTGGTGTTATTCGTGATATCACAAATCTGATTTTCTCATCAAGGCGAGTTTGAAGAATTCGCCTTTATGAGAAAGTGAGACAAGAACTCACTTTCTTAATTCTAGTGTTATTCTGCGTATAAACTATATTAAAAAAAACAATTTTTTTTATAATTATTTAAATAGCTAATTGTATGCATAGTTTTAACATAGTATTATAAAATATTATGTAGCTATACCATATTTTTAACTTACTATAAAACATACGATATTTTACGTTACAGTTACTCTTGTAATATTTAATGTATTACATGGTGTTGTAATAATAATAAAATTCTAATTTTTCCGATTGTGATTTACTAAAATAATAAAAAAAAGAAAAGAAAAAGAATCGCAATTTGTACAACTTTATTTTAATGCTAGCTGACTCCCTCCTCCTCCTCGTTACCCGAGCCTTTAATAATGTTCTTAAATGAACCTGAATTCAGTACTCCAAAATCTCATAAAAATAACCAATCTCGAGCCGAAACCCCGCTGCTTATGGTTGTTTAGCTGGTGTGCTTCGAAGACACGACAAAATCCTTAGAAAAAAAAGTCTTGAATCGTTTAGTGTCACATTCCAACATCAGGGGGCAAATTATAATCTTAACAAAACTGTTTCTTGTTTTTTGATAGATACTTGGTGAAATTGTTATTCGAAAATAGGATTAAGTATACTTTTACATTTCTGTTTTAAATAAGTATTATTTATCCCAGGGCTCTCAAAAATCCGTATCTAAAACGTTATCCTTTTAAATATTCTATCAAGCCCACTCTAAAACAATTATTTCCCCCCATCTCCCATACCCATAATTTGTCTTCTCCTTTTCTTTTAAAAATCTTTATTGTGCGTTGTAAACTATCCTCAAGTTTTAAATAAAATAAGCAATATTTATCTTAGGGCTTTGCCAAAAGTCCGCATTTCAAATGGTAAAAAATCGCGCTGTGCCCGCTGGCGCCCAGCTGTCTGCTCTTGTTCAAAAAAATTCTCAAACAGTTTTTTTTTTTTTTTTGGGGGGGGGGGGAAATAAAATGAGATTTTATAAATGGATTTTTACGGATTTTTCAACTATTTACAGGAGTATAAAAAAAATTATTAGAATTTGTGAAAGTGCGAATTTTTTCTGCATGTAGCTGATTAATTTTTGAGTTATTCGGCCCAGAAGAATTTTAAATACAGCCATTTACATAAAAAAGCCTTGTACATTCATCGATTATGACAATCCTCTATTTACATTAACCCTTTTCCTTTTCTTTGAATTTTCTAAGAAATATTTTGCGGTTTTGATAAAAATCTATGCTTTTATTGAATTATTAATACGTTTCCCATCTTCTAATTTTGTGATTTTAATTATTTTCTCAACTAATTATTAGAATTTTAAAATTCGGAGAGTCAGGTACATTAAGAGTGGCTTTAGATAAGCTTCTCAAAAAAAAAAAAAAAAAAAAAAAAAAAGAGCTTCGTACGTGCCACAATTTTTGTTAGACATTGCAGAAACACACAGACAGACAGAACGATTTGTTCTTTTATTATTATAGATAAAATACACAACATATTTTAAAACAATGTAAAAAAAAAACATATTTGTAAAAATAACAATTCATATCTTATAAATATATACTTCGATTTCACATTCTACAGCAGGTGTAGTAAAATCAATACCTTTTTGTGAGTTTAAATTTAATGTGACAAGTTATTTTATTTGTTAGAAGAAATACCTATTTATTGCAGAATACACCTTGAGGTAATAGAACATCACATCAATTTCGGAAAAAAAATACAGCCAACCGTATTCACATTTCGATGAAATGAGGCTGTAAAAAATTCATCACATACCAAGAATCCTTCGAATGTTGTTATAATCAGTATGTATTCATAAAATTTTAGAATATTGAATTGCTTGCAATGCTGGTATATACAGATATTTTACTTTCGGGATATTTTTTAATGTTGTTATATTTTTTTCCATGACAAAATAAAATGAATCCTTACTGTTTTGAAATTCAGTTTCAGTGTTAAAATTTGATTTTAATAAATTATAGAAATGACATGAAAATAAACAAATATATTTAACTACGGATTTAAGTAGTTTGATTAATTTATTGAGTTCTAATTATATATTTCAAAATGTACATGTAAATAATAGATCTACATATTTATTTTAAAACTAAGGTACCCTGGGGTAATAACGTCACGTTAAGGTTCTACCAATTTTCACGGCTCAGTTTTAGTTTGTATTTTTCAAACAAATATATGATTCGATACCGCAACTCATTGATTAGCTATAATAAAAAAATAATTTAACAGATATGTATTCATAAAATGTAATGGCGTGATTTCTTGACCAATGTTATTTGGCGTTATTACCCACCTATATGGGTAATAACGCCATGCAAACATAACTATGAAATAAGATGGAATAATGGCATGTAGATTGCCCAATTCTAAAAATACAAACACTACAAACTTAGAAATTGACAAATTGCATTCTAAGCTATTGAAAATGTTCAATTTTTTGTGAAAGTGGTGTAAGAAAAATAAAGGTGTGGTGTGGGGAGGGGGGAGGATGAGGAAAAGAATATCAGACCGTGAGCTTCTTTTTGCTTAAAAAGGACCGCTTAAATAGAATTATTAGAAACATTGCACAGTTTTAACTGTGTTTATTTGAATCAGTATTAAGGATGTAGCTCGGCCACTGTAGGGAATCAACCGGGGTATTGATGCCAAGGATTGGCGTTATTACCCCGTTATAGTTATTGCGCTGTACATTTTAAATTAGAAATTATCTCGAAAAGATATCCAAAATCTTCAACAATATTCTGAAAGTCCATGAAATGTACTACAAATTTATGTAATTAACAAAGTATTTCCAGATAAAAAAATAGTCTTCACATCACAAAACGTATTTCGCATATTTCAGATCAAGCGTGAATTTTAGTTGCTTGTAAAAACAATAAGACCTAAAAATGAAGCAAATTAACTTGAAGCTGTTTTTTGCGATTTATATGACTCAAAACCCTTCTGCGCAGTCACATGGGTGTGTAATTTACCAGATTATTTCATAATTATGCAAAATATTAACACTTGGCGTTATTACCCCGCCTGGCGTTATTACCCCAGACCACCTTATTTTCTAAGCAATTTGTTGTTTTATTAGTATAGATAAAATATACAACATATTTTAAAACAATGTAAGAAAAACCTTTTTGTAAAAATAACAGTGTATATCTTTTAAATATATATTTCAATTTCATATTCCACAGTAGGTCTAGTAAAATGAATACCTTTTTGTGAGTTTCAATTTTAATGTGACAAGTTCTTTTATCTGTTAGAAGAAATTCCTATACATTGCGAATTCACCTGGAGGTAATAAAAACACCACATCAATTTCGAAAATAAAATAGCCAACCGTCTTCACATTTCGATGAAATGAGGCTGTAAAAAATTCATCAAATACCAAGAATCCTTCGAATGTTGTTGTAGTCGCTATTTATTCATGAAATTTTCGAATAGTGAATTATTTGGAATATTCGTGGATAGATATTGTATTTTCGGATTATTTTTTAATGTTGTATTTTTTTCCTATGATATAATAAATTTAATTCTTACTGTTTTCA
The DNA here is from genome assembly GCA_964019185.1 of Maratus speculifer. Taxonomy (NCBI): domain Eukaryota; kingdom Metazoa; phylum Arthropoda; class Arachnida; order Araneae; family Salticidae; genus Maratus; species Maratus speculifer. The sequence goes on along the minus strand of OZ025291.1, from coordinate 47,654,688 downwards.
AATGCATATTCTATATTAAGATTTAATTGAATTAAATTATGAAAAAAAATTAAAATAAAGTAAATATGTTTTACTGATCATTTAAGTAATAGTATTAATTTGTAAAGTTATAATTATATATGTTAAAATCGAAATAATCATTCCACATATTTATTTTTGAAACATTTTGGAAAACGCGTTAAGTCTAGAATATATTAGTTTTAATAAAAATGTTAATTAGAAAACTCCATTCTTAAAATAACAATTGTTTAAATACTATGCCGTTTTTTACCAAAGAATGATTATGCGTGATTCTGTACAATATCTTTCACGTCTATAATAAGTTTTAAGCAAATATATCAACTAGCATTACTACTACGGAATTTTTTTGTATTTATATAAATATATTATTTTACACTGTTTTTTAAATTGCAGTTTTTATTCAGAAACCCAATTAAACAACAGTAAGATTAATTTTAATATATGATTCAGAAATACATTATTCAATATTATAAAACATTCAAACATGCCTTTATTGATATCTGCAAAATATGAAACTAAAAATAAAGCAAATTGTACTGTGATTACAGACCATCCAATTTTACTAAATTTTCTAAAGACACTGTACTAGGGCGCTCCATCTCCGGTGTTCTACGCTGAAAAGCCGTCGTTCAGACGTCACAACATCTAAAACCATGAGAATGTGCGCTGTTTTAAATAGACTACTTTATTCAGAAAGTTTGATTAATATTTTCACAAAAGGGCGACGAACTTCTGTAATCAAGATATAATGCTTTTCAGTTTGAATGGAACCTTTTTTAGTTATCACGGATTTATGCACAGCGGTCGCAACAGCAGATAAATGTTTTTATGGTTTCGTCCTTAAAAGTAACATATAAGAAAAATCATGTGTTAAGCATAGATTATAAAAAACTTTCCAAAACTTCTTGAAATCTTAAACAAAACTTCGTTATTTAGGGGAATAATGTGTTACTTTCTATAGCCAATTATGCATTCCAATACTTTTGAATAGCCATGTGTTTGATCTTCGGTTGGTATATATACTATATAATGCGAAAACACAGCTTAGCATGGAAACGTCTAACAGGTTGAAATATCTCTTTCAGCTTTTTTTTACTAATATATAAAAACATATTTGAATGTTTTTTTCAGCCTTGTAGTTTACCTAGTATTTTTATTATATACCAGTATTTAACTAAAATTTACTTCAAAATTTAACACTCTTAAAACTACTTAAATCACATTTCTAGAAATTATTGCCTATGTAATCAATTTTTTGCACAACTGTGTTTATCACTTTATGTGCTTTATACAAAAAATTTTTAATAAATTGAATGCAGTTCAGAGTAAAAATCCGTAATTTATATAAAAACAGCCTTTTAGTAAATTACGCTTATATTCAATAAATTTATTAGCTCTTTTCTGTATCCTTGTATATAAACTATAGCATTGATACGCAACATGCAATATGAATATATTTAATGAGACTTAAAAGCAAATATCATTAATCCATACGTCATCATCGATAATGTACTGTACTGCGGATAAAATGTACTATCTGAAATTTTTTATGAGTCCCTGTAAAAGCTATGCACTTTGTATTATTCGAGAAATGACTTACGTTAAGCTACAATGATGTATATCAATTTTATTATGCGTAAAATTGTTCAACAGAATTAAAATTTTTCTCAATTCCTCTCTTTATCATTATCTAATGGAATTATTTTATGTTACCCTGTAAATAAAAAATATAACTATTCCTTTCACCATATTCTTTACATAATGCATATTCTAGTTCACTTCGTAAATGCATATAAATTTGAATATATTTGACAGGATGCAAAATCTTTAAAATTTATTTGAAACGACTTTTCCAATAAGCCGTAAAGAAACAGAAAATTTTGAGTGTCGCTGTAAATAAAGTAATCATGCTAGAAAGTTCATTTTTATTAGAGTTCCTGCTATGATAAACGTCAATAACGTCTAATAATTTCAGTACAATTCGAGTATATTTATGAGTGTTAGAGCGCGAACAGATCGTCAGAAGGAAGGATACACAAACCGAAAGCGTTAACAATTTTCTACTTTGTTGGAAAGTGTTAAAAACGAAACAATTATAAGATCATTTCAAAGGTTTGCCTGTCTTAGCCCTTTTATTCGTAAACTTTGGAGTTTTGGGAATTTAAATTGCTTCAGAGTAATAAAAACTATTGACCCACATGTTTATTGATTATTAACCATTCACATATACATTTAGGAAAGATGTAGAAAAGATAATTAGGTTATATAAGAAAAAACTTTTCTTTCCACACCCTGAGAAAATCTTTCAGAAAGCCGCACTCAGAAAGGCATTTCTTTTAAATTTAGGTACACAGTTAAAAAAAGTCCGTTAAATTTACGGCAAAAACTGGAAGCAATGTTGACAGCAGTTTTTGCCGTAGAAATTGCAGTAAAATTAGATGTAGTAATATATATATATATATATATATATATATATATATAATTTTACTGCAATTTATCTGGCAACTGCTGGCAACATTATTGCCAGCAGTTTTTGCCGTAAATTTAACTTTTTTTTCCAGTGTATTACATTATCAATAACATCGTCGAAAATGCATTGAAAAATATGTGCTATATCCCTCTACTGTCGAATCTACTGAAACTAATGTTATGAAAAATTAGGCGTAGTAGAGGTTAATTTAAACCTTGTAGCAAATCTTTAGCGATTACTCTAGATCACACAGTTGATGAAAATAGCATATTTGCTTTACACACAAATTTCAATTTGCGAGCATTCAGCAAATTCGTTGAAGAGAGCTGGGGTGCATATCGTCGTGGAAACATATAAGGATTGCTAAAGAAGATTTTCGAAAAAAAATCACCGAAGCATAAACATAATAGTCTAAGCATAAGCAAAAATTATCACATGCATATACAATATATATGATAGTTTTTGGTACATTTGTGCTCGACTGAGTATAATATATAATACTTTAAATATTTCTATTATTTTAACAAACAATTTTATTAGTTTTGGGTTTCAAACATAAATTTAGAGATTTGCTGTGGGTTATTATTCTAAACTTGAGGGGGAAAAAAAGGAGAGAAAAAAACTTAGCATTCATAAATTTTTTTGTGTATCAGGTTTTATTTATATTCAAATGATTTTTGAAGAATATTCATTTTTTATTTTATTTTTAATTGAAAACATACATAATGTTTAAACTCTCTTTAAAATCACTCATATAAATTTTGTTAACCATGCTGTTTTTATGCCATGTTATTTCATTGTTATGTAACATGAATATTCTCAGTTAGAAAACGCTTTAAATATTTTTTTTATATGTGACATAATTTTCACTATTATATGCTTTTTGTCTGTAACAATTCAATTATTAGATTAAATTAGATTTTCCTTTGTTAAACAGTTCAGTATTCATAAAGATACGATCATACATGATTATATATCATTATGGTCTCTGTCTCTTCTTCTGCAATCAATAGAAAATGGAAATTTCAAACTTAAAACAATTTTTAATTCTATTGGCTTATATGTTTATAGAATGTTAGCCAGTCACAAATATTTCAAGGGAAAAAAATGCTTTATTTTTTGTGCTTATATCATGTGGAAATTTTTTAACAGTTCTCACTATAAAGAACACAAAACTGTATTTATTTTTTTTTTTATTTTTATTACATTTTCAGGTCACCTAGGTCTTGAGAGGATTGGACTTTTCTGTTACGGAAAAACGTTTGATGTACCTATCGACGAGGAAATAGCCAAGTGCTGTTTAATGAGAATTGTTTTTAAAAAATTGTCGGTAATTTGCCGATATATTAACCAAAAACCTACCTAGAAGTTTGCGGGAATATATAACATGGCCAAGTAATTGTTGCAAATTTTGCGATCTTCTATTAATACCAGTTTGTCATAATGCCAAGTTAAACTTTAAACATGTCCTTTATCGCATGAAATTATCTCGGATAAAACAGCACTTTACTTATTTTTAAATATTCGAGTGTAAATGTATTTTTATGCTGAAATTTCTAGACTTTCTGTTTTAGTTCGTTAGTATAATTTATTTTAAAATTTTCTTCAGTTTTCGAAAACAATGATTATGTGCATTTTTAAAAAGAAATGAAATATTTTTATTTCCTGTGGCTAAAAAATTAAGAATAATTTAAGCAAAAATCTACTTTTAAAATATTTAATAACTATCCACAGAAATGATGGCCTTTTTAACAAAAAGTTAAAATATATACAATACAATTTTGTCAAAATAAAAATAACTACTCTCTTAAAAAGTCAGCCCAAAATAGCTCAAGTTGAGTTGAAATCCACTCATCTCAATGTTGAAAGGTAGCTTCTCAAAAAAGAGTTGAAATAACTCGAGTTTTAACCAATTTAAATGAAGTTGAGCTATTTAAATAACCAATTTAGATCAAGAAGATTTAATCGTTTGAAAACTATTCTTTCATGATCGAAAAAATGACAGCTCTTTCATGAGAAGCCAAATCAGCTCTTTCGTTTTAAGAGTGTACATACTACACAGCGCATGCTTTTCAAGGATATCCATATAATAAACAGTCAAACTACTGCGAATAGTTTTTGTACCTATAATTTTTTTAGGGATTATTTGGACAGTCTTTAATATTTATTAATTCCTATAATAAAATTCGAATTGAGAACTGCCGACGACTGTCACATTATTTTTAAAGGTTGATGTAAAAGGCTAAAAATTTTCACACTTTTATTTGCAATAGTTTTTTATTATTAGTCTAAAACGATCCCCGTCACACACTCAAGATAAAAAAAATAAGATTAAGAAAAAAAAATTGAGAGAAACGAAATTTACACTTATATCTTTTCTCTTAAAATGCGTAAAATAAACTACCGAAACTTCCAGTTAACAGATAAAATCATTTCAAATAATTTTGTATGTAAATGATAAGTTTAAAAAAATTAAATAACATTATTTTCTTTAATCGAACTGCTTACATAAAAAATACAGAATAAAAATGATAAAAAGAAAATAAAAATATTTTACTCAAAAATGAATTAAATTATATCCATCCTGTCTATTTTTATAAAATTTTGAAAGGACATATTTATGAAAGCCATTAATTATAATATCACTGCTTCCGAATGCGTTCTTTTAAATTCCGAATCGTCTATATTTATTCCCCAAAGGTTGAACAAATACCACAGGAAATTGCGAAGATAAAATATTCTAAAAATTTTGAGCATACGCGATACCTTCATCACATTTCAATAAACCCAATGAAAACCCAATGAAAAATTCATCAGTCAATAATGCTACCCGTCGAATGTTGTTGTATTCTCTATTTTCATAAATTTTTGGATGTGTGGAGTCTGTTTACATTCATATACTGATAAATGTGTCTTTTCACACATGATGGTAAAGATAATTTCTGAACATTATCGTTATATATAAATATTCACAGCGTTAAAAATATTTTTTATCAAATATTTCAGTTTCTGTTAAAACAAAATAAGTTAAATATTGTAAAATGAAAAAAAACACAAATGAGTTATATTAAAATTCAATAAATTAATGTATAAATGCTTATAATAAATTTTAAACTGAAAAAGTAATTTTAAATTGTTATGCCTTTTCATTCTTAATTATTTTTAGTAATCGATAACTGTTTAAAATTTTGACCCGAATTGAACGAATATTTATTTATTCAATAGCTGCATCCATACGATTTTATAATTTAGATCCAACATTTGCTATTCGAACGATAGATTCAATTATTGCAACGGTATAGCAAAAGCTCATTTTATTAAACGCTGCAGAAACAAGCGCTAGTTTGAATCTAAAAAAAAGTTTTTAAATACATTAGGACTAATGTATGAAACTCTGAATGTAATGATAGTGCTGTAACACCTTTAACAATGTTGACGCATTTGGCGTGGGGGGAGGGGGGTATTAACAAACTTAGAGTTAACGCCGAAATATATCTAAACGTTATTTAATTTCATTATTATTCACGAAATTTCTGTCATTACAGTAATCAAAATTATCTTTTAAATTTTCTGAGTAAAATTTAGAATATCTTAACGATAATTCTTCAAATGCCGCATGTATGTATCAACGACCTGTATATTATTCAGAAAAAGAACATCGTTTTTTAAAGCACTTTTAAAACTACTAATTAAAATTGTATATTGCAATATTTCGACATTTGTTTAGACATGCACTGTCTCCGCACTTTTTCTACTAAGTTCAGCTCATTAATGTTTAATCTACAAGAAGCATCTGGTTATGAATCAAGATTATCTCTGTTTTCGCATTTCATATGTGAGATTGAGATAGATAGATACCAGGTTTTGATGAATTAGGAGAAAAAAAAATCATTCTATTTCTATATAACAGAAATTAACCCAGTTATATAAAATACAATACAGCAGAAATAAAAAGATTAAAATTAATAAAGACTTACGGTTACATTCCAAATAATAAACGTTGATTTTAATCCTGTAAAATGGCCGACGTCCTTATGCTTATCTTGGAAAAAAAACGTTGAAGAGAAGACTATTTTGATTGGTTCATGACATCACTCTAAAAAGATTGGACGTCACTCTTTTAAAAAGAGTGACTAGCGCCATGTGAAGAGAAGTAGTAATTGCAGTGGGCTAAGTTTAAATCCCTTTCATCCACGCACACGCATGCGACTTATTCTTTGTGAAACGTGTCACAAAAATGAAAAGACTGAAACAAAAACAAATTCTATTGAATAAACAATACTTTGCGTTTACTTTGGAACTTGATATTTTAATTTAGAAACTCAAAACAATTAAATAACATAAGATAGACGATATAAATGTTAACTTCAAACACTTTCCTCCGGGAAGGACTTCTATGGCTCCGGAGCAGACATTATAGAGTTCCGGGGCGAGGGGTGCACTTTTCGACCATTGAAAATACAAAAAGGTAACATTTTCGGTGGCGGGGAGGGGGGAGCGAGAGGGCACGACGTTTCATTGTTTCATTGAAAGGGATACTCCCCAAGTAAATCCCCTGAATTTAACACTGGAGGAAATTGCACTTATATTTTAACAAAGGAAATCTGAGAAATGTCTATAAAAAATATGTATCTAACAGTACAGTATAACAGTTTGAACATTTTTCGCTATTTCAGAAGAATATTATTTTCATTTGTTTTTGTCATTAGCGCAGAAAACAAATTACAGACTCAGAAAAAAGAAGTTTGACGAAACAGACTAAGACGTATAATCAGTGTTGAATTCAGGGGGTGGTCCGGGGGAGATATTGCCCCGGAGCAATAAGCCCCTCCCGAAAATTTTGGGATTTTGTGTTTTCATTATCAAAAATTGCAATTTCTTCCCGGAGCCACAAATGTCCCTCTCGGAGAAAAGTGACTGAATTCAACACTGCGTAAAATAGGTTTTGAAAAGAAAGAAATAATGATTAATAAATTTGCATTTCGGTGTAGATTAACGTGTCATGCAACAACTTTGAAAATGAAAAATGAATTTACTTCCCATTATCTAAATATATATATCTTTGCACATATTTACAAAAAATAAAAAAATAAATAAAAAAAATAAGAAAACGAAAAAAAAAATAATAATAACTAATTTTGTAGTATAAATTTGCAATTCCTTCAATTTCTGCGCCCGGGACGATGGTCTCCATCGACATTCATTTTGCACCTACGTTTTAGTAACAGATCAGTGTAATTTCAAAGGTTACATTTTAAAATGGAGTAATAGAAAATAAATGAGTGATATATTTTGGTGTTTTTGATATTGAAATCCATATATTGATTCAAAGCTTAGCTGATTTTTTTAAAGTGTATAATGCCAGGTTTTCACTCTTGTCAACGGTGTGAGGTATCTGAATCTCGTCAGCAGAGCGAGGTATTTCACTCTCAATAACGGAGTGAAATATTTCACTCCTTTCTACAGAGTGGAAAATTCCACTCCTTAAGGAGTGTATTTTTAAAAATATCACTCCAAAAAGAGTGAAAAGGCCTTTTGCTCTTCTAAAAAGTGAGTTTTACACTCCTTCCACTTTTATAGTGTAAGTATTCCGAATCGGCAAATTTATTTTAAATTTGTGATAACCCTTATGGTATTTTTTTACTACTTTATTACTATTATTTATTTTTACGGTTCCGTATTTAAAGTATAAAAACAGAATCATCATGAAAATACTCCTGTGTTTATATGTCTGATATAATCGTTTTGCTCCTAATCTATAGTGTATGGAAATTTCAAATTGGGTGAAATAATAAAGGTTAAGCTATGCATAAATAAATTTTATTTTATTACTAAAAAGGAGCAAGTATATAATCATATACCTAAATTATATGATTAGAGACATGCATAAATAAAAGTACAATATTTGTCTATATGTGTCTGTAATCATAATATTCATATATAAGTTGAATTTTTTTTAAAACATTTTCATTCGTTATTCGAGATTTTTTCTGATGTAAGGTACCCTGGGGTAATAACGCCATGTTAAGGTTCTACCAATTTTCACGGCTTAGTTTTAGATTGTATTTTTCAAACAAATATAGGATCTGATACAGCAACTCATTGACTATCTATATAAAATAAAATAATTTTACAGATATGTATTCATAAAATGTAATGGCGTTTTTTCTTGACCAATGCTATTTGGCGTTAATACCCACCTATATGGGTAATAACGCCATGCAAACAAAACTATGAAATAAGATGGAATAATTGCATGTAGATAGCCCAATTCTAAAAATACAAACTCTACAAACTTAGAAATTGACAAATTGCATTCTAAGCTATTGAAAATGCTCATTTTTTTGTAAAAGTGTAAGAAAAATAAAGGTGTGGTGTGGGAGGGGGGGGATGAGGCAAAATAATATCAGACCGTGAGCTTCTTTTTGCTTAAAAAAGATCGCTTAAATAGAAATATGAGAAACATTGCACAGTTTTAACTGTGTTTATTTCAATCAGTACTTAGGATGTAGCTCTGCCACTGTAGGGAATCAACGGGGGTATTAATGTCAAGGATTGGCGTTATTACCCCGGTATAGTTATTGCGCAGTACATTTTAAATTACAAATTATCGCTAGAAGATATCCAAAATCTTCAACAACATTTTAAAAGTACATGAAATGCACTATAAATTTATGTAATTAACAAAGTGTTTCCGGATAAAAATATCGTCTTCACATCACAAAACGTATCTCGCAAATTTTAGATCAAGCGTTAATTTTAGTTGTTTGTAAAAACAATAAGGCCTAAAAATGAAACAAATTAACTTGAAGCTGTTTTTTGCGATTTATATGACTCAAAACCCTTCTGCGCAGAGCACATGGGTGTCATTTACCTGATTATTTCATAATTATGCAAAATATAAGCACTTGGCGTTATTACCCCGCCTGGCGTTATTACCGCCAGGGTACCTTATTATTCTTTAACTAACATTTACTGAACTTTTCTTTAAACAGACATAGTTATATACATATTTAATAATAATTTTTCTAATTTGAAAGTTTAAATATGCATTTTCAAAACATAAGAGAAATTTTACATTTTTTTTAATATCATAAAATTCGAAACAATTAATTAATAAATTTACAGATAATGCAAAATGTTTTATTCTTGTATCTATACAAACATTATTAATCTGTTTTTTTTTTTTTTTTCATGTTGGAAATAATAATTTTGCAGTCTTTCTTCTAATTTTTTATCTTTTCAAAGAGTATGCTCTATAGATAGATGCCATCAAGCTATTTTTTTTTATTAATTTCAAATAGATTATTGAGATAAAAAAGTCTATAAGTAATAAAAAATAGTTTAAGTTTTTTAATCATCAAAAATTTAAATTATATCACAATATTGAGTTAAATAATGGGTAATATTTTGTATATTCTAAAATTTATGGAGGTAAACTGTAATGATATATATATATATATATATGTATATATATACCCTGTTTTATGTCATATACCTTATACTTTATGTCTTTTTATAATATCTCGGATCACATATTTTATCAGCTATTTATCACATATCAGCTATTTATTATATAGATATATGTGCATATACATATTTTTATGCCATATTACTTATAGTTTATGGGTTTTTTGTAATATTTCGGATCACATATTTTCTTCCGATTGTAAGTAAAACTTCTAATAATAAATTGGAAAATATGACACCAAATCCTTCAACAATAATTTTCAAATATTCATTAATTATTAGTATTTATGAACGAAGAATCCAATGTTCACTTGAAGGAATATTTGTTATGAGTCATAAAATATTTTATGCTAGTATATAATAAATATTTTACTGTAGAATACATAAGATATTTTTTATGCAAGCTGTATTATATCTAACACTCCTTTTCAATACTTAAAATTTATTAATGTTTGCAAGCGATAAGAACTTCACATAAATATTATATTATACAATATAACTTTAACGCATTAAACAGAAACTCGATATGTCGTAAAACTTCGCATCATATATCATCAAAGAGTGTTAGTTTAAAAATATGTAGTGAAAAGAGATGAGAATTTGAATTTAAAAAATAGCGTAAAATAATAACATAAAAATAGTAACGTTCTTTTTTCTCATCATAAGAAAAAATGAAACTGAAATTTTTAGATGAAAAATACGATACTTATACATCTGTAAATAACTTTTTTCTTTGAAGCTCTATAGATTAAAGATATTTTCATAAAGATAAACAGATTAATTTGACATAATGCGCAGATATGAAGATACATAGACAATCCCATTTTTGTAGCTAATCGATTACACACATAAGATGCAACAATCGGAAAAAATAAAGATTAAGGTATACAATGCGATTGTTACTTTTTTAATGCTGCAGAAGTAAGACAAAATAAAAGAAGAACGATGTGAAAGTTAGGAAACGTTAAAATAAAATAAAAATAAAAAATCACGAAAAATGAGTTCATTAAATTGTAGTACGAAAAACTTTTAGAACTTACAGTATAATGTACAATGCATTTATTATTAGAAGTAATTTATAGTTTGCCTTTTTCTTATGATGAAAAGTAAATACAACAATTTTTAAGACTTAAATTTATCATAAATTTAAAATAGAAAAATTGAGAATGTTTTAGTTTACATATAAATCATTAAAAGACAATTAATAAATCAACTGTTAAGAGAAATTTCAACTCCCTTTAAAACATTAGATAATGATAAATATTTTATGTTTTCCCGTATTTTTAATTCTGCCTTTTTTATACCTATTAACATTTTAACTTTTTAAGCGTGCTTACTCTCTTATAAATAATTCAGTTCCTGTATTTGTAACTCTACTTCTGAAATTTCAATGTTTACTTTCCATTAGAAAAGGAAGTAGATTTAATTTAACATTGTTAGAAGTGGCTTTAAAGTCAATAGAAATTTTAAACATGGTCTGTCTGCAGTTTCGCGGTTAATTTAATTAGGTTGGTTGGTTATCTTATAAGTATTCCGAATTGGCAACTCTCTTTTAGATTTGTGATAACAAATAAATTAGAAAAAAAACCCTTATGGTATTTTTTACTACGTTTTTATTATTATTTATTTTTACTATTCCGTATTTAAAGTATAAAACCAGAATCATCATGAAAATACTACTGCGTTTGTATGCCTGTCATAATATTTTTGCTCGTAATCTATGGAATATGGAGATTTCAAATTGGTTGAAATAACAAAGGTTATTAATGTATGTATAAATAAATATAACTTAATTGCTAAAAAGGTATAAAGAAGATTTTAATAACAGAAAAATGGTATTAACTGTTGGCATGTTTCAACTTATCACAGAGTCATGTTCAAAACAATAAAACATTGATATTACAAAATTTTGTTATCTATGGTGCATTGAACTGCAACACCGTCATTCACTTTTAAATGTGACGCATGTATTTTTTTTTTTTTTTTAAACCTTTGAGCAACTCTTGCTACAGTTTTGGTTGGTTGAAAAATTTTGTATCGTTATGTATCTAATTTTTACCTTTTAGAATCATTCAACCTACCAAAACTGTTGCACGGTTTCCCCAATAGTTTCAAAAAATAGAAATAAAAATCCAAATACATAAGTAAACAACCTGTTTCAAAAAAAGTAAACAATGGCGAACAATAATAAAAGCCTTTTAATTTTGCATAAAGTAAACCTTGCAGCGTGTTGGTTTTATCTCCTAATGTTTCCCTGATGACGAACAAGCTTTATTCTTCGAAACAATAGGAAATTAATTCTACTTTATATTGTAAGTAGTCCATAATTTTAATTAAAATTTTTAACATCTAGTATACAGTGATGGGCCGATTTATTGTATATTGTACAATTAATGCTTCCGATTTTCAGAACTGCTGGCTCCGAAGCCCGGAATTTATAAATGCCAGGGTATTTTGAGCAATGTTTCAATATTGACTAATGCTAAAGATGTACTGGACCAGAGATCTCATCAACGCATTCGAAAATTAAGCAGTGATTAGTTCATTTTCAAATAAAATAACATGAGTATTTCTTTATCGTTAGATAGAGGAGCTTTAGGAAGGATTTTTTTTTTCACTACTTTACTCCTATATATTAATCTTTTCTATTCAATGAAAAGATTATTTTAAAAAGGAAAACATGCTAACTGAACTATATGGTGATAAACCATTGCTTTCAAATCGTCAAAAAAAAGGTTTAAAAAAAATGTGAACTTAAAAGCACTTGGCAAGCGAGAATATGTATACTTAATATATTTATTTTTCTTAATACAATACTGTATTTAGTTTTTCAGTAATATTTATAAATATGATAAATTTAAATAATTTAAACTTTATTTTAATTTAAGATGTTTTTTAGTTAAGAAGCAAGGATGAAAAATTATTCAAATCATCTACATTTTATTCATATTTCACATTTAGTTATAATTTTTTTATATGCAGATTTTAACACAAATATTAAGTTTTTGATTTAATTAAATTAAAAGAATAAGTGGCAATGCTTCCCAAGTCGAATATCTCTCTCAAGATCTTTTAATATTACAAGTTTAATTCATAAATATTCAAATTTATTCGGCAAGTAGAAAATGATGTTTAAATATACAAAATAAAATATTGAACATTTCGAAATAAAATTCCCGCTGAACATTTAACTTAATTTTAATGCTTAAAAAATATTAGATCTATGAACTAATAGAGTAAAGAATGCGAGCTCTCTAAGAAATATTAGAAAAAAAAGGTGCGATTGCAGTTTGCTCTCCTTCTTGGCGCGATTTTCAAAAATCGCCAACTGGCGCATTTTTGCGTACTAACTCCCGGAGCTGCAACATCTCCGAGAGAGCGTACACATAATTATTATTTGTTTTCTCTTCTCATATATTTTAAACAAGTACCTATCTAGACAAATGCTTTAAATGTTAGAATAAATATTTGATCAGTTATTTTTCTCTTATTTTAACCTGTATTTTTAAGTAAAAATAAAAAATACATAACATTTCAAATTTTTTTCGAAATACATTTTTAAAGATACATTTAATATATTTTAAAATACATTTTATCAAATATACCAAAAAACAAATTTTTTACTTACACAAATTATTAAAAAAGAATGTTTGTTAACAGTAAGAGGAGCAAAACAATGTTGCAGTCTTTTTATTCAAAGGACCTTTTTTTTAATCAGGGGGGCTGCTTCCCCCTGAACCCCCCCATTTTTTTTATTCATAATTTTATCTTCTACTCTAGGATGTCATTCAAAACCATCACTCAATCTATTATTTTTAGTCTTTCATATCTTGAAACAATCAGCCTCTCTTTCATACATAATTCAATCAAAGCTCAAAAATACAGGTTAAAAAAAAGAAAAAGAGAAAAATTAACGATCGAATATTTATTCTCACATGTCAAGCATTTATCCATATCGGTACTTGTTCCAAAATATATGAGATGAGAAAACAAATAATAGAAATTTCGCTACGCAACTGCATTAGACAACTTTTCAACGTGCAGTCCATTGCAACATTAACGTTTTCCCAAAAATTTAAACACTCCTTCTCTCAGTTCTCTTCTTTCGTCCAATAAGAAAACATGTAACAAAAAGGAGTGTCCAATCAGGAAACGGCTTAGAAAACGGTAGGATACGGTTTAAAAGGATACGGTTCCTTTAAAATGGAACACTTCTTAGGGTTGCAACATTGTAGATGTCATAGGAGAAAATGAAAATACAAAGGTTGCCATATTGGAGCATTTATCGCGCCAAAAAAAAGTCGCCTTGGCGAAGGAAAGTAAACTGCATTTCACCCCCCCCCCCACAAAAAAAGTTATTTCAGTATTTATTTCATTACTCAAGAAATTCTTTACATTTATATAAAATAGTACGTATATATTTTTTAGTAATTATGTTTGCATATGTTACTATTTATATTAACGTCTTTTCCTTAAAAGTTATTTCTAGGACTTTATATTTTGTCCAATACTACTTTTTTTACTGTAGACGAATTCGCAGGGTTTTTTTTTATTTTAATTAATATTATTCATAAAATATGAAAAAAGATCATTGTATAATTTTTAGAATAATATTTACATCGGTCCATTTACCTAACCCTGCCCCCCATTTTTGTTTTTCAAAAAAAAAAAAAAAAAAAAAAACATTGTTACAAGTATTTTTTACAACATTAGTATTCTTTTATCAACTATCAACGGATATTTGCGATTAATGCTATTAGCTATTTGAAATCGAAAAATTCTGTAATTAATATATTTTAAATGGAAAAAAATTTTAATGCATACAATATGGTAATACACCATTTATTTGTCCTCAAATCCAAGGAATATAAAATTAGAAAAAAAAAAAGTAAAAGCAAGTTTAGCTTACTCATAAAATTTTTATGTTTGAAAGTGTATACTTAACATATGCTTAAGACTATACTTAACATATTTTTTTTAATTAAACAATATTTTCAGAGATTTCATATTATGAAATATTATAATAAATTTAAAAACTTTTAACTTTTTTATTCAAACTATTTTTTACTTATAAGTTGAATGCGTGAAAAAAAAATTAAATTAACGAAATTTTATTCCAAATAAGAAATTATATATTTTTTTCTATGTTGAAATTGTAAGAAATCTTCAATTTAAAATGGAATTTAATTAAATGAATATACGGCAAAGCTTCAAACGTCACACATATTTATCAAGATCTTATACTGCTGAAAATGTAAAACATTCATTCTTATTTGGCAAGTAGAAAATTTTATTTAAGTATGTAAAACAAAATATTGAGCCTTCCGAAATTAAATTCTCCGCTGAGCATTTAACTTAGTTATGTTGCTCAAAAATAATAGTTCTAAGGAGAACTAAGATAAACTTACTAATAAAAAGAATACTGCCCAGTTAAACTGATGGCATTGAGCTCACAGGCTACAAATACTAATTGCACATTAAAGCCTTATATTTTCAAGGGTTAATTCCGTTCGAAAAAAAAATTAAGAAGGGGAAACAGCTCTCCCCTTTCCTCTTTTTTTTATACTTAATCATTGAACCTCCTATACTATCAAAGACATGCTTTATCATATAAAAAATCTATATCCAAAATTCAGAGCAAATTAGATAATTCTTAATAAAAACCCATTTAGCATTTATATAATTTAAAAGGAGTTATCCCCCTCTTTTATACTTAACCATTAAACTTCCAAAACTATTCAGAGATTTGAACGAAATCTGACAATTCTGCTTGAAAAACCCATTTATATAAATCAAGGGGGGGGGGCATTAGAACCCCTGTTCACCTTATTTATACTTATTCAATGAACACCTAATAACAGTCACGGAATCGCCTCATCAGAATGATCCTAATCTAAATTTTGAACGAAAATTAATTTTGCATGAAAATCCCATTTATATCAACTAACGGGGGGGGGGGGCATTAGAGCCCCTGTTCCCCCTATTTATACTTATTCAATGAACACCTAATAACAGTCACGGAATCGCCTCATCAGAATGATCCTATTCTAAATTTTGAACGAAAACTTAATTCTGCATGAAAATCCCATTTATATCAACTAACGGGGGGGGGCATTAGAACCCCTGTTCCCCCTATTTATACTTATTCAATGAACACCTAATAACAGTCACGGAATCGCCTCATCAGAATGATCCTAATCTAAATTTTTAACGAAAACTTAATTCTCAATTAAAATCCCATTTATATCAACTAACGGGGGGGGCATTAGAACCCCTGTTCCCCCTATTTATACTTATTCAATGAACAACTAATAACAGTCACTGAATCGCCTCATCAGAATGATCCTAATCTAAATTTTGAACGAAAACTTAATTCTGCATGAAAATCCCATTTATATCAACTAACGGGGGGGGGGGCATTAGAACCCCTGTTCCCCCTATTTATACTTATTCAATGAACACCTAATAACAGCCACGGAATCGCCTCATCAGAATGATCCTAATCTAAATTTTGAACGAAAACTTAATTCTGCATGAAAATCCCATTTATATCAACTAACGGGGGGGGATTAGAACCCCTGTTGCCCCTATTTATACTTATTCAATGAACACATAATAACAGTCACGGAATCGCCTCATCAGAATGATCCTAATCTAAATTTTGAAAACTTAATTCTGCATGAAAATCCCATTTATATCAACTAACGGGGGGCATGAGCCCCCCGTTCCCCCTCTTATACATATCGAATGAACTCCAAAAACTAATCAGGGAAGCGCCTTATCAGGATATACCTATATACAAAATTTCAAGTGGATCCGATATTTTTATCATGAGTTATCGCGTTACGCACATACGCACATACATACAGAACGGACGGGCACATAAGCTCTCAGGCTATGATAGCCTGTGAGCTAATTACTAATAAAAAGAATACTGCCCAGTTAAACTGATGGCATTGAGCTCACAGGCTACAAATACTAATTGCACATTAAAGCCTTATATTTTCAAGGGTTAATTCCGTTCGAAAAAAAAATTAAGAAGGGGAAACAGCTCTCCCCTTTCCTCTTTTTTTTATACTTAATCATTGAACCTCCTATACTATCAAAGACATGCTTTATCATATAAAAAATCTATATCCAAAATTCAGAGCAAATTAGATAATTCTTAATAAAAACCCATTTAGCATTTATATAATTTAAAAGGAGTTATCCCCCTCTTTTATACTTAACCATTAAACTTCCAAAACTATTCAGAGATTTGAACGAAATCTGACAATTCTGCTTGAAAAACCCATTTATATAAATTAAGGGGGGGGGGCATTAGAACCCCTGTTCCCCTTATTTATACTTATTCAATGAACACCTAATAACAGTCACGGAATCGCCTCATCAGAATGATCCTAATCTAAATTTTGAACGAAAATTAATTCTGCATGAAAATCCCATTTATATCAACTAACGGGGGGGGGGGCATTAGAGCCCCTGTTCCCCCTATTTATACTTATTCAATGAACACCTAATAGCAGTCACGGAATCGCCTCATCAGAATGATCCTAATCTAAATTTTGAACGAAAACTTAATTCTGCATGAAAATCCCATTTATATCAACTAACGGGGGGGGGGCATTAGAACCCCTGTTCCCCCTATTTATACTTATTCAATGAACACCTAATAACAGTCACGGAATCGCCTCATCAGAATGATCCTAATCTAAATTTTGAACGAAAACTTAATTCTCAATTAAAATCCCATTTATATCAACTAACGGGGGGGGGGCATTAGAACCCCTGTTCCCCCTATTTATACTTATTCAATGAACAACTAATAACAGTCACTGAATCGCCTCATCAGAATGATCCTAATCTAAATTTTGAACGAAAACTTAATTCTGCATGAAAATCCCATTTATATCAACTAACGGGGGGGGGGGGGCATTAGAACCCCTGTTCCCCCTATTTATACTTATTCAATGAACACCTAATAACAGCCACGGAATCGCCTCATCAGAATGATCCTAATCTAAATTTTGAACGAAAACTTAATTCTGCATGAAAATCCCATTTATATCAACTAACGGGGGGGGGGGATTAGAACCCCTGTTCCCCCTATTTATACTTATGCAATGAACACCTAATAACAGTCACGGAATCGCCTCATCAGAATGATCCTAATCTAAATTTTGAAAACTTAATTCTGCATGAAAATCCCATTTATATCAACTAACGGGGGGCATGAGCCCCCCGTTCCCCCTCTTATACATATCGAATGAACTCCAAAAACTAATCAGGGAAGCGCCTTATCAGGATATACCTATATACAAAATTTCAAGTGGATCCGATATTTTTATCATGAGTTATCGCGTTACGCACATACGCACATACATACAGAACGGACGGGCACATAAGCTCTCAGGCTATGATAGCCTGTGAGCTAAAAAACCTGCTATTTCAATATTTATTTCATTACTCGAGAAATTCTCTACGCTCTCTACATAAAATAATACGTATATATTTTTATTAATTATATTTGATATATTAATATTGATAATAACATCTTTTCATTAAAGTTTTTTTAGATCTTTATATCTTGTCTATTACTATTTTTAATATTATTAAGAAAAAACGTATTTTTTAATGTGAAAATACATATTGCATAAAAAAGGAGGAGTCAACATTGGTTAATTTTTAAAATAGGGTGTACGTTATTATGCGTGTGCGCATTATGTGTAATATTCTAATAATGTTCTTATGCTCAGTATTGATTTTATACCAATATGTAATTTATAATAAAAAAAAAAAAATCCAAGCAAACGTTACCGGTAGCCCCTTTCCTTTCCCTCCTTTTTTAGTGAAGAAAAAGAGTCAAAGCACTTTGCAGTAATCGTATTGCATAACATTATTAATCTCGTATTAACGGAATTTTGTTATTCATTCAAATATTTTAAATTGAAAAACATGCTATGTATACATTGAAAAAAAATGACATACTCAAAAATGTGTATTCATACTGAATTGAGTATGTGTGGATAAAAAATATTTACGTTACTTTCTCAATTTTGAAACATCACATGTTATCAGATCTAAACTAAGGATTATTTTGTACCCTGTAATGGTTTTTTCTGTCACAGTGGCATAAAAGATGCTTATTAATGTAAATATTAAATTATACACAGTATTTTGAAATAATTTAAAACTGCTTGCAAATAGTATGATCCTGCCATAAAGATATTCGATTTGGGCATTTTGCTATTAATTTTTGCTATTTTTCTTAATAAACAATCAATTAAACTTTTATTGTTAATAATTTTGAGAAAGAAATAAATGCTAGTGTATTTTTAATTTAATTTATAAGTTAAGGGAGCGGTTCATAGCGATTTCCGTTTAAACACATTCATAGATCAAAAATGAGTACATGGATTTCGCAAATTTGAATACATTTGGATCGGAGCTATTTTGAGTATGTGACATACTCAAAATTGAGAACTTTTTACTCATTTTTGAGAATTAATTTTTTACAGTGTACGATATGGTAGTACATCAGTTGTTTGACTTATAATCCACGAAATATAAAAATTAGAGAAAAAAAAATGTAAACGAAGATTCGTGGGCAAGAATGTATAATTAAAATATTTTTTTTTCTAAATAAACTCAAAAAGTTTAAAATTTGAACATTTAAAATTTGAATTAGTTTTTTTAATCTAAACTATTTTTTTACTTTTAAAGCATGCATTAAAAATAATTTAATTCAACTAAATATTATTCCGAATAGGAATACATAATTTTCTTTTCTATGAAGATTTTATAATAATAATAATAATAAATAATAATAAAAGGAAATTTATCTAAACGAATACACGTCAAAGCTTCCCACATCTAATATAATTATCAAGATCTTTTACTATGACAAGAATGAAGTATAAATATTTAAATTTTTTCGGAAAGTAGAAATGGTAATTAAGCATGCAAAATAAATTATTGAATTTTCCAAAATGAAGTTTCATCTAAACTTTTAGCTGAATTATGTTGCTTAAAAAATATTAGTTCTAAGGATAACTAAGAAAAAAATTACGAAAAACTGCTATTTCAATATTCCTTTCATTACTTTAGAAATTCTGAACATTTGTACAATATAGTACGAATATATATTTTTTATTATCTGTATTTACATATGTTACTATTAATATTAACGTATTTTCCTTAAATTTTTAGTTCTAGATCTTTATATTTTGTTCTATACTAATTTATTATTATTATGAAGAATTCGTAAATTTTTATTTGTAAGTACATGCTTCATACAATACGAAAATCAGCATTGAATAATTTTTAAAATCGAGTTTATGTTTTTATGTTTATGCGCTTTATATGTACTATTCTGTTCTGTGATGTTTAGCATTGATTTTATACAAATGTGTACTATCAATTCATAATAATAATAATAATATTAATATTAATATTATTAATAAACTTTTATGCAATAGTTTACGTCAGCCACTCTCCCTCACCCCCTCACATTTTTTTTACGATAAAAAGCTTTTCAGCAAGTATCTTCTGGAGGTAACTTATCTAATTTTGCTCATTTCTCCATTTCATTTATGGGTGATTCTCCAATAAGTGGATAATTTCACTCATTGATTTAGTGAAAAATAAAAATAAATTTTAACCAATATTTTTTTAATAATTAGATACAGCATAGTTTACTAAGTAATATACAGCATTCTGACCTAAACTTTAAGCACTATATAGATATTTTTTAATTATTCTATAAATTAATTTGGTAATTAATGTCACTATTGTCCCCAGATAGTTGTTTACTTTATAAAGCAGGATTTTAATAAAATTTATTTGAAAAATATGTGTATTTTATTAAAGTGTATATTTTTTTAGTAAAAAAGCATAATGTTTAATACATCATATGTGATAAATCTAAATATTTTTTAAGTTTTAAGAATAAGGGGACAGGAGAGACATTTACATGGACAGAAGTGACACACTTTCAAAACTTTTCAGTTTTGAACATTTTAACAGTTATAAATTATTTAACATCTGTTATTCTTTTACTATTTTAAAATTTGAATAATCTTTTAGAAAAAAATTAACCAACAATAAGATGATGGATAAATGAATGAATTTATTTGGACAAAAGTTTTAGTTAGAAAAAAGGGTTTAAGTACGAGAAACACTGCTCATTTTAAAATTTATGTCATATAATTTGTCTTTTGTAAAATATCTTGAAGTAACTGGTCGAGGGGTAATATCGACAGAACATAAAATTTCATTCTTTGGAACATCCTGTATATCTGGTGTATATGGCCACTAGAACCAACTTCCATTCCTTAACATAAAGTTTATTCTAATGATGTTATCATTCATTTCTTTAATTAAACCAGTTAAAAACAAATGTTGTAATAAGTATTAGGAAGAAATAAAATATGTAAATAAAAATTTAAAATAATAATTTATATTCTAAACAAAATTTTAAAACTCACCACGAAACCAATTTTCATCATACACAGCTGTAACCCAAGTTCCTATACAAAACTGTTAACTTTCAGAACCAGGAGTCGATACTTCACTATCTTAATAATCATTGAGCATATCAAAATAGGGAGATAACTCTATAAAGGATGGTTTTGAACAGTAATGTTGACATTTTCTATGTGTGTCACATGTGAAACAGCTTAAATAACGCAGTTGAAGATTAAGATTTTAAAACTTATTCCAAGTGAGCTGATGCAATTTTAATAGATTTGGAATAGATGGTATCATTGTATCCTTTGTCTTCAAGTCATCTGTGGCATTAATATATGCTTCGGAGTCTTCAAATAAATAATTTGAAAGGAGACAGAAGTGACAGGGACAGTAGTGACAAATTTTAAAAAAAAAATTGTTTCTGTGTACATAGTGCGTTAGGCTCAGTAAGACTGCAATATGATAGTTTGTACTAAGCAAAAGTATGTTATATCATGACAAAATAATAAATAAATAAAGACAATAACAAGGGCAGATTATGAAGGGGAGAGTAATGACAAATAATAAACATATTTTTAGCTTTCTATCCATTTTTTTGCTTGTAACTGTTTTTAAAGCCCTTAGAATTGTGCCATGTGATTTTCTGGGCAATTAAGATGGCTCCATCTGCCAAATTCACTAGTTCACAAAATTTTATCCGCCCACCTGATGGTCACTTTAGCAGTTTTATACAAGAGGACAGTAGTGACATAAAAACTAGGGGACAGCGTTTCTCTGACTTAGAATAAATGTAAAACTATTTTTAATTTAAAATAAAAATACTTTATTATGTACTTTGGAGTATAAACTTTTATTTTGGGTGGTAAAATTGTTAAAAATAGTTTGTCATTGCATTTATAATTGCTCCAGAAGGTCAGTACATGAGGTGAGGGACAGGGGACAGATGTGACAAATTGAATACTAAATATACTATTACAGTGAACTTTACAGTTATTTTCTTGAAAGTACTTTTTGAAATAGTAGAAATACATTACAAAATGCATTTTATGCTAAGTAAAACCTATATCAATGACAAAAAATAGCATGTAACCCTAAGGGGCAGAAATTACCCACTTATTGGAGAATCACCCTTATATTTTTAAGAGGTTATATCTTTGTTTCTATGGGAATTACAGCGATGAGAAAAATTATAACATAACTAAATTTTCCTCAACATTCTCTTTTGCTATTTTAGCTTTCAGGATTTTTTTCCTCCATAGGTCTAAGGTGCCAGATTTAAACTCTGATTCTCGAAAGAGAACGGGGGTTCGAACCCTACTCCTGACATTCGTGTATAATTCACTACAATTTTTTCCGAATTTTATTTTTTATTAACCGACTTCAAAAAATCGTTACTTTTTACTAAAAAGAGAAAAATAAACTTTTATACCAAAAATTGAACCGAATTCAAAAACTACTGATGTGAAAAATAATTTTTTTATATAATAGTAATAAGAAATTAAATTAAGAGCGTAGTATTTACCATGCGTATTATTACATTTATATACATTAATTTGGCTTCTTGGAGTCGGTGCCAGGCAAACCAAGTTTAAAATTAAAATTAATTATCCAATGCAAACCGTAAATTAATAAAGTTACATTTTAAAACTAAATATTAAATCGTAAAAAAAAAAAAAAAAAAAAAAAAAAAAAAAAAAAAAAAAAAAAACTCGTTGACACTTGGATTTGTGTCTATTGGAAAATTACATGTAACGTGGCTTGGCTGGCACCGACTCCAAAAAATCAAATTAATGTACATAAATATAATACGCACGGTAAATACTACGCTCTTCATTTAATTTCTTATTACTATTATATAAAAATAATTATTTTTCACTTTGTAGTAGATTTTGAAGTCGGTTCAATTTTTGGTAGAAAGGTTTATTTTTCTTTTTTTAGTTAAAAGTTGGCGATTTTATTTAGTCAGTTAATCAAAATTAAAATACAGAAAAAAATATTGCAAATCATACACGTATGTTAGGAGCGGGGTTCGAACACTCGACCTCTTTCTTCGAGAACCAGAGCTTAAATATTGTGCCTTAAATCGCTCGGTCATTCCGTCCGCACTCTATTCAGCGAACTTATTCAACAGTTTTAATTAACGAAAAACCATTAACTATTAGTTTTTGCATAATTACTAAAAAAGTACTCAATCAATTTCGATGAAATGTGAATCTAAACCATCCTCGAATCCACCCAGAACACACACACAATATTTCATTAAAATCGGTCCGGTCGTTTAGAAGAGCTTAGTGACAAACACACGCACAGAAGATTTATATATATATAGATAAATGTAAAGATAATATTACGCATTTAAGGAAGCCAATAATAATAAATCTTTTTTATGATAAAACTTTACCTAAATATCACTCTTGAATTTAATAATTCATTTTTTACTTACATACAAAAACACCTTTTTTGGTAAGAAAAGTACCTGAAAATTCTGCTTTGATTAACGATATTAAACAAGCAATAAAACATGAGTCCCACATATTGCATCCCACAGTATATAAAATAAATCAGAGGCAATAGAAACTGATAAATCACACATTCTTTGAGAATAAAATGCAGTAATAATGACTACAGCAATAACATCGGGTGTTATAAGACGAAGTTTGTATATCTTCTCTTTAGCATTCTAAGAAATTTCTTCTGTAATGTAATTGCAATCCGTTTCGTATGGTATAAATGACGGTTTTCCAAAAGAACGCATTATTTAAAGAATATTGTCAGTGTATGACATTATTTATAATGTAATCTTTGTTTTTTATACACTTTATCATTCTCTACTATACATACACTGAAAATAATACAAATTTTCATGCAGTAAATTTTTTTAAATAATAAACGAATTCTAACTCTATAATGGTTTAATAGTTTGGTGAAGAAAGATGCACGGGTTTATAAATATATTCAGCATATATGTTTTAAACGTTCGTAAATAATCAGTTTTACAAAATTAAAAGAAAATGTACTTAAAATATGGAACAATAAATCTTATATTTTGTTTGTTTGTAGAAAATATGCTTAGAAGAACATTTTGGAAAAAATTTCCTAAAACTGCTATATTCTGTGACGCATTTTAATACATTCAATAGTATGTTTAAAAAGTTTTTCTAAGAGTTCTTTTATATTTTGTATTTTACGAGTTAAGGAAATTTTAAGTAACGATATCGTGGACATCGAAACAGCTGTATACAATAAGAGAAGGAAAAGCCTAATCTAATTAAAGTTAAAAAACATTATTTAATTAAAAAATTACTATTAATTAAAGTCATTTATAAATAAACATGCAAGATAAAAAAAAAGTTAATTTAGGTAGATAAAATAACATCGATTCGCTCCAATCTAATGAAATAGTCGTGCTGCCGAACTGCGTTATACGTTACGCAATTTTGGATCATTATTTTTTATGACATAAATAAAGGAGTTGTACACAAGTGCAGGAATAGAAAAGATGCAGGTGCACATCATGAGCATAACATGACAATTGGAGAAAAAAAGCCGCTGAACAAAAAACTCAGCGTGAAAGCCTGTTTTTTTTTTTTTTTTTTTTTTTTTTTTTTTTTTTTTTTTTTGTTAGCCTGAGATTCGCTCAAATAACGTCATAGATTGAGCTAGAAAGGAAATTCATCAAGATGCTTAGTTAAATATATTCACACTTGGGATTTAGTTCGATTATAATATGAAATATTGACAGGAGAATGCTTTTTGTAACATTCAAGCGTTTCGACGTTTATTTTAGAAATTTCGTTTAAAAATGTTTAATTTTTTTCTACTTTTTTTCTTTTATTAAAAACATTTTTTTATGTTGTTGTCACACCTAAAAATTGCATTGAGTAATAAAAACATGCCTCAATAATTGTTTATAAATTTCAAGCACAGAATTTGTGTTATGCTCATATAGATACAGTGTTTTTAAATGTAGCTCTTCATACAAGACATAATAGTGTATCAAAGACGTCAACTAAAAAAAAATTACATTCAATTATATTACTCAGCCTAATATTGTTTGCAAAGTGTCGTTATTTCCAATTTTTCTTTTTTTGCACGAGTGTCATATTAGTAAATTCTATACTAAATATAACAGACGTCTGAAAACACATTTTTATTCCATTATTTCTATCGTAGTTAAAATAAAGTAAAAATAATTTTGGTCTAAATTTAGTCTGATATCGTGAATATTTCAAATGTTTGTTCTACAAACAATATTCCAATGTTTGCCAAAATCCCGTTCTGATCAGTTCGCAAACTATAAACTAGAAAGAGTACTAAAAAACTTTTGTAAAATAGTTTGGCATCCATTGGCTGAAATTCCTTTCATTTACGGACCTTTGCGTTGGTATTTCTTTTGCATGAGAAAAAACTCTGTTGCGTTTCTATGATTGTCTCATATCCATTGGCAGAAATTTCTCTCATTTATGGTTCCTTGCATTGCTGTTTATTTTTTTATTTTTTTATTTTATTTTTTATTTTTACTTTTATTTTTTATTTATTTTTTTTTTGCTTAGTCAGAAATCCGGTTGAGTTTCTATGATGGTTTGCCATCCATTGGCGGACATTGCTTTTAATCACGTTTCACTGCATATTGCTGTTTCTTTTGCTTGACGAGAATCTCTGTCGCTTTTCTACGATCCATACGCAATAAAAGTATTTTACACTTACGTAATCAACACATTTTCTTTGCTTTGAAATTTTTACATCAATAACAATTAAAATCGTATTTGTGTGAGAAGTTACAGAATAACTGTAACTGTATAACTTCTTATTAAAATTTTCTGCAATTAAAATATTCTTCAGATATAACCTCTGTTTACTTTTTTTCTTGGTGAATCATATATATTGATAAAAAAAGTAAATTGTTTATGTATGAAAAATAGAGTATTTCATCTGGAAATTTGAAATTAAAAAAATGTAAATATTTGTAGTAAAAAATAATATATGCCTTGTCTTACTTTCGTGGAAACACGAAACCTTATTTGCAAGGACAATGAAATTATATATTTCAATAAAATTATTCAATATGTTAGAAGGAAATAATGTCAAGAGATTTATATTTGATATTATATTTTGAAAAAAAGTAGTATGTGTTTGCTATGTGTTTAGTCTAACTCTTCTAAATATACGTGGATTACTATGAGTTTATAATATTTTATCGGTGTATATTTTATTGAATATTTTATATATTTATGAATGGAAATTTCTGTAGTATGTAGCATTAAATGCTGTGTAAATTGGCTAAAAACTAATTCAGTTTATTAAAATCTGAGATGTAAGTCTTTACAGTATACATATTTTAGATTTCAGCATAACTATACTGTTTCAAATTTAATGAAATTGATATCCGTAATTGAGGTATAAGTCTATATTGTTTATGTGAATTTTAAAAAAAGAAAAAATAATAATTATCAGTCATTTATTTTGGTATAAAGCAATAGTTATTTTATTTCCTATAAAAAGGAAAATCTTTTGTACTATCGTTTAATAATGTTATACAATTCAAAACATAAAGAAATAAACCAGCGAAGTTGGAGGTTTTATTTAGAGTGTTGGGAAAATTTTATTGAACTATGCTAGATGTTACGTTGTTCATACATTTCGTCTTTGATCAGACATAAATCTCATAAAAAAGCATTTTATGAAAATAAAATTGCGTTTTTAATATATTTTTTTTTTCTTTTAATTTAAAATCCTGTTAAATTATGTTAATTATTTTTTATTTGTATTAACTAACTTATGATTAAATGTTTGACATATTTTTAAAGGATTTATATTTGTCAAAGAATTTTAATACAAATTTTTTTGCAAAAAAAATTTTTGCTTTGTTTATCGGGAAAAATATATTTGAATATGTTGAAGAATACTTTAACAAAAACAAAAAAAAAATGTATTCTAATCTCCTTAATCTTTTGAAGAGGAAAAATCCTGTTTGTTTATTTTCGCATCATTTTATTTTTAAGTCGCTATAAAGGAAAACAACATTTATTCTTTCAGATAATTTCATTATCCCACAATAACAACAGATACTTCCTAATAAAAATCCTAAGATTTATTTATTATCAACTCCTTTTATCGTATTAACATAAATGTAATTCGTAACATGTCGTTTTTAATATAATTTGCTTTAACTGTAACACAACTATTTTGGCAATAGCAAAGCGATTCTTATCTCAATTCTATTTATATTATACTTGTATCAATTTTGAACAATATAATAATAGATATTTATTAATTTTACGGTTTAATATTATTGAAATTTTTAGCGAAATTTTATTTTCTCAGTATATTGCAAAGCTGATTCTTTTCTCATGATTGAATTTTAACCATACAGTTCTTATAAACTAAATTATATTATATTATTGCAAAATTGAATTATTACTAATACATTAGTATTTAAAATTGTTTATTAAGATTTCAAAAGAATGAAAAGGAGTATATAATTAAAAAAATCTACAAATATATTTTTCACAACATTAGATTTTAAATAAATTAACAGGTATTTAATGCTAGTATGAGAAAAGATAAAATCGATAAAAATGAAAATTGTCTGCAATTTTCTTTTGACAATTCTTCTAAAATTACTTTCAATTATAGTACACCTGAATAATTGAAATAACATTTACAAATTTATTTTTTGCAACATTTGGCTTTTAATGGAATCTTAGACTCCCATCTAATTCTGTATTAAAACAACATAAAATCAATATGAAATGGAACAAGAACGAAAAATCATGCAAACAGCATGTAGAAATGTGTTAGATTTCACCATTTTACACTGCATGTATCAGTAAAAAATTTATATTATAACATCATATGTATCTAGAAAACAAAGTCTTATGTGATATACATTTGAAAATTTAAAATAAATAGACCAAAACTATTAATATAACAAATAACATTTAAAATAAGTAATAGGGATTTGTTTTAATTCATTTTTTTAACTTTTAAAAATTTAATTAAGCATGTAATTAAATATTTTTTTTTAGAATGTGCATATTTATTTTCCTCTATCTTCAATAGAACAATGTATTGAAATCGAAATTTTTTTCGGCTTCCAGTTTTCGACGTATTCACTCTTTTTAGGAGTCACTGATTCAAAAAAACATGGCTATAACTTTTAGGACTTAGCTCAATTTTTAAAAAAAAAGCGGGGGAGGGGAGAAACGTTATAATAGCAAATTTGTATTACTATCAATATTGTACCACAGAAATGTGTATAAAGTTGTGAACAGAATTGAACTCAATTTTTTGCGTAAATGTTTGACTGTAGTCAGCAGTCACTCTATTAAAAAAATCTGTCCGAAAAGGGCACTATAATTGCGATGTCTGTGTCTTTTTCATTATTGTACCATCAAAAAGGTATGAAGTAATGCATAGAACTAAACTGAATTTGTTGTGTATGATAATTTTTGGGCATCACAAGCAGATTTTCTTTTTTTTTTGGGGGGGGGGGTTGATTTACATCATTTTTTGTACAGTGGTCAGTTAAAATTTTAATGAGCATACAGATTTCTGAAATTTTAATGTAAAATTACAAATCTGTAAAATTACAGATTTGTTTTTACAGTGTACTGAAAATCATCTTTGGGTAATCATTTGTACTTATTTTTTAAGATGCATTGTTTAAGATTAATTTACATTTTTTATGCATTTTATGCTAAAGCATGTTCACCACATTACATTGCAGGAAACACATATTGAATAATTTAATAATTTTAGTAACAATCATTATAGGTAAACTTATTATTGACTTTTACCATTTCAACGATTTAAATGCTATAAATATACAACGATTGTCAATCGACAAAGAAACCTATGATTTTAATTAAATGATAATTATCGGTTTATTAAAATTACAAATGTTTGCAATTGAAAACTAAGGAAATATGCAATTTGTTTCCTGTTTCGGTAACGCGTTAAGTATTCCTGTACGCCTTTTGGCATTTTAAATAAAGTCACTTTCAATAGGAATTTCTGTTCTATAAATTTCACTGAGATTAAAAATAATTATTTCCCTTCGGGAAATTAAGAATTGTTTTCGATATTTACTTTGTAATACACTCATTTCAGTGCATTCAATTGCATCTTTGAAATGCGTAATGTCCTTTAGCTAATGATTTTTCAGACTTTTCTAATAAAATGTATTTTTCTGATAAATAGATTAACTATATCTTTTGTAAGAATCAAACTTTTGCAGAACTGCATAATTAAGATTATTAATAAATATCAATAGAAAATTAGGAATTGAAATAGAAGTGTGTTTAAAGAAAAGTACATGAAGAGTAAAACTTGCGTTTAAAAATATTTATAAAAATATGAAATCATTCAAAAAAGAATTCATTAAAGCACAGTACTGACTAGATGTGATACAATGTATACAAATGAAATTCAAAATTAAAAAAAAAACTTGATGTTCAACTTACATATTAAAAATCTCTGCAAGAGCTTTCAATTAATCCTAAACAATTGTGAAAGAGAAAACCTGCTGGAGAAAATACTGACCCTGCAGGTATTTAAAATGAAGAAGCAATAGAAAATGCTCAATACTTTTAGAAGACAAACATTTCTGTAATTTTAAGAGTCCTTCTATATAAGAATCATCCCAAAAGAAGGGACCTGCGATTAAATGGTAAACAGATTTTGTGACTTTTTTTTCTCAGTGAAATAACCATTGGTAAAAAAGAAATCCAAAAATTAATTCTGTGGGACCATTGATTTTAATTTGGTGGAGGATCGAAGGACAGTGCCTCGTTTGAAAAATTGAAATTTTATATTTTGCATAATATTTCTCATAGTATGCAATGAAGTTATCCCACAAAACAAATTATATGGTTGTATAATGTAAGGTTCCATTTTTACTATTCAAGAATAAATATTATGGGGTATGTGTGAATCAGTAAGCTAGGGGCTTCCAAAAGTTTTTTTTTTTTTTTTTTTTCCGGAATTACACTAAAGTTTTAACACATGTAACTCTTTGCATTAAAATCATCCCTTCATTTTAACTGCTGTACGCTTTCCTATGGTGAAGAGAAACACAGAAAAGTAGACCATTTATAAGTAACTTAATATATACTTAAGTCGACAGTTGTTATAATGACGCATTATCATACCATATTCAGCTTATTTTGTTTAAATTGCTTTTTAATACAAGATAATTTTGTCAAGTGGATTAAGTTTTCTCGAATTTTTCCCTTGTTGAAAAATAATTTTTTTGTCCGCTTGCGGGAATCCTGAAAAGTTTTACTGTTTGAAAGTTTATAAGTGAACGTCGAGTTTTTCTACTTCGCAATAACTGAAATCACTTGGCGTGTCTTTTTATGTATACTTTAATTTTGGAAATTATTTGTTTATTTTATTATACCAATATAGTTACGTGATTTTAGCGAATCTTATTTGGATATTTACATAATTTTATACGAAAACTTCCCATTACATTTCTAACATTCCAAAATGAACTTTTATAAAGTCAATTTGTTTAATAAAATATTTATTTTTTTGCGAATACCAATACTGTTTTAAAGTTTGAAATTTTGAATATGAATAGATATAATAAGAAAACACTGATTTAAAATTCCAAAAATATATTACAAATGCATAAAAATTTTCCGTGTTATATCATTTTTCTTTCATGGTAGATTGTTAAATCAGTGCATCACGTTTACACATAGATTCGGAGGTTTATCTTAAAATTGAGACTAGGACAATGTTCATTCAAATTTTCACTCCTTCACTGTCGAAATTTAAAAATGTGCACAAAACGTGCCTTAAATGTAAACAAAGACAGTTTTGTGTTTATCTGATAACCATGCAGGGACCTACGTTATACATAGAGACTTAACATCCGTTATTTAGAAAGCGGAGTTCGACAGCACACTCTATAGTCCTCGATAGATTGTAGCGCAGCGCAGTATGGATCAAACTAGAGCTCATTTAAGCAAACAAGGAAATTAAATTTCAATGTCTGTGTATGGATATGATCAGTTCTTTTAAATGATTCTGTCTTTAATATTTGACAAGGAAGTTAATTTAATCTTTATCAATGCAATTTAACACTATATTTCTTTTAAACAATATTAGCACGATAAATATGAAACGAAAGAAATCAAAATGTAAAATACTTTGTGTGGAGTGCACTTGCTAAAATTTCTGGCGTTTTTTAATGATAATAAAAATCCATACATATCATTGAAATAAAAAAAGAAAGAAACTCATGAATAATTTATGCTATAAGTTTTTAATACTGCACATTCTCTTCAATATTTAATCATCATTTACAAGTTATACCCTATTTTGTTTACCTAGAATTCTGTGTAATTATTTTTATTATTATTGATACTTAAATCTCATATGCATCTCATTTGTTTCTTTATTTTGATTTTTTTATTACTTTGGATTATAGACCAATTAATTTTAACTGTGTAGAATTTTTATATTGTTTTACTTAGCATATTGCTTTTCATTTATATCTGATTTTTTTTTTTTTTATATGAAAGCAAGACAACAATAAAAACATGAAAAATTTCGTCTACATTTTTTAAGTACTTGCATATTCTTTTCAATTTTCAATCATCTTTATCAAAATTTATACTTTTTCATTAGTCTAAATTCCTGTATATGTTTCTTAAATGATTTTAGTTTCGGTTTCAGATTTAAGTTTTAAAATATCCCTTCTTTCGTTTATAGTGTAACTATTTTCTACTCTAGAGCCAATAACGTATAAATCTTCAATATCTTTCATGTTAAATTACCTTTTTAAAACCAAACACATTCTCGTTAGCACAGATTTCTGTGTATTTTTTATTATCTTATAGTATTGAAAATATCACGCAAACACCATTCAATAATGATTAAAAACATTAAAATAAGTAATTTGTTATTTGAATTATTTCTAAATTTTCTCAAGAACGTTTGCATCGGGAAATTCCGTTCAAAATATCCTGTTTGAAAGCTTTTTTTGAAATATATTCTACTTTTATCACAATACTGACCAATACGCCACATTATATTGGTCCTAAATAAGCAAACCTGCCAATTGGATATGTTTAAGAGCAAAATGTATTTAAAAATCTGTCAGAATAAATCATTTTCGTTTTCAAGTTTTTGTTCAACGCCTACTTTTGTTTAATTTATTTTAGATATAAGAATTGATCCTAGAAAAAACATGTCAGTGTGAAAGTTGTAGATATTATTAAAAATATGAATAATAAAATTAAACCGATTTGATATCTTAAGAAATTGCGAAGTTATGGATTTTTTCTTCTCCCCCGTCTTTTTTGTTTGCGTTTTTATTTATTTATTTATTTTTCTATAAGAGTTGCTCCTATCAAAAACGTGTAAATACAAAAGTTCTAGAGAATATTATGAAAATTTATAATAAATTTAATTGTGTTTCATATCTTGATAATCGACGAAGTTATGGAATTTTTTTTCTCCCATCAACTGTATTTTTCGCCCTTTGAGCCCATTTTTTATTTTATCAAAATTATTTCATATATAATCTTTTGCCCCGTTTTTTTAAAGTAATATATATTGTAAACTGATTTGATATTTATTTTAGCTAAGAAATTATGGGGAGTTTTTGGTTTTCACAAAAATCCCTCCTTATTTCTACCACCTTGGTCCGATTTTGCCCATTAACGAAATTGTCCGAGATTTTATGTATCAGTTTGGAAGAGATTTGTACAGAATTCTATAAGTTACCATGTTTATAAAAAAAGTGATGTAGATAGATAGATAATCTATCTATCTATCTATATCACTTTTCTTTTTAAAAAGACAAACTTTTTTACTGGTGATATTTTTCGGGTCTAGGGGTCATGGACGGTGTAGATCTGCAAAAAATTTTAAGAAAATCCAACATAGGAACGACCGCAATAGGCAGTATTTCATACGAAATATACCTAAAACAAGAAATTTGACTTATAAAAGGAGAATGCGCGAGGATGAAAACGACTTTTGAGATATTATAAAACATGAAGCGAAGATTCAACTAATAAAATTGAAGATATCTTAAAAGAATAATCATACTGCTTCCCTCTGCTGTAAAAGACGACAAACAATCAAGTAAAATAATTACTTAACAAATGTCACTGCTACGATCTATGGAGAAAAGATAAATCAAAAGAAGAATTTTGACGGATGTTGTAATAGACACTAATTGACATTTATTATAAAGAAAAAAATATTGATATGAAATATTTTAAAATTCAATAAAAATTAGAATAAAAAGGATTATAGGAAAAGGTTTTCTATAAATATCTTAGCAATAATTGAATATGCGTATTGGTTATTATAAAACAATTATTCAAGAAATATTACAATATTATAGCATTATTATAGTATAGTATTTCTATATTATAGTTTTATTATATTACAGTATTATTAAAAATTGAAGAGATGATTTCAAAGGTACTGTGTCCCCTAAAATACGTTAAATAGGCAATTTTTTACTACACATAATCTCTATCGTTTACAGTATCGTTTACAGCTCGATGTGAGATCGAGCCGAATAATACTCGTACTGTTGCATGTATATCGTAGAATTATTATTTGTTGTTTCATAGTTTTGAGTGCTGTAGGATTTGAGTGCCGTGGAGATTGAGAAAATTTATTTTAAGACGTGATTTCGTCACCTGAGAAACAGACCGTTCTATCTGGCCAAAAATCAATTTCGAGTTAGAAGACTTTGAAAATCGCCATGCTGTGTAAGTGCAACTATTAAAGTTTGCAAAAAACTTTTGGTATTAATAGGTTCATATGTAGGTATAGATAGTAATTCTACAAAATCATTTTCGTGGATTTTTTTACATTTAAAAAATTTGATAGAACCATATTATTCTCAAACGTCGTGTTTCCCTTAGAATAAGATGGTTCTATCATGAAAAAACCATACTTTTCTTAATTTGTGTAATTTTCTATAGCTTAAAAAAGTGAAATTTCATTGATTAATTCGAATAAACTTCAGTGGATAGCAAAATATTTATTACTATCTATATTGTAGCACAATAACAGCAAATTGCCGCTTCCACTTATTCATACTAATTAAATCATCTTTACAAAACTCATGAATATACGCAAGTTAAATATATTATTTAACTAAACATAAAATAGCTTAAACATTTAATTTTATTAAATAGGAACGAAGCAGTTTTCCTTTTTTAGAGTGCTATTTTAATGGGGGATTATGAAAACTAATACGAAAATTGTGATTATATTGATAAATGAAATTGAAATGAATTATAAATGAAATTTTTCGTATTACAGCCAGGTATTCTTTTGATCAAAAGAAAAGACTATATCTCTAAGGAAAAAACTTTCTTGCTCTTTTTAAAACAACAAAATAAGCTTGATACTCTTTTGTTAGTCGAAATTTTGGCCATAACCATGCTTTATTTTATATTACGGTTAGGCCAACTTCTCTTAAACATATTTTGAAAATACACGGAAAGAGCTGCTTTGTTGAAACAACTAAATTTTGATTACTATTGCCCCCACAAAAATTTTTTGTTGAAATGAACATGATTTTTGTTAATTCAACAAAATTTTGTTGAATTAACAAAATTATTTTTTAATCCAACCATAATTTGGTCATCACAACCAAAATATTTTGTAGGGGCAATAGTAACAAAAATTTAGTTGTTTCAACAAAACACTTCTTTCCGTGTAGAACCTTTCATCTCTCGGAAACTACTTTAGCATACTCTGCAGGTCTTTTATTTTATCTTTGTTAATGCAATCCATCTTTCTCTGTGCTACTTTAGGATTTGGAAAAGTCCTTTGTGTAAATGATGTTGATACTCCTCGTCGTTTGGAGGGGCTCCTTTGCAAATTCTCCGCTGTGAAATTTTGGTCACACAGTTGCTTGTCTTAAACAAAACATTATAAAGAAGTTGTGTGAATCTTAATTGTATCACCTTGGTCTCCGGAACGAGATTATAGGCAATTTTTTTGCTAAATCTAAGAACTGTTCTGATTTCATAATCAGGGTTGTAAATGGATTACTGGGATTTATGCTCAGCAACAGACATATAAATGAAAGTGGCGAAAAATATTCTGTTACAATCATTCCTTTTTCTGTTTGGCTCTGAATATTATCCACTTCCTGCACACATGAATGTCCAGGTTTATAATATATTAGAGTAATGTCCATAATAGGTGGATAATATTGTATAAATATTGCAATTGCATAAGATAACATTCGGTTTCTTTTCCGAGGAATACAACTGTCACAATATAAAATTAAATTATCAGCATGTATAAAGTCTATCAGTATCTTCCGAAGACTCGTTGATACAGCTGAGCTTATGTCATTCCCATCTCTGTCTGACATGTCGTCTCTCCACAAGCAACAATATGCTTTCTTTTCTTTCTTCCATGTTGCCTGTGCTGTCATGTTGTACAAGTAAATTTTCTTTCTAGAAAAAGTTGCTGACTTCACTTTTGGGACATGTTATAGCTTTTCTAATACAAAGCAAATGACTGACTTACCAGGGGAATTTCTGCCATCATTTCTAAGAGTTCTGGCGGATTCATCTTGTTTTTTATGCAGATCATATTTAAAATGCATGTCATTGTTAGTTTATCCTAGGGTTTCAGCAGGTTTATACTCCTGACAGTGATCATACCTATCTTTCTTTGGTTTAATGAATTGCATGTTGAACTGCGTATTAAATGTGTGCCTATAACATGAAAGTTTGAATGGCTATACATCGCTTTCTCTGCATATCTGAAAGTACAAGTCATAAATTTTCTATAAGTTAAGACCTGATTCTAAATGTGTTTTTATAGTGCTTGCTCTGTTGCAGTGTGACTCAATCTTGGGAAAACTTTCAATAGCTTTTATTTTATTCTTGATATCATTTGAGACTATTCTGCTTGAAAATTTGCCTCGGGTATTTTGTTTGCAGCTGGAGACAAGTTATTGCCAGTAGGATGTACATAACTACATAAAGACACTTTTAACTTACGAAAAACCCATAGTACTGCTATTAATTAGGATTTGTAGGAATTACTTTTACTGATCTTTTTAAAATTGTTTTAGCATCAAGATTATTTAGAGCTGATGCTTCATCTAAACTGTCATCCATTCTTCCCACAGGATTTTCTAAATCTAATAGAATTAGGATTAGTCCTTCATCTTTGCTTGGATTAAGTCCATTAATAAAATTAAACACAATTCATTTTGCATATCGAATTACTAAAAAACATATTTAAAAGGATTTTTACTGATAAAAAATTCTTCTATATTTTATCGAAAAACGATTTAGTTATCGAAATATTATAGTCCTTCACACAAGAAATAAAAGATTTCCAGTTTTCATTATATATTGTAAAATAAAATAATAATATATTATCTTATATGCTCTCTGCGATTACTTTGCACATAAAACTCTGTTATTATGACTGTTTTCAGTATTTTCTAATGGAAGCATATTATTCTCTTTCGCAAGCTGATGTAAATTATATATATATATCAAAATTTTAATGCAGAAATGCATTCATTGATAAAAATGGAACATTCCTATGCAAAAAGTCAATTTTTTTCAAAATGTCAGTTAGAACCTTATTATTCTCAGGTGACGATTTGTCTGTCTCCAATATATTTTTATTCATTTTTTTTATTTTTGTTCCCTTATAAGTAAATTAATTTTTATGGGTTTGTTTCAAAACTAACAAACATGTTTCATAAAACTAAAGAGCATTATTATTCTTCTATAAATATGACAATAGTGTTCATATACGCATTGACAAATTGCTGCATGGTGGAACTACTCATTATCTTTGGATGCAAATGGCAGCCCGAATCATTTCCATGATAATAAGCAATTAATGTTAATAGTTGTCTCGCTAATTATTTCAACGACATGAAGCATCTACCTATGCGCACATAATTTCGAAATAAATTAATATGAGGTTCCTGATTAATGCGAATTCATTTTGACACAATGCAGAATTGCACCTTATATAACATCCCAAAATAATTATAATATTCATCGCACACGATCTATTATCCTCTGTACATAGTGATATGAAATTTAAATGTATTTACATATTTCTCTTTTTGATGCTTTAGTTAAAAATATTGAAAATTAGAGTGTTTTTTTCTACATGAAATTAATGCTGTTCTCAAAAATAGAAGAGTTGTCTATTCTTTTAAATACTATCTTTACATTAAATCAAAGCACGAAACAATGTATTGATTTAATCGAGCATATATCTTCAAGTAACAATATCCGAAATTTTCTTTCGATTAGTTGAGCTTTTAACCACTATGTGTTCATATATTATTATTCTTTTATTTATTTTTTCTGACCACACTGTATATTCATTCGTCTATCCATCTATTTATCTATCTGTATGTACGTGCATTGTGCAATATGCGTACAGATGTATAAATAATACACTTACGTATGTATATACAAAGAATATACATGTATATACATGTTTTGAATAGACTTCATGCAGTACAAATAAAAGATCGACACCTTCTTACTTATAAATAAAGGAAGTACCATGGAGTATTTACATAGCAGCTATATCCACAATAAAACTAAACGTATCCAACAAACAATCATAAAAGATTATATATGAGTCCCATATCGATTAGCTAAATCTTAAATAAAAATATAAAAAGTCGTTCATTTCAATAACTTTTCAATTTACATGTCTATCTGGCACAACTCTGGAGGGAATAAGGTAAGTGTATGTTTACAAACAAAAATTTAGGTGGATTTCCCCTACATTATTTCCTTACTTGTGATCGTTGCAGGAATCATTTTAGCGACGTATGTCAGTCATATCATATACATGTTAAATGCATTCAAATCAAAATTACACCGTTCATTAAAGAACCAAGATCCACAACAATGTCAGCTATCCTTTCCACATTGAATGCGTTTGTAATTACGTAATTTCATAGCACCTATAATCGTTGTTCAGTCCGTCAGTCCATCCGCATTTAGTAGAGCAAAAAACTAGTTAATCGAATCGTTTGAGATTTAAAATGTACAATTGTTGCATACTTTTCTCGAGTCATTTTAAATTTTATGGAAATCTGATGTAAAGTTTAAATATAGGAACAATCAAAATTATTCCATTACGTTACGGCCAATGGAAAAAAAATATTTCAAGCACATTTTAATAAATTTACACACTTTTCAGCATAATAAAATTAATATTCATCTATGAGGACATAATGTGTTATGTAATAATTATATTAAATTTAATGTAGTAATTTGTATTAAATTCAATGGTTTCTATATTGTTTACAGTTAATGGTTATGTATATATATATATGCAGTCAAACCCACATATCTGTATACGGAAAGAAAAATCGATAAATATATAAGGAATCCTTTTAAAAATTTGACCATCCTTTGGCTGTTCTCTAAATATCGTTTCTCTTATGTCATGAAGCACAATTAATTGAATATAACTAATTAATATTGATCATAAACTTGTTATTTCCAAAGAAATCTATTTGGTAAATCTTTCAATCTCTTTGAAAGCAATACCCTATTAACCTTATAATATTTCTTAATTAATAAGATAATTTTTCGTTCATATTATCTTTAAATCTGGATTAAAGTTTTCTAGTGGGGGCAGTTAATAACGGAAGTTGAAATGTCATCTTACAGAAAAATTGTTTTGCGCCATTTAAATGAAACTAAATCCCCCACTACGCATTAAAAGCGCACTGCAAAATTTGCACTTTGTTCAGAAACATATTACATGCATAGTGATTTTCTTAAAATATCTTTTTAAGCATGTGTTTAATTTAGCACCAAAAAATTTATTTTTAAATAAATAAAAGATTTTTAATCAGTTCGTAGCAAGGAATTCTGTAATGTATATAAAATATGATTACTTATATATGATTTGTATACTTTCAGCTTATTTATAAGTGACTCTGTTTCTTAATTAAATTCTTATTTTTATAATTATAAAACAATTCTCGTTCGTATTTAAAAGTCTAGTAAAGTGAAAACACTTATTAACATTTTACAATGATAATGTCTTTTTTTACTTCTTTCTTTAAACTGGATTTTTTTAATAAAAAAAAATCTATTCATTTATTTAATTACATTACGAGATCATATTTATTACACAGGGAAAAAATTGGCCTTTTAAATGAAACTGAACAAACGCGGATTATTTTTTTAAATGATGTAAAGAATTACAAATTAAAACATTAAAAAATAAATATACATTCTTTAATTTTCACTTAAATACGTAATTTTAATATTTTTAACGAGTGCACATTTTTCTTTGAAATAAATATGTATTCTTACAGCATCTAGAATATGTTTCTTTATGTGCCCTTATTTTTTGCCCATGTATTTTTTGCCACTAATATCATTCATTGTTATGAATGTACTTAAAAATTAAAGATTTTTTCTTCTAATATAGGACATGTGATCAATAATAAGAAAAATTAAATGGAATTTTCTTCGATTTTTGGGACGTACTCTTGTAAATTTCTAATACTTTGATAAAACTTAAATCGGTGGATTATTAAAAAAAATAAATCAAATTTAAAAATGTTTCTAACAAAATGCTTTGTGCATATGGATTTTCCTATTATGTGATATTTATTTTAATAAACCAATTTTTAATGTTTAAACATTTTTTCGATAACCTTTATTATATAACGATCTGTAAGATAATGATAATTTTTTATACAATGACGCTACTAAAACCTTATTCTAATATGTTAAGAAAAAAGCACCTTACTCACGAGAAGAAAAAAAAGTGCTAGTGTTAAGTCTATCAGGATGTTACTTCTCGGTAAAATTCTAATATTTCTGATTTTTTTTTTTTTTCTGGATTACTGATATTTTAATCTAAATGCTCACTAATTTTTATTTTTTTTAATTTTAGTTCTAATTTTTATAAACTATGATAATTTTAATTTCTGAACCTGTTTCAACAGCTTCCAAATGTAATAATAATAGTAATAATAATACTAATAATAATAATAATAATAATAATAATAATAATAATAATAATAATAATAATAATAATAAACTCCAAGCCAAAATCAAAAAGTAAAAACTGTCCCGTTGGAAATAGTCGTCACCTATCTTATGCCAATAAATAAATAAATAAATAAATAAAGATAAAAATAGACAAATTAAAATATAATAAAAAATAAAAAAAATAATTTCACCATATAATTAACACGCGCGTTATCCTTTTTTTTCACATGAGTAAAATGGGTTCTTAATACAGGTTTTCCTATGATTGGGATTTATATATTTATTATGTTTTTTAAAGTGCAGCTATTTTAGGTGAGTTTGTAGCTATCATTATGTTAAAATGCTTCATATTCGTTTGTTCTTGTACTCACACTTGTTCTTGCATATTGTAAAAAAAGGTAACGTGTAATAATGGCTGGAATTAAGCATTCAATGCTTAATTAATTTAACACAGGATATGGTATGAAAATAATTATTGTTTGATGTCAGTGGAAAATAAGTTTGTTTGACACAAATATAAGACTATACTTTTAGTAGCCGCGAAATTGCTAAATGATCTGTTAATGTGTCCGCTATTTCTATAGTCAATAAGATTTCAGTATGTAAAAAATATTTTAAAAAATATACATTAAAACAGTTAATCCTCTTTCGAAGATATTAATATACCCTTTTGAAACTTGTGAAATTTATAAACAGCTGTATTTTAGTTTAAATCCTCTTTACTGGAAATGAATTGAAAAATCTTAAATTAAAATTATTTTCCGTAATTAAAATTTCTGAAGCAAATTAGTTGTTAATAATGCAAAAATATTTCATAAGTCCAGTGTTATACATTATTGTCTTTAATCTTATCTTATGTAGAACGACAATTTTGTAAACTAGCTAAAATTATTACCGGAGTTTATATTTTCGAAACGAAAATGCAGAAAATTATTGTTTATGCAGTAAATTATTGCAATAATTTACTGCATGCTATTAGAATTCATTGTTTTCATAAAAAGTACGCTTTTCATTTAAAATATTTTAATTTCTATAAATTTAGAAATATTTAAATCACACAATGCATCTCCGATTTGTTACTAATGATAAAATATGCGTGTGTTCTAATTATAAAATATATTACAAATCTATATGCACAAAAAGCATTAATAGTTGTAAGCTAATTACTTTTGACAATGACATTTTTCATGTTTTATATATTATTTTATACTGTATTTAGTATGTCGAAATCGGATTTGAAACATGGCATATTCTTGTCAGTTTAATTGGAAACATGATGTAAAAAATATAATAAGAAATTTCCAAGAACATTGTTAAAACGTTTTGAATATGAAAAGACTAAAAAAATACGGACATTAGAGTTGGCAGTACAGGAAACTCAATGGATTTACAAAAATCACATTCTTCGGAGTATATTTATAATGTTCTATACGAATAAATTAACTTGAAATATGAAGTAAACGTTTACTCTTCTCAGTCGAACCAAATAAGAAAAACACGTGGAATGCGGTGAATTCATTGGACGGTAAAAGGATTTTTTCATCGAGCCACAATTATTGGCCGAAATGCAACCGTGTTTAAGATCATATATGAGCTGCGGATTTGGGTTCTCAAAACTTTCTCATGCGTTGCAACAACCTTTGTCAGCGGTTTCAAAATGAAGATAGGATGGCGTAGATACTCAACCTTACAGATCTATTTCATGAGTATAAGTTTCATCCAACTTTGAATGGGAAGATTTTGAGATGGGAGGAGAATCTCATTGTCTCTGATACGGGAAAGTTGTCCTTATCGAGCTCTACAAACTTGACAGAAGATAGAGTTGGCTAATATTTAGTAATTGCCCCCAAATCATCATTAAACTGTAAATATTATAGTTAATTATTACAACCAATATATATTAAATAAGTAAAATATACATGGATGTAAATTTTGACAGGAGTGGGGTTTGAATGCATGCTCTCGTTCCAGAACCAGAGTTTAAATCTGGCTCCTTAGACCGCTCGGTTAGCCTGACTGTGCTTCAGTCGGCAAGCTTATTCAAAGTCCATATTACTTTTAATTTGCGAGAAATCACAAATTTTATTAGTTTTTGCCAAATTACTAAAAAATTACTGAACCAATTTCAATGAAATGGAAATGGTGCCAATTCGAGATTAGCCTTTTTTATTTAACACAAAAAACAAATTACTCGGTTGGATAGTTTCGGAGTAATCGGCGATCTTACATTGAAAAAAAAATACATACGCGTCAACTTGATAACTTCCTCTTCCTTTTCGGAAGCCGGTTAATAATAAAAATTGTAATACGAAAAGAATTATGTAAATTATACATGGACGTAAATTATGTCAGGAATGGGGTTCGAACCCATGCTCTCTTTCGAGAAACACAGTTCAAACCTGACGCCTGAGACTGTGTTGCGAAATCTTCTCCGATGAAAGTGACGTTTCTTTCTCGCCTGTGAGCGAGTAAATTTATATGATGCTAAGTGGCAACCAATTTTGCGTTGCCTTGACGATCGCAATGTTTTGGAATGTTTTA
Organism: Maratus speculifer; assembly: GCA_964019185.1. Classification (NCBI taxonomy): domain Eukaryota; kingdom Metazoa; phylum Arthropoda; class Arachnida; order Araneae; family Salticidae; genus Maratus; species Maratus speculifer. The sequence goes on along the minus strand of OZ025291.1, from coordinate 47,611,698 downwards.
GTTTTTTATTAGAGTTGTTGAATTTTATAGATCATTGGAATTGTATATTTATTGAATAATTTGAATTATCAGATTGTCTGGTAATATAAATATTTGTACAGTAATATTTAACATTTAAAATGAACTTAATATGAAAAAGAAAACCTTCTGATGGGATTATTTTCATTACATGGTGTCCAAGTACGTCATGAGTGTACTACAATATAGATGTTTACGAAAACGGCTTTTTTACGCTTTAAGTAATGTGAATATATATATATATTTTTTTTCTGGAAACAATGACTGCAGATTCATCTTTTAAAGAATTTGCCTGGCGAATCCGACGTGAAAGTCGCACCACGACGAGATTTTGAGATAGGTCCCGTTTGATTATTAATTTATAAATTTCCATGGAATTTGGTTTGAAAATAAATAAATAGAGTGGTTTGGTTTCGTTATGAACTTTATTGTTTTAGTTCATAAATTTATGAATTATTTATTTTAATCTCGGATTGAAAATAGATGATTATTGAAATTTAGTTTCGGTTTGGAAATATTTAATGATATTAGGAAGTATTTTATTATATAGTTTTGAATATGGATCTGGAAAAATAAAAAAGAAACGTACTTCCATTCGGGGAAGCACACGAAACTTATTTCTAAAATTGAATCTATTTTGAAGAATAATGATTTGGAAATTTCTTTGAAAAAAGAAGAAATTAAAGATTGTCAGCAACAAATAAATGAAAAATTTTCGGAACTAAAAGAGCTAGATAAAGAAATTTTTGAGCTCACGGAGATTAAAGATGTTGAAAATGAACTTTCGTATTGTGAAGAATATGTTGAAAAGATTGTTAAATATCGAGGTAGAATGACGCGTTTTATAAAAGAAAATGAAATTAAATCTAACGATACTGCCTCTAAAGATAAACCAGTGATATATAACAATGACCTTTCACACACGATCTTGCATAGTGAAACCAGAACACTTAAACTGCCAAAATTGAATACAGTTAAGTTTTATGGGGACTGTAGTCATTGGCTAGATTTTTGGAACTCGTATGAGGTGGCTGTTCATAACAACGACTCATTGAGTAAAATCGAGAAATTCACTTTCTTAAAGATGTATTTAGGTGGTTTAGCATTAAGTGCTGTTTCTGGTTTTTCGCTAACGAATGAGAATTATGATTCATAAATTCAATTCTTGAAAAGTAGATTTGGGAGATCGGATTTAATAATTATGTTACGAATTTTGTAAATAGTTAGTGTTTGTACTGTAAAATAATGAGAATAATCTTATTAAGCTTCATTCCTTTACTAATATTAGTTTTTCTTACATTGTCTCTGTTATCAAGCAAACTTGTCTATTATCTTTCAGTGTATGTCTATGGCAGATTGGCGAAATATTAAAGATATCGCCAAGTTGGCGTCACATTTGGCGACTAATTTTTGTCGCCAAATTTGGCGATATATTGCCAAGTTGGCAACAAACATGGTGATTGTTAGCGATGGTAACCCTTCCCTCTCTATGGTAACACCCCTTTAGATATTCTGATACATTGAATGTTATTCCATGGGTTTCTGGATTTTTCGAGAAGCTTGTGGAAATTTCCATTGCGTGCTGCGAGCCTATATAAGGAGAGCGATACGAGCTGTTGTTGTTATTATTTACCAGTCAGTCACTGAGTGAACTTCTAGGGTATTGTTTAAGCAAGTTTGCTTGAGATTTATTTACGTTATTTTGAATGTGGTTTTAGTGTTGAGACGTTGTATAAAGAGTCTCTGGGACCTATATCTGCACTTGTACGATAGATTTGAACAGTTATTTTTGAATATCTAGTAATATTTGTGAGTTTCGAAGACTCTGTTTTTCTGAGGATCTGTAAATAAATTATTTTCTACTTTACTAAGAGAAAAGAGTTTGAAATTGTCTAACCATAAGATAGAAAGAACCCTATATACGCGGTAACATTTGGTGTCAGGTGTCGGGATCTTATGGCGAAAACAAGAACAATGTACGGACAACTGAAAGAACTGTTAGAAGCTATTAACGTATTAAGAGCAGAGCTGACCAATAAAATTGATAAAGGCCAAGAAGAGTTGGCGGATAAAATGATTAAAGGCCAAGAAGAGTTTACGGATAAAATGAATAAAGACCAAGAACAGTTGGCGGATAAAATGAATAAAGGCCAAGAAGAGTTGGTGGATAAAATGAATAAAGGCCAAGAACAGTTGGCGGATAAAATGAATATAGGCCAAGAAGAGTTGGCGGATAAAATGAATATAGGCCAAGAAGAGTTGGCGGATAAAATGAATAAAAACGAAGAAAGAATGAAAGAGTTGACAGAAAAATTGAAGAAGGAAGTTAATCAAAGTCAAGAAGAAATAAAGAAAACTTTAGAAGAAAAGTTCTCGTCGGTAGAGCGAAGAATAGATTCGGTAGAAGAGAAAACAGAGAATGAAGTTTGTAAAGTAGAAGAGAAAATTCAGAATGAATTTAGTAATGTTGAAGAGAAAATGGAAAGAAAAATAGAGGAAGTAGAAGAGAAAATTCAGAATGAAGTTAATAATATTGAAGAGATAATAGTTGAAGTAGATGAAAAGCTAAATAAAAAAAGTACAAGATCTTGAGAAGAAGCTTTCAGCGTCCAGTGGTAATTATGAAGAATTTAGGAATCCGCCTGCTTCTCCCGTGCACATCAAGCTGTCGACATACAATAGAAAGAGTTCCTGGCAAGTTTACAAGACCCAATTCACCATTGTAGCCGAAGCGAACAAATGGAGTGATGAGGTGACAGCTTGTCAACTGGCAGCATCTTTAAGAGGAGAAGCCGCCGACGTGTTGCAAACATTGCCCGATATGACGCAACTCAATTTTGAAACTCTAAGTTGAGCACTTGAAATGAGATTCGGAGAAAAATTCTTCAAAGATTATACGAGAATACAAATGAAGAGCCGCCATCAAAAATCGAGTGAAACCCTTCAAGAATTTGCCTCAGAAATAGAACGTCTGGCAAATTTAGCATTCATCGACTGCCCAGCAAATGTACGGGAAATGCTCTCATTGCAGTACTTTGTAGACGGAATAAAAGATCCAGAAGTGCAGAGAGCGGGAAGAGGTGCAGGATTTAAAGGCTGCATTAAAATATGCCTTAAAGTTGGAAGCAGCTACACAAGCCTGCTGAAGAAATCGTCATTCAGTCCGTGGGGCAACGGTGAACAAAAGCTCAGACACTGAGAGCGACGCCTTGAAAGAAGTTAGGAAATTAAATGAAGAGATTGAAGCTTTAAAATATGGAAGAACAAGCTCAAGAAGACAGAATCTGACTTGCTGGGGATGCAGTGATACAGGACATCTCCGAAGAAATTGCCCCAAAATCCACGAACGTGAGATAAATTCAAACAGTCAGCAGGGAAACTAAATTTTGGCCATCTCGCGGGGCGGAGGTTGCCAGAGAATAAAAAGCCCCACCTGAAGATCCTCCAGATATCAAAAATGAGTGGCGGTGATAATGAATTATATGTGATAGGCTTTATTAACGGAATTCAGTGCCGTATGATTGTCGATACAGGAGCCAGTGTGACAATAATAAGAGAAGATTTGGCTCGAAAATTGAAATCTAAACTCATCAGGACTCCACCCTGCGTTACCCTGCAAACTGTGACGGGCGACAAGATAGTCATATATGGAAAGGCCAATTTAACCATCAACTTTGGAGGAAAGAAATATTATCATACGGCATATATGGCTGACATAACAGATCCTTGCTTAATCAGGCTAGATTTTCTGAAGAAGTTTGGCTTCAAACTTGATTTCAAAAATAACAAAATGCTCTCAAAATTTGAAGAAATAAGTCTTTTTGGATTAAATAAGGAAATTGAATGTAAACAAGCAGTAATAGCCAAAGAAGATACCAATCTAGATCCAAGAACAGAATTTTTAGTTCCAGCTGTAATTAAAAATGAAACTAATTACCGATTTGGCCATATAGATTATCCAGAAGACAATAGTACACAAGCAGGAGTATTGGTGGCTCCTTCTGTGGTAGACCTCTCGAAAAAGACAATTCCAGTCAGAATTGCTAACATCAGTGATAAGACGAGGACTATCAAGAAAGGAGAGGTGATAGCATCATGTGCTCCTGTGACGTGCATAAGTCAAAATTCCAGTCACTCTGAGAAATCTCAAGATAATTTAGTCAAAGATTTGTTGCAAAATACAGACTTATATCCAAAACAGATGGACGCTTCGGAAAATTTAATTAGGGAATTCCAAAGTTTATTCTCCCAAACATCTGAAGACTTTGGACGAACCAAAATGGCACAACACCGAAATGATACTGGAGTTCACTCACTTATTAAACAACACCCTAGACGATTACCTTTTGCCAAGCAAGAAGAGGTGCAAAATTTAATTAAGGATATGGAAGAAAATGACGTCATCGAACCATCGACAAGCCCATGGGCGTCTCCCATTGTATTAGTAAGAAAGAAGGATGGTTCAACAAGATTTTGTGTAGACTACCGCCGTCTGAATGACGTCACTAAAAAGGATAGTTACCCTCTACCAAGGATTGACGACACTCTCGACACACTTGCGGGTAAAAATTGGTTCTCGACTCTGGATCTGAAGAGTGGTTACTGGCAGGTAGAAGTCCATCCGATAGACCGCGAGAAAACTGCATTTACAACGGGACAAGGATTATGACAGTTCAAGGTAATGCCTTTTGGTCTGTGTAACGCACCTGCAACTTTCGAACGGCTTATGGAAACAGTTCTCCGGGGGCTGTCATATGAAGCATGTCTTGTTTATTTAGATGATATCATAATCATAGGAAAATCTTTTGATGAACATCTGAACAACCTCAGGCGGGTTCTACAAAATATAAAGGAAGCTAATTTGAAGTTAAGCCCGTCGAAATGCAGTTTGTTTCGAAATGAAGTCGCCTACCTTGGACACATCATTTCAGCGGAAGGAGTTAGGACTGATCCAGAGAAGATATCGGGTGTGAAAAATTGGAATCGTCCAGCAGATGTTCACCAGCTTCGGAGCTTTCTAGGATTATGCACCTATTACAGACAATTTGTCAAAGGCTTCTCAATGATTGCCACTTCAAAAATTAACAGAAGCCAATCAAAAATTTATGTGGAACAGGAATGTGACGCTGCTTTCGAAAAGCTTAAGGAGGCCTTAACATCCACTCCAATTCTGTCATAACCTCAAATCGATAAACAGTTTATACTTGATACGGATGCAAGTAGCGAAAGCATTGGCGCTGTACTGTCCCAGGAAATCGACGGCCAGGAGCGTGTTATCGCCTATTTCAACAAGTGTTTATCAAAGGCAGAGCGAAACTACTGCATAACAAGAAAAGAGCTTCTGGCTGTAGTGAAAGTCATAGACCATTTCCACCACTATTTTTACGGTCGGAAATTCCTGATCCGAACTGATCATGCTTCTCTAACTTGGCTATTGAATTTTAAGAACCCTGAAGGCCAGATAGCCAGGCGGATACAAAAGCTTCAAGAATACGATATGGAGATACGCAATCGAAAAGGCTCATCACATGGAAATGAAGATGCTCTCGCAAGAAGACCCTGCTCAGAGAATTGTAGGTACTGCGACCGGGTTGACAAGAAATTTAATGTCAAAGGTCCTATAGTAAGACAAGTTACAACTGGTTGTACATCATCGCAAGATCAATGGAGTGACGAGAGCCTGCGTAAAGATCAACTTGCTGATCCTGAAATTAAGCCAATTCTAGAGCTGAAAGAGGAGTCCAACAGGAAGCCCAGCTGGCAAGACATGGCCCATTACCATCCTACGACTAAACGTTATTGGGCTCTTTGGGATTCCCTACATTTGAAGAACGGAATCTTGTACCGAAAATGGGAGTCTGATGATGGAAAGACGTGTAGATGGCAACTACTACTTTCTAAGTCGTGAATTTCTATGGTTCTTCAAGAACTTCATGGTAGTCCTACAGGAGGTCATTTTGGTGTAATGAAGACCCTGCAAAAGGTTCGAGAGCGTTTCTACTGGAATAATGTTCGCAGTGATGTGGAGAAGTGGTGTCGAACTTGTGACACCTGTCTAGCAAGTAAAGGTCCGAAGAAGCGCACCCGTGGACGATTGCAACGTTATAATGTAGGAGCTCTTTCGAACGAATTGCTCTAGACATCCTGGGTCCTTTTCCTAGAACATCTGATGGCAACAAGTATATCCTCGTTGTCATGGACTACTTCACGAAGTCGCCTGAAGCCTACGCCATTCCTAATCAAGAGGCGGTAACCGTAGCAGACATACTAGTTCAACACTGGGTTTCCAGATACGGAGTTCCTCTAATCCATTCCAATCAAGGAAGAAACTTTGATTCGGCTGTGTTTAAGGAAATGTGCGGACTACTTGGCATGGACAAAACTCGAACTACACCTCTACATCCTCAATCGGACGGCATGGTGGAGCGGTTCAATCTTACCATCCTAAATAGCCTATCCCTCCTTGTGTCTAAAGATCAACAAGACTGGGACAAAAAATTGCCTCTTTTCCTGCTTGCCTACAGGGGTGCCACTCATGAGGCCACTAATTACTCCCCTTCTCAAATGTTCTTTGGTCGTGATCTTCGTCCACCTGCGGATCTTTTTTTGGCCGTCCTCCTGATGCTCCTTCATCGCCTGAGGAATATGTCGATGAACTCCAGGCACGGATTGAGGAGATTCATTGTCTAGCGAGGAACCGAATTGGACTGGCATCGGAAAAGTTGAAGACACGGTACGACATAAAGGCAACAGGACATGAGTTCAACGAAGGTGACAAAGTTTGGTTGTGAAATCCCATACGTCGTAAGGGTCTGTCGCCAAAATTACAAAGAAACTGGGACGGTCCTTACACAGTCGTCAACAGGCTGAATGACGTCGTCGTACGTATACAAAACACACACCAATGTATACACACACCAAGCCTAAGGTCGTACATTTTAACCGGCTAGCCCCTTATTTTGGCCAAAGTGATTAGAAATTTAAAACTGGAATTTCAGACCATCGTCATGAAAGTCACTCATTGTAAATTTGTAAATTGTAATTAGTTCTTATTTATGTAAATTTTATTATTTATTTATTTATTTATTTATGACTACAAACAATTAATATGCAACCGAATTATAGAAATTCAAGAAAAACAAATCCCTTGAATTGGAATTTTTGTGATGGAAATTCAAATCCAGCGGATAAACTGACGCGTGGTGTAAGTGCTCGGTCTTTAATTAATAACGAGATTTGGTGGAGGGGCCCTTCTTGGCTTCATGACATTGATATGAATAGTTTTGAAAGCAACTAAATTGGTCCCAAACACATCCCTGATTTAGAAAAGGAAAGGAGAAAAAATTATCTTGCGCTGCAGACATTCGTAGAATTGGCTGAACCGTTATTGAATCTGTATAGATATAGTAACTTAAATAAGATTTTAACAAATACAGCAAACTTTTTTCGATTTGTCCTTAATTGCAATAGGAAAAATGAAAATTTCACATGAGAATTAACAGTTAAGGAACTGTTTAATGCTGAAGAATATTGGGTACGATACATTCAACAGACCGAGTTTAAACATAAATTTTTTCTTAGGCTGGGAGATCCATCAAAACCGACTCAAGACTGTACTCATGAAATCCCTTTTTTGACTGGAAGTGGAATAATCTGCCTGGGTGATAGACTGCAGCTTTCAAATTTTCACGAAAAACACATTAAATTATTACCCGGCAAAGGAAGATTTACCGAACTTTTTATTATAAGAGAACATGAAAATTTGTTGCACTCTGGAGTTTCAGACACACTGACTCAGATACGTGAAAATTATTGGATCCATAGAGGTCGTCAAACATTAAAATCTTGTCTAAATAAGTGTTTAATTTGTAAAAAATTTAAAGCTACACCTGACAGTCAAGTGATAGCTCCATTACCACTTAACAGAATCCATGAATCTAAACCGTTTGAAATTACTGGTATCGACTTTGCAGGGAATTTATATGTTAAAGACAAAAACAAAGTGTACATTGCATTTTTCATATGTGCTGTTACTCGCGCCATCCATTTAGAAAACTTTAGTAGTCGTCACACCGAACAATTCTTGATGGAGTTCAGAAGATTTGTCTCTCGAAGAGGGGTGTGCAGAACTGTTAACTGCGACAATACCAAAACATTCAAGGCAGCTGAAAATGAGCTAAAAACACCCTACACGAACTTTGCAGATCCAAATGTCCAAAATTACTTTGGAAAAAAGGGCATAAAAATTATATATATTGTTGAAAGAGCAGCTTGGTGGAGTGGTTGTTGGAAGAGGATGGTTAAGTCGACTAAAATTATATTAAGGAAAATATTAGGGAGGGCTTTATTATCATTTGAAGAATTACAAACAATTCTGACCGAAATTGAGGCAATTTTAAATTCTCGGCCCATTACGTATGAGTGTAACGATTCTTCAGAACCATCACCTCTCACCCCATCACATTTTTTAATTGGGGAAAGGATAACATCTTTACCTCACCACCAGGCTGGTCGTAACAAGGAGCAGATCTTCTCCAGCTCAAAAAGATTTTCATTGAAAAGATATTTGTATAGAGAAAAGTTGTTGAACCAATTATGGAAACGTTGGAAGGGAGGATATCTGCTCCAACTAAAAGGTACACATAATGTACATCCCATTTGTGAAAATTATGAATTTAATGTAAATGATGTAGTTTTAGTAGGTAAAGACAAAATCCCGAGGCATTTGTGGAAATTAGCTAAAATCACCGAACTCTTCAAGGGACGATATGAAAAAATCCGAAGTGTAATGTTGAAGACAACATCAGGTATTATAAAACCGCCCATACAACTGATTTCTGAGTTAGAAATTTAATTAACATTTTATGATTTATCTAAGTAAAATAATTGCATTGTTAATTATATTTACCTTATTATTGTTCCTTATTGTTTGCATTTAATTTTGATGAATGTATTCATCGGCTGGAAGGATGTTGCGAAATCTCCTCCGATGAAAGTTACGTTTCTTTCTCGCCTGCGATCCAGCAAATTTATACGATGCAAAGTGGCAACCAATTTTGCGTTGTCTTGACGATCGCAATGTTTTGAAATGTTTTAGTTTTTTATAAGAGTTGTTGAATTTTTTGGATCATTGGAATTGTACATTTATTGAGTAATTTGAATTACCAGATTATCTGGTAATGTAAATATTTGTACAGTTTTATTTCAATATTTAAAATAAACATAATATGAAAACGAAAACCTTCTGATCGGATTAATTTCCTTTCACACCGCTCGGCCATTCCGTCCGCACTCTAATCCGATAACTTATTCAATACGTTTAATTGCCGAAAAATCCCTTATTTTATTAGTTTTTGCCTACTTACTAAAAAAGTACTTAACCAATTTTAATGAAACGGAAGTAGAACCAATTCTAGAGCTTCCTCTATTATTTAAAACAAAAATAACAGAAATGCTTTGCATAGTTTCCTAGTTATCAATGAACATTACATAAAAAAAGTACATACGCGTTGGATTGACAACCTCCTCTCCATTTTGGAAGTCGGTTAAAAAAAAGGTATATAATGTAATTATTATTTTTTAAATGCAGCTGAAGTAAGCCAAAATGAAAGGAAGAACTATGTGGATGTTTGGAAACGATACAATAATAATATAAAATAAAAAATGACGAAAAAGTAGCTCCTTAAGTTGGAGTAAGAAAACTTTCAGACCATACAGTATAATTTACAATATATTTATTATCAGAAATAATTTACATTTTACATTTTTCTAGTAAGGAAAAAATAATTACAACAATTTTTAAGTGTCTGTTACAAAATTTCCGGTGTCTTAAATTTATCATAAATTTTAAATTGAAACAGTTGAGAATGTTTCAGTTCACATATTAAAACATTCAAAGACAATTAATAAATGAAACGTAAAGAGATATTTCAACTACATTTAAAACATTAAATAATAATATATATTTAATGTTTTCCCCTCCTTTTAATTCTGATTTTTTTATACGTATTAACATTTTAACTTTTTAAGCGTGCTTACTTTCTTATAAATAATTCAATTTCTGTATTTGTAACTCTACTTCTGAACTTTCAAAGCTTACTTTCCATTAGAAAAGCAAGTAGATTTAATTTAACATTGTTAGAAGTGATTTTAAAGTCAATAGAAATTTTAAACATCGTCTATCTGCAGTTTCGAACTTAATTTAATTAGGTTGGTTATCTTATAAGTATTCCGAATTGGCAACTTTATTTTTGATTTTTGATAACAAATAAATTAGAAAAATAACCCTCATAGTATTTTTACTACTTTATTATTGTTATTAAAATTAAAATTTTAAATGTCACAAAATTATGTAAAATTTTATTACATTAAATATTAAATATTATAAATTTAAATACATCTCGTCATCGGCAACAGAAAAATTTTAGTGTACTTCTACTATATTTAGATGCATTTATATTTAATAAGATTTAAAAAATAAACAATTAAAATAATGAAATCAGGAAGAGATTGTATAAAAAAAGAACCTACTCACCAAGGATTTTCTTCACCGATTAATAAAATCAAAACATATAGATACAGTTATGTTGAAATGCGCAATATTCATAAATTTTATGGGTTCCAACTTATATTTCAATGTTCAGTAAAAATAAAGATTTATGAGAACTGCGCTTTTAGGAGCTTTGTCGCAAACTCAGTTTTGCTTCGCACTAAAAAGTTGTTCATTAAGCATATTTTATAAACACCAACAAAAAATAACACGCAACAAAAGCCTATGTAAAAATGACATGCATAGTTGGGGTTAGTTCTGAAATTCATTCTCGCCAGTGAAAAATATTTGAGACATAAAATAGTTGCTGTCGCATCTATACTAGCGAGAACAAGAGGTGGCTATATACTATCAACACTTTTACATGCTGCGTCATATATATATAAGAGCTAAGCTTGGTTAAGAAAGAACTCAAAAGATTGGAAGTGTGAGGAAGAAGAAAATATAATTATGGCTTCCGATTTTCTGAAAAATAAAGAATTATGAGAAATGCGTCCTTATGAGCTTTGTCACAAATTCAGCTTTGCTTGGAACTAAACAGTTGATCAGTAAGAATATTTTGGAAACACCAACAAAAAGTAGCACGTAACAAAAGCTTGTGTAAAAATTACAGATATAGTGGCGATTATTGTGATATTAGTTCTGAAATTCATTGTCGCTGTTCGAAAACTTTTGAGACAAAATAATTGCTATTACGTCTATACTGGCGAGAGCAAGAGATGGCTATGTATCAACATTTACAATGCGCTACGTCATATATGTAAGAGCTTGGTTAAGAAAGAACTTGAAATGATTGGAGATGTCAGGTACAAGAAAATATAATTAATGCTTCCAATTTTCCGAACTGGTGGCTCCGAAGCCAGGATTTTATGAGCGCCAGGATATTTTGACCAATGTTTAAATATTCACTAAAACTAAAGATGTACTGCACCTGAAATCTCGTCAACTAAATCGTAAATTAAGCAGTTATCAGCTCATTCGCAAATAAAATAATATGAGTTTATCTTTCTCGTTAGATAGAGGAGTTTTAGAAATAATGTATTTTTTCACTGCATTACTCTTATGTATTAATCCTTTCTATTCAAGTAAAATATTATTTAAAAAAGAAAAATATGCCAAGTAAACGATATGGTGATAAACCATTGCTTTCAAATCGGCAAAAAATAAGTAAAAATAAATTTTGTGAAATTAAAAGCACTTGGGAAGCAAGAATGCATACTTAATTTTTTTTTCCAAATGCAATAATGAATTTAGAGTTTCAATAATATGAAGTTGCCTGATAAATTTAAATAATTTTTATTTTTTTTTTATTTAAAATGTTTTTAGTTATGAAGAAAACATGGAAAGTTATTTAAATAACGTACATTTCATTCATATTTCATATTTAAGTTATAATTTTTTACATGTAGATTTTAAAATAAATATTCAGTTTTTAACTTAATTAAATTAAAAGAATAAGTGACATCGCTTTCCACCTCGAATATATTTCTAATAATCTTTTACTATTACAAGCATAAATATTCAAATTTATTCGGCAAGTAGAAAATGATGTTTAAGTATACAAAATAAAATATTGAACCTTCCGAAATTAAGTTCCCGCTGAGCATTTAACTTAATTATGTTGCATAAAAAACATTAGTTCTAAGAACTAATGGAAGTAAATAATGCGAACTTTCTAAGAAATATTAGAACAAAGAAGAGAAATTAAAAAAAAAACTGTTATTTTAATATTCATATCTTTACTCTAGAAATTCTGTACCTTTATATAAAATAGTACGTATATTTTTGAATAATTATATTTGCATAAATTACTATTACTATTAATATCTTTTCCTTAAAATTTATTTCTAGGTCTTTATAGTTTGAACAATAGTATTTTTATCATTATTAAGAAAAATTCGCAATTTTTTATTTTAATAAACATACTGCATAAAATATGAAAATTAACATTATATAAATTTTTGAATCGGGCGTATGCTTTTATGCATATGACCTATATATGTGTACATGTTCTGATGTTTTAGTATTGATTTTATACAAATGTGTTTTTACAGTTCATAAAAAAAAAAAGAATATGGTTACGTCGGTCCATTTACATAAGCCTGCCCCGCATTTTCCCCCTCAAAAATAAGAAAACATTGCAGCAAGTATCTTTTACAATATTAGTACTCTTTTATTAACGAAATTTTGTAATTAATAGTATAGCTAATTGAAACTGAAAAATTCTGTAATTGAAATATTTTAAATGGGAAAAATGTTGTGAATACGATATAGTATTACATCATTTATTTGTCTAAAAATCCACGAAGTATAAAATTAGAGAAAAAAATTAAAGTAAGTTTAGTTCACTGATAATAACTTTACACACGAAAGTGAATACTTGACATTCCCTTAAGAATATACTTAACATATTTTTTTTTTTCAAAATTAAATGACGTTTTCAGAGATTTCATAACATGAAATAATACAATAAATTTAAATACTTTTAACTTTTTTATTCAAACTATTTTTTACTTATATATTGAATACATGAAAAAACATTTAAATCAACAACATTTTATTCCGATGAAGAAATTATACATTTTTTTCTATGTTGATATTATAAGAAATTTTCTATTTAAAATAAAAATTAATTATAAGAAAATACGGCAAAGCTTCAAACGTTGCATATGTTTATTAAGATTTTGTACTACTGAAAATGTAAAGCATAAACATTCATACATATATGGCAAGTAGAAAATTTTGTTTAAGTATGTTAAATAAAATATTGAACCTTCCGAAATTAAGTTCTCCTTTGAGCATTTAACTAAGTTATGTTGCTGTTGCTCAAAAAAATTAATAGTTCTAAGGGGAAATAAAAAAGAACTTAGAAAAAACCTTGCTAATTCAATATTTATTTCAATACTCTAGAAATTCTCTACGTTCTCTATAAAAAATAGAACGTATATTTTTTATTAATTATATTTGATATACTACTATTAATATTAACGAATTTTCCTTAAAGTTTTACTTCTAGGTCTTTATATTTTGTCCAATGCTTTTATTATTATTATTTTTTAGAAGAAAACATATCCTTTTATGTCAAAATACAAAATGCATAAAATAGGAAAAGTCAGCATTGGTTATTTTTTAAAATCTGGTGTATGTTATTATGCATATGCGCATTATGTGTACTATTCTAATCATGTTCTAATGCTTTGTATTGATTTTTTACAAATGTGTAATTCATGAAAAAACAATAAAAAAAATCAATGCGAACGTAATGACACCCCTGTCCCCTTCTCTCCCTTTTTTTTTGGGGGGGGGGGGGTTAAAGCACTTTGCAGTAATCTTATTTCACAACATTATTAATCTTTTATTAACGGAATTTTGTTATTAATTCACGATATCATAGTACATCAGTTGTTTGACTTCAGATCCACGAAATATATAAAAATTAGAGAAAAATAAATGTAAATGAAACTTGCTATGAGCGAGAATGCATAATTAACATAATTTTACTAAATTAAATAATGTTTTCAGAGATTCCATAATATGAAATAATCAAATAAATTTAAAAAGTATAAAATTTGAACATTTAAAATTTGAATTAGCTTATTATTATTCTTTTTTTATTTAAACTGTTTTTCACTTATAAACATGCATGAAAAAGCATTTAAATCAATTAAATATTATTCCAAATAGGAACATATAATGTTCTTTTCTATGTATATATATATATATAAAATGATATTTAACTAAACGAATATACGACAAATCTTACCATGTCTAATATAATTCTCAAGATTTTTTACTATTACAAGCATGAAGCATAAATATTTTAATTTATATATGGCAAGCAGAAAATGGTATTTAAGTATGCAAAATAAATTATTGAATCTTCTGAAATTAAGTTCCCGCTGATCTTTTAGCTTAATTATATTGCTTAAAAAATATTAGTTCTGGGGAGAACTAAGAAAAAAATTAAGAAAAACTACTATTTCAATATTCATTTCATTACTCTAGAAGTTCTCTACATTTGTACAGTAATCATTAATATAGGGCGTGTATATATACAGGGGTTGGACAAAAATATGGAAACACCTTTGAGAAATGCATGTTTGAAAAGAAGGATTGATTATAATGAACTATGTTGATGGCACTGGAATTTTCGCCTACTGACGCAACGTATACAATTTCGTAAAATCGCTGCAGCGTTCACTCGTTGTTGGAACACAGTTATGGGAGATTATCATTGCATTATGTCAGAGTTAACAGACTTCGAACGTGGACAAATTGTTGGCGCGCGTATGGTGGGTGCTTCCGTAAGCAAGGTAGCCGAGGTTTTTAGCCGAGGTTTTTATACAAATGTATACTTACAATTTATAATAATTAAAAAAAACTTTTTATGCAAAATGCTTTTTATGAAAGTTTATTCTTCATACATTACAAATCTAGCATAAAATAATTTCTTCCGTCATTCTGGGTCACGTTACGGACCCATAATGTTTTAAAATTTAAATTTCTGGAACTTCTTCGTTATTGTTCAAGTTTTCACTTCTGTCGGTGCTCCCGGAGTGCCACTTATTTTTCTTTTTTTAAGATTAATTTTATTAACTTTTTTGTTCCTACATTGCGAAAAATAATTGTATTGGGATCTTGTTTATGCGTCTAATCAAATATTAATTTAATTGTATTATTTAATTTAAAAAATACTAAAAAGGTTCGATCCGGTTTGCTTATTTAGCATGTAAATGAAACTATTTCATAAAAAAAAGATAGTATATTTTTCAATTTATATAAAAAATCAGTTTTAACAAGGAAATTTAGATTTTCCCCCTAAAATATTCACATTAACTAACTTCAATAAATAGAAATTCTACTGAAAATATTTAAAATGATTATTAGTTATTTTATGTAGAAAATAAATAAATAAATAAATAAATAAATATATATATATATATATATATATATATATATATATATATATATATATATATATAACTCTTCCTAACTCTAAAGTTATAGTAGACAAACAGCGTCTATTATGCTGGTTTAAGAGAAGATTGTATTAAGACAAAAAGAAAAAAATCTCCGTAACTTAAGATAAATTAAGAATTAATTTTCAACCAAAAATCGAAATTTTCAAAGATATGAAACTAAAGCGCTAACCACATTAGGGTATTTTCTTTCTAATTATT
This sequence comes from Maratus speculifer, assembly GCA_964019185.1. Lineage (NCBI taxonomy): Eukaryota > Metazoa > Arthropoda > Arachnida > Araneae > Salticidae > Maratus > Maratus speculifer. The sequence goes on along the minus strand of OZ025291.1, from coordinate 47,595,951 downwards.
TATGCTTAGTTACCGACTTTTTTCGAATTAACCAAAAATTGGATTTCTCAATATATGAAAGCAATTAAAAATTTTAATTTCCGGTTTGTAATGTCTAATTTGTAATTATATTTATATAATTACTCAACCAAGGAGATAAACGTAAATCCCATCAATGAAAAAAAATCGGACCATTTAATTATGCATATTCAAAAAAAAAAAAAAAAAAATCATAATTTATTTAAAATTAAAGATTAAATAACGGAAACTAATTTAAACAATATGCTTGTTTTCTTATTAATAGATTTTTTAATTGTATTTCTTAATCGATATTAGTAATAACCTATTTCTTTACAATAAAATCTGCTCAAACGGAACCATCATACTGAAAAAAAGAAAAAAAATCAGTTTACGAAAATTTAATAGTACCAAAAATGAAAATGTACGATTAGAATCTTTAGAGTTACTCGGGATTCCGAAAAACATTCTTTATTCTTAGAAACATCATATATCAAGACATTTACCAGATTTAAAGAAACATTTGCAAAAACAAAATATTTATTGGTTTAAAAAAGCATCTTTTAGTTTAGTTTGTTGGCACTGTTTCTCGGAAACACTTCAAAATAGTTTTTAAATTGTATTATTAACGTTACTGAAAATGGAATATGATTTTTTTAATGTAATCAACAGAAATATTTTTATACTATATTAGTAACCTTACTAAAAAACCGGAGTAAATTTTTTTAGGATGTAATCAATGCTGAAATAAGCATTTTCAGCAGCGTGACTGAATTTAAACTTGATAAACTAACAAAATTTTGTTAATTTATATATTAAATTTAATAATGTTAGTAGTTATCATATTTGTCTGTAGAATATGTTAATTGAATTTTAATAAAATCTATACATATTTTTTAGTTTTAATTATCTCAAAATGCTCATTTTTGATTGAAAAAACTAATTGAAATACTTTAAATCTATTATGCAAAAATTCCTCAGTTTACTCAGTTGGAAAAGAAATTTTATTTTTGCAAATGGATATTTAAATATTTAAACGTATCTGTCTGCGAGGGCTAACATCATTGACCGAGAAGTTTTGCTCTCGAAGTAGGTAGACAGGAGTTGCTTTGAACGAATGTCTCAATGGATTCATGAATCATATACATTTTACTTTAGAATATTTTTATAACGATGTTGTCTCGAATAATATTCCGGTGATTTGCTACATTTTGACATTACAAGAGCTCCTGAAAATATGAATTAATCGTTCCACCTCTATTTAGAGCAATGAAATAAATTCCCTTTGCTCATAGGTAGCATTTTTTTCTGTTTTCTATTCTGCATTTTTTCACCTTTCGATGCGTGTTCATTAGAAAACACTAAGAGGTATAAACAAGGGATATATTAAATAATCTTTAGAGTAGAGTGTTGTACCTTGCGACAGTTTCCACATTTTAATACTTTACTTCAATGATTAAAACCCAATACAAAATTTAAAGGTAGCATTTCAACATACCAACATTTATTTCTATAATATATTTTTAGAAATTCTGGTAGTTTGAAAATGAAAAATTGCCACTCATTGAAAGTAAGGAAGGCAAACTGCCCCAAGGCACAACAGGATATTGTACCTTGAGACACACTATGTTGTACCTTGGGACATACTGCATAATTTATACAATATATATTTAACTATTATTGTACAATAACTAATACAATATTTTGTAGAATAACAATAACAATTTTCTACTAACAAAACTTTTTTTAAGGAATTAGGAAGTAAAACTTAAGTTTTCATCATTGGTAAGGACATCAAGTAACTTTGGAAACATAGAACTGCAGAAGAAAAAAAAAATTCCCAAATACTATTGCAAGAGTGTAATCTATTTTCTTGATTTCTTATTTTTTAGCACATCTGTGGTACAATCATAATCAATATTGTCACCATTTTTAATACTAGATAAAACAATTTTACCATTAACAGATTTAAAACTACTTCTTGTAAAAGTACATAGTTAAAAAATGAAATTTGAATGGAGGAAAATATTTGCATCGAGCTAGTGAAATATTCTTTTTTTCTCCAAGCCGTTTACTTATTGCTTCTGATATTGTCTATTACTATGATAAGATCAGTTGATTATCGGTAACTATTAGACATAAACAAAAGTTTATTGTTGCCATTAGTTTTTTAGAAACTGTTAATATACCGAGGTACAAGCGTCCCAAGGAACAATACTCTCTCCTATGTATATTTAATGTATTTTAAATAATTATATGTATGTTTTAAAGGTTATTACTAACAAGGTAAAATTTTCATTATAACAGTAGTTTTCAAATATAGATATTTGACTGTGCAAGCATAAATTTTAGATTTTGAGATTGTTTTGCAACAGGCAGTATGCATTTTAATAACCGATAAATTTTACGTGGCCCATTGTTATATGAATTATTGATATTGAGATAATGTTTCGCATCTATGGAAGCCAATAAAAAAAAAATCTTTCTTTTATGGCAAAACTTCACCTAAATATCATTCTTGACTTTTTACTTTTTCTTTTTTTACTTTCATATAAAAACACCTTTTTTTGGTAAGAATAGTACCTGAAAATTCTGCTTTTGTTAAAGATATTAAACAAGCAATAAAAAATGAGTTATATTGCATCCCGCAGTGCATAAAATAAATCAGAGGCAATAGAAACTGATAAACCTCACATTCTTTGAGAATAAAATGCAATACTAATGACTACACCAATAGCATCAGGTGTTATAAGAGAAAGTTCGTATATCTTCTTTTTAACATTCTAAAAAATTTCTTCTGTAATGTAATTGCATACCGCTTCGTGTGTTATAAATGATTACTTTTTGAAATGAAAACATTATTCAAAGAGTATATTCAGTGTATGACATTATTTATAATGTAATCTTTGTTTTTTTTTATATATTTTATCATTCTGTATACACACTGAAAGTAATACAAATTTTTATACAGTAATTTTTTTAAAAAAATAACAAACGAATTCTAACTCTATAATGGCTTAATAGTTTGGTTGAAGAAAGACACACGGGTCCATCAATATCTTCAGCATATACGTTTTAAACTTTCGTAAATAATCATTTTTACAAATTTAAAAGTAAACGTATGTAAAATATGGGACAGTGGATCTTATAATTTTTTTGTTGTTGTTTGCAGAAAATCAGTTTAGAAGAATATTTTGGAAAGAAAATTCCTACATCTGTTATATTCTGTGGCGCATTATAATATATTTAATGGTGTGTTTAAGAAGTTTTTCTAACAGTTCTTCTATATTCAGTATATTAATGCAGTAAGTTAATGCAATTTAAAGTAACGATATCGTGGACATCGAAACAGCTGTATGCAATAAGAGAAAGAAAAGCCTAATATAATTAACATTAAAAACATTGTTTAATTTAAAATTACTGTTCATTAAAGTCATTTGCAAATAAACAGGCAAGATAAAAATTTATGTTAATTTCGGTAGATCAAATAACATTGATTCGCTCCAGTCTAATGAAATACTCATGCTGTCAAACTGAGTTATACGTTATTCAATTTAGGGTCATTTTTTATGACTGAATAAAGGAGAAATATACAAGAGCAGGAGTGGAAAAGATTCAGGTACACATCATGAGCATAACATGAGCATTAGAGAAAAAAAGCCGGAGATCAAGAAACACAGCGTGAAAGCCTGTTCTTTTTGTTAGCCTCAGATTCGTTCAAATGACGTCATAGATTGAGCTAGAAAAAAAAAATTCATCAAGATGCTTAGTTAAATATATTCACGCTTGTGATATAGTTGGATTATAGCGTGAAATATTGACAAGAGACTGCTTTTTGAAACATTCAAACGCATAGATTGTATTTATTTTTAAAATTTTGTTTTTTGAATGGTTAATTTTTTTCTATTTTTTTACTTTTATTACAAAAAATTTTTTTTACTATGTTGTTCTCACACCGTAAAATCGCATTGAGTAATAAAAAATTTTCTCAATAGTTGTTTATGAATTTAAAACACAGAATTTGTGTTATGCTTATATACAGGATGTCCAGCAAATAACACCCTGATTTCCAAATTAAATTTCTCAAAAACAAAGATCTATAGTAATATGCGGTAAACGGTTTTTTCATTAGGTAAGCTGTAAAAATCTTATACTGAAATTTCAAACCGTGAATATTTTGAAAAAAATGCGATCTGATTGCATAGAATGCTTTGATTTGACATTTTTCTTGTTTTAGATTGCCTGCAGAGAAATAATTTTTCAGCTTACAGTGCAATATTTTAAAAATTTTTCGAAGTAAATTTCTAGAATTTCGAAATTTCAAAAATTTAATTAAAAAAACTATGAAATATGGCACTTTAAACCAAAAAACACATTCTGTGGCAGCAATCCAAAGCATGCAAAATGTCAAATCAAAGCATTCTTTGCAATCAGAACACAATTTTTTCAAAATATTTACCGTTCAAAACTTTTGTATAAGATTTTTACACCTTACCTGATAAACAAACCGTTTACTGCATAATTCTATTGATCTTTGTTTGAGAAATTTAATTTTGAAATCAGGGTGTTATTTGCTGGACACCCTGTATATATAGAAGTTTTAAATATAATTCTTCATATAAGACATAATAGTGGATCAAAGAAATCAAGTATAAAAATAAAATATTCAAATATATTACTCAGTCTAATATTGCTTGCAAATTATCGTTATTTCCAATATTTGTTTATTCCACGAGTGTCATATTAGTAAATTCTATACTAAATATAACAGACGTCTTAAAAGACATTTCCATTCCATTATTTATATCGTATTTAAAATAAAGTAAAAAAAATGGTCTACATTTAGTAGATGTCGCGGAACTTTCGTTATTTGAAATGTTTGTTCTACAAACAATGTTCCAATGTTTGCCAAAATCCCGTTTTGATCAGTCCGCAAATTATAAACTAGACAGAGTACTAAAAAACTTTTGTAAAATTGTTTGGCATCCACTGGCGAAAATTCTTTTCATTTACGGATCATTGCGTTGTTATTTCTTTTGCTTGACGAGAAACTCTGTCGACTTTCTATGATCGAATCATATCCTTTGGTGGAAGTTCCTCTCATTTCTACGATCCATAAGCAACAAAGTAATCTTACACTTAAGTCATTAACATATTTTCTTTGCGTTGAAAATATTTCATCAATAAAAATGACAATGATATTTATAAGAGAATTTACAGAATAATTTTAACTCATACAATTTCTTATTATATTTTTCTGTTATTAAAATATTTTTCTGATATAACCTATGCTTATTTTTCTTCTTGGTGAATCATATATTTTGATTAAAAAAATATAAATTGTTTATGTATGAAAAATAGTATATTTCACCTGGAAATTTGAAGTAAAAAAAATTATAAGCCTTTGTAGTAAAGAATACTATAAGGTAATGTCTTACTTCCAAGGAAAAACGAAATCTTATTTGCTGGGACAGTGAGTTCTGTATTGCAATAAAATTAATTTGTAAGTTAAAAGGAAATAATGTCAAGAGATACTTGAAAATATATTTAAAAAAAGAAAAGTAGATTGTTTGCTGTCTGTTTGGCTGTCTCTTTGGTCTAACTCTTCTAAATATAAGTGGATTACCATGAGTTTATAATATTTTATAGGTGTATATTTTATTGAATATTTTATGTGTATGATTGGAAATTCCTGTAGTATGTAGCATTAAATGTGGTTTGAATTGGCTAAAAATTAATTCAAAAATCTGAGAGGTAAGTCTTTACAGTATACTATATTTTAGATTTCATCTTAGCTATACTGTTTCAAATTTATTAAATGGATATCCATAACTGAAGTTTAAGTCTATACTGTTTATATGAAAAATAAAAAAAAAATAAAAAAAATAGTAATTATCATTCATTTACAGTGGCTCATAAAGCAATAGTTATTTTGTTTCCTATAAAAAGGAAAATCTTTTGTACTATCATTTAATGATGTTATACAAATCCAAACGTAATGCAATAAACGAGCGCTCTTGGAAATTTTATTTAGAGAGTTGGGAATTTTTTATTGATCCATGCAATATTTTACGTTGTCATATAATTAGTCTTTAATCAGACATAAAAATCATAAAAAAAGGATTAAAATAAAATTGTGTTTTTTATATATCTTTTTTCTTTTAATTTACTGTCTTGTTTAAGGAGTATTAATTATTTTTTATTTGTAGCAACTAACTTATGATTAAAATTTTGCCATTTTTCTTAAGGATTCATATTTGTCAAGGAATTTTAATAACAATTTTTTTGTAAAGTAGTGTTTGCCCTGTTTTACGGAAAAAAATATATTTCAATATATTGAGGAATACTGTAAAAAAGAAAAAAAATGTATTCTAGTCTCCTTAATCTTTTGAAGCGGAAAAATCTTGTTTGTTTATTTTCGCATAATTTTATTTTTAAGCCGCTATAAAGGAAAACAACATTTATTCTATCAGATTATTGCATTATCCCACAATAACAACATATTTTCCCTAAACAATGGAAATTTTAAGTTTTATTTATTATCAACTTTTTTTATCGTATCTACGGAAATGTAATTCGTAACATGTCGTTTTTAATATAATTTGCTTCATCTGCAACGCAACAATTTTGGCAATACAGAAGAAATTCTTATATCAATTCACTTTTTATTATCTCTTGTATCAATTTGAAACAATATAATAATAGATATTTATTAATTTTACGGTTCTATAATATTGGAATTTTTAGTTAAATTTTTATTTACTCAATACATTGCAAAGCTGATTCTCTTCTCATGATTGATTTTTTAATCATGCAGTTCTTATAAATATGTATAACTTAAAGATTTTTTTTTTGTATTTTGTTTTAAAACTCTAAAAAGCAATTTTATGGTTTAATTTCTAGGTAATTTAGTTGCTTACTTCAATATCTTTCATGCTGAAAAAAATTGTGTTTTTTATTGCAAAATTAAATTATTACTAATACATTTGTATTTAAAATTGTTTCATAAGATATAAAAAGAATGAAACGGATTATATAACTAAATTATCATCGACAAATATATTTCTCATAACATTAAATTTTAAATACAATTAACAGCACGTATTTAGTGGTAGTATGAGAACAGATAAAATCGATAAAAAATGGAAATGATCTACAATTTTTCTTTTGATTATTCTTTTAAAATTTCTTTCAGTTACAGTGAACTCCAAATAATGCACCTCCACATAAAACACATCTCATTATAATGAGTACAATTCTTATCAAATAAATGTAATTATATAATTAAAATAACATTTGCAGATTTATTTTTTGGAACATTTGGCTTTTAATGGATTTGGGGACTCGCATCTAATACTCTTTTAAATCAACATAAAATCAATATGAAATGGAACAAGAATGAAACATCATGCGGACAGCATAAATAAATGTGTTAGATTTTATCATTTTACACTGCATGTATCAGTAAAAATATTTATATAATATAATATTACATGAACCTAAAAAACAAAGTTATGTAATTCAAAACAAATAGGCCAAGACTATTAATATAACAGTTTATATTTAAAATAAACTGTAGGATTTTTTTAATTCTTTTTTTTTTACTTTTAAAAATATTATAATATGTAATTAATTATTTATTTATTTTTAGAATGCACATTTTTACTTTCTTCTATTTCCAACAGAAGAATGTATTGAAATCGAATTTTTTTCGGTCTAAGTTTTCGAATTATTTACTCGTTTTAGAGGTCAGAGATTCCAAAAAACATATTTTTACAAAATGCCTGACTGTCCTTTTCTGTGTCTGTGTATCCGTATCTTGCCATTGTACCATCGAAAAGTGTAAGAAGACCCTAGAAGAATCATCTAAAAGAGTAAGTAGTTATGCAATGACTTGAACCAATTTTTTGTATGTTTTTGGATCTGGCAAGCAGGTCAATCCATATATTTTGTAATATTCCGCCGAGAGGGGGCGGTGTATAGCGATGTTTGTGCAATTTACAATATTGTAATATCGAAAATTGTATGAAGTTAATTTTGCATAGAATTATGAATGAAATTGAGCTTTTTTTTTTTTTTGGTTTTTTTTTTTTTTTTTTGTTGTTTTTTTGTATAAGTGTTCGGGTATGGCTGGTTGGACCTCACTGAAGTTGAAAAAAAGAATCCACCGGAAGAGGACGCTGTAATAGCGATTTTTGTGGCATTTTCAATATTGTACCTCTGAAAAGTGTATGAAGTCATGCATTGAACTGAACTAATATTTTTATACAAGTGTTTGGCTATGGCTAGTATGACCTCGCTAAATTTGAAAAAAAAAATAAATAAATAAGGTGATAAATAAATAAGTGTATGAAGTCATGCATTGAACTGAACTAATATTTTTATATAAGTGTTTGACTATGCCTAGTATGACCTCGCTAAATTTGAAAAAAATAAATAAATAAGGAGACGCTATACTTGAAATTTTTGTGCTAGTTTCAATATTGTAGCACAGAAAACTGGATAAAATTATGTGTAGAATTGAACCCAATTTTTTGCGTAAGTGTTTGGCTGTAGTCAGCAAAAACACCCATCTAAAACAATAATAGTAATCTGTCCGAAAAAGGGCCCTATAATCGTGATATCTGTGTCATTTTCATTATTGTACCATCAGAAAGGGTATGAAGTTATGCATACAACTGAACTAAATTTCTTGTGTATGATTATTTTTGAGCATGACAAGCAAATGCGCTGTTTCTTTTGTTTGTTTTTTTTGGGGGGAGGGGGTATTTAAATAATTTTTTGTACAGTGTTCAGGGGACATTTTAGTGTGTGCATACAGATTTCTGCAATTTTACGTCTGTAAAATTACACATTTGTTTTTACAGTGCACCGAAAGTCATCTTTGGGTAATCATTTGTAGCTATTTTTCTAATATGCTTTGTTTAGGATTAATTTAGATTTTTTATGCATCTTGTTCATAAAAAACCATCTTGTGCTTGTTAACCACTTTACCCTGCAGGAAACACATATTTAATATTTTAATATTTTTAGCAACAATCATAATAAACTCATAATTGATTTTTGCCCTTTCAATAATTTAAATGCTATAAATATCCAACGACTGCTAATTGACAAAAGAAACCTATGATTTTAATTAAATGATAAATATCGGTTTATTAAAATTACAAAAGTTTGCAATTGAAAACTAAGGAAATATGCAATTGGTTTCCTGTTTCTCTAAAGCGTTAAATAATCCTGCAAGCCTTTTGGCATTTCAAATAAAGTCACTTTCAATAGGAATTTCTGTTCTATAAATTTAACTGAGATTAAAAGTAATTATTTCCTTTCGAGAAATTAAGAATTATTTTCAATGTTTAATTTTTAATGTACTTATTTCAGTGCATTCAATTGCATCTTTGAAAAGCGTAATGTCCTTTAGCTAATGATTTTTCAGAGTTTTCTGATAAAATGCATTTTGCTGATAAATGGATAATCTATAACTTTTGTAAGAAACAAATTTTTGCTGAACTACGTAAATAAGATAGTTAATAAATATCAATAGAAAACTAAGAATTTAAATAGATTTGTGTTTAAAGAGAAGTACATAAAGAGTAAAACTTAAAATGTTTATAAAAATATGAAAGCATTCAAAAAAGATTTTATTAAAGCACAGTTCTGAATAGGTGTGATACAATATATACAAATGGAATTCAAAATTAAAAACACTAGATGTTAAACTAATATATTAAAAATCTCTACAGGAGCCTTTCAATTAATCCTAAAAAATTGTGAAAGAGAAAAACTGTTGGAGAAAATACTCACCCTGCGTGTATTGGAAAGTATTGTCAATAATTGAGGAAGAAATAGAAAAGGGTCAATACGTTTGAAGATGAAACGTTTTTATAATTTTATGAGTCATTCCATATAAGAATCACCCCAAAACAAGGGACCTGTGATAAAATGGTAAACAGATTTTTGTGATTTTTTTTTCTCAGTGAAATGAAAATTAGTAAAAATGAAATCCAAAATATTAATTCTGTGGGACCATTGGTTTTAATTTGGCGAGTGGTCGAAGGTCAGTGCCCCGCTTGAAAAATTGAAATTTTATATTTTGCATAGTATTTCTCATAGTATGGAGTGAAGTTATCCCACAAAGTAAATAAATAAAAAATATATGGTTGTATTATATAAGGTTCACTCTTTGCTATTCAAGAAAAAATATTATGGGGTATGTGCAAATGAGTGAACTAGGGGCTTTCTAAATTTGATTTTTTTTTTTTTTTTTGTAATTTCACTGAAGTTTTGACACATGTAGCTCAATGCATTAAAATCATCCCTTCATTTTTAATTGCTGTATGCGTTCCTGTGGTGAAAAGAAACACAGAAAAGCAGACCTTCATAAGTAATTTAATACGTACTTAAGAAGACAGTTGTTATAATGAAGCATTATCATACCAAATTCAGCGTATTTTGTTTAATTTGCTTTATAATTCAAGAGAATTTTGTAAAGCGTATTAGGTATTCTCGAATTTCTCCCTTTTTCAAAAACAATGTTTTTTTTCGTTTGCGGAAATCATGAAAGGTTTTACTATTTGAAAGTTTATAAGTGAACGTTGAGTTTTTCTCCTTCTCAGTAACTTATTAGCAGAAATCACTTGGAGTGACTATGTATACTTTAATTTTGAAATTTATTATTATTTTTTTTTATCATACCAATATAGTAACGAGATTTTAGCGAATCATATTTGGAATGTTTTCATAATTTTATACGAAAACATCCTACTATATTTCTAACATTCTAAAATGAACTTTTTATAAAGTTAATTTAATTATTAAAATATTTATTTTTTGTTTTCGAATACATATACTATTTTAATGCTTAACATTTTGAATATGAATAGAGATAATAAGAAACCACTGATTTAAAATTCCAAAATTATATTACAATAGTATAAAAAATTTCCGTGTTACATCATTTTAATGAACAGTAGACTATCGAATCAGTACATCGCGTTTACACATAGGGTGGAAGGTTTCTTTTGAGATCAAGACTAGGACAATGTTCATTCATATTTTCATTCCTTCGGTGACAAAATTAAAAAATGTGTACAAAGCGTGACTTGGATATAAATAAAAACAGATTTGTGTTCATCTGATAACAAAGCAGGGAGCTACGTTATACAGTTCGACAGCACACTCTATAGTCCTCGATAGATTGTAGCGCAACGCACTATGGATCAAACTAGAACACATTTAAGTAAACAAACCAATTAAATTTCAATGTTTGTGTATCAATATTGAAAATTTTTTTATTGATTCTGTCTTTACTATTTGTTAAATAAGTCAATTTAATCTTTATCGAAGCAATTTAAGACTAGATTAAAAAAAATACAATATTAGCACAAAGAATATGAAGCGAAAAAAATAAAAATGTAAAATACTTTATGTGGCGTTCACTTGCTCAAATTTCTTGGTTTTTTAATGATAATTAAAATCTTATGATAATTAGCCGATTAGTAATATTTGTAATAATTTGTAGTAATTTTGGTAATAAAATTATCCTACTTTTAGTTATTGAGTAAATATTTTTTACCTTTAGCTGTTATGGTACACGACTACTAAGCAAAATTCATATTATTAAATAGAAAAAGAAAGAATGACATGAATAATTTATGCTACAAGTTTTAAAAACTAAATATTCTCTTCAATATTTAATCATCATTTACAAATTATATCCGTTTTTGTTTACCCAGAATTCTGCGTAATTATTTTTAGCATTATTGATATTTAAATTTAACATGCATATTTAAATATCGTGTGCATATTTAAATCCCATATGCATGTCGCTCCAGTGGCGTGATCAGCAGCGGCAGCTATTGCCACGCCAAGGGGTCGTTTACAAATCATTATATATATGCATCAAATATATATATGTATCAAATGTTTGTATAATGTAATCAAATAGATATATGCAATACATGTATATATTCACGTATACATAGGTATGTATATAAAATTAGAACTCCTTAGAGAAAAAAAAATCATTTTTAAAGCTTCGTCTGCATGAGAAATTTATCCAAATTTTACAATTTTGAATATTATTTTGTACTTGCTATATGATATTTAAGGTTTTTAATAAGGTTTCTTAAATAAAATTTCAAAAAATTTATAAAGAAAGTAGGTAGCATAATTTAAGATGCTATAAATCGACTTATAAAATAAATTGATAATTCGCCTAAATCGTCTAAAATTCATTGTTATAAGAGATATAATTTTCAAAATATTCGACTGAAAAGTATTCACCTTTGTATCTAAAGGTAAGACGTATAGTAAAAGCCAAATATTGAAGTAAAATTTGGTGTTAGTTTGGGTGGGCAAGTACAAAATAATATTTAAAATTATAAAATTTAGATAACTTTCTCATGCAGACGAAACTTTAAGAATGATTTTTTTCTCTACGGAATTATAAATATATATACATACCTATGTATACGTGCATATATATATATATATATATATATATATATATATGTGTGTGTATATATAAATATGTATATATATATATATATATATATATATATATATATATAATTTAATAAAATCCTAAATGAAAGAACAAGTTGATAAAAAACTAAAAATGAAAAAAATTCTATTGTTGTATCACATCACCTCCATTTATGAGTGTAGACCATATATATTAAACTGCCTACCCGCGATGGCAAAGTGGCGGGGGGGGGGCGCTGGAGTTATATTACTTGAAATAATCGTCAGAGATCTTTCCAATAATAGATCATATGAGGAATGTACGTCAAATCTGGAAAATTACCCAACAGATTAAACCTTCCCCTCTCTTTGATATGTTCATGCATTTTAAGTAATATTTAACAAAGAGCCCCGAAAAAATCCGAATCTGTAACTTTAAAAGACTACACTAAGAAAAAAACTGCTCCCAGGAGTAGGGGCAAATTCTTTTGCGGTGAGAGAGTCTCATAATATGAAAAATCGGTCTTTTCTATGATATGTCGTATGAAGGGTCCAAAAAAGTTTGGAAATTTTACCCCACTCACTTTAAACTCCTCGTGGATGGAAAATTTAAAATCGCTAAAACACGTCGTTAATTACTTTTTTAATCGCTTTATTTTCTGCCGTTTAAATGGCTGCTGAGATTTGCCAAATGGTTTAAATTGTTCGAACCCCTCCCCCCTTTTAGGCCCCTTTAGAGGTTAAATTCTATAAACGCTGAAAAATGTGTTTAAATATTTTTTTATTAGATTTATTTTTTGGAATTTAACGCTGCTACCTTAAAAGGAAGCTCAAATATAGGAAGATATTCCAGATTTTTCGACCCCCCCCCCTTAGAGGGGGGATTTTTAAAAATTCCAGATTTGTGCACTCTTTCATCATAAGAAATATATTTTCCCCAATTTTCAAGTTTTTACGTTAAGTAGTTTGTGCTGTGCGCTATTTATCAGTCAGTTAGGACAAACTATTTTATATATACAGGGTGTCCCTAAACAAATGGTATATACGCTAGGGGGTGATAGAACACATCAAGACGAGTAATAGTAAGTAGGAAACCAAGGGTCCCAAAAGTTTTCCAAAGGAGATAGCCGCCATTAAAGTTTGGGGTCCAAAATTTCAAATACACATAAAAAACGGAAAAATTAATCGATTGATTTGCGGTTTTCACTAAAATTATTCTTTATGTTGGTATTTTCTTGAAAGTAAATTATAAAGATAATTTCAAAAAATACCGATAGAGGGCGCTTTAGATTTTGAGGTGATGAAAAACTATTTTTTGCCTTGATTTTTTGCATCTCATTAAATGGTTTCGTAAGCTTGGACTTAAACTTAAATTTTGAGCTCAAAATCTGAATAGTTGGAAGCGGTTAAGTAGCACAAACTTAACTGTGTTCAGAGGGATTAAATTTCAAATGATTATAAAAAACGGAAAAATTGGTCAATTGATTTGCGGTTTTCACTAAAACTATTCTTTATGTCGGTATTTTATTGAAAATGAATTATAAAGATAAATTTCAAAAAATGCCGATAGAGGGCGTTTTAGACCTTGCAGTAACGAATAACTATTTTTTACCGTTATTTTTTGCATCTCATTAAATGTTTTTGGAAGCCTAGACTTAAACTTAAATTTTGAGCTCAAAATCTCTAATAGTTGGGAGTGGTTAAGTAGCACAAACTGAACTGTGTTCAGAGGGTTCAAATTTCAAATGATAATAAAAAACGGAAAAATTGGTCGATTCGTTTGCGGTTTAAAATAAAACTATTCTTTAAGTCAGTATATTCTTGAAAATGAATTTTAAAGATAAATTTCAAAAAATTCCGTTAGAGGGCGCCTTAAACTTCAGAGTAAGTAACAACAAATTTTAACCGTTATTTTTTGTATCTAATTAAATGTTTTCCAAAACTTGTTAAATGTTTTCGAAATCTTAGATTTAAACTTAAATTTTGAACTGAAATTCTGAATCGTTGGGAGGGCTTAAGAGGCGCAAACTGAAGTGTATTCAGGAGTAGAAATTTAATCTCCCCTCCCTCTCGAACACAGTTCACTTTTGCGCTACTTAAACACTCGCAACGACTCACAATTTGATCTCAAAATTTAAATCTAAGCATTTGAAAGCATTTAATGACATTTAAAAAAATAACGGTTAAAAATAGTGTTACGCTACTCATATGTCTAAGGTGCCCTCTATCGGCATTTTGTGAAATTTATCTTTAAAATTTACTTTCAAGAAAACACTGATTTAAAGAGTAGTTTTAGCAAAAACCGCAAACGAATAGACTAATTTTTCCGTTTTTTTATAGTTTTCCGTTTTGTTTGAAATTTAAACTCTCTGAACAGAGTTCAGTTTGTGCTACTTAACCACTCCCAACTATTCAGATTTTGAGCTCAAAATTTAAGTTTAAATCTAAGCCTACGAAACCATTTACTGAGATGCAAAAAATAACGGCAAAAAATAGTATTAGGATGGATTATTTCGTTAATCCAAAGACTAAAGTGCCCTCTATCGGCATTTTTTGAAATTTACCTTTATAATTCATTTTTAATAAAATACCGACATAAAGAATAGTTTTAGTGAAAACCGCAAATCAATCAACCAATTATTCCGTTTTTTATAATCACTTGAAATTTAAACCCTCTGAACACAGTTAAGTTTGTACTACTTAACCGCTTCCAACTATTCAGATTTTGAGCTCAAAATTTAAGTTTAAGTCTAAGCTTACGAAACCATTTAATGAGATGCAAAAAAATCACGGCAAAAAATAGTTTTTCATTTCTTCAAAATCTAAAGCGCCCTCTATCGGCATTTTTTGAAATTTATCTTTATAATTTATTTTCAAGAAAATACCAACATAAAGAATAATGTTAGTGAAAACCGCAAATCAATCGACCAATTTTTCCGTTTTCTATGTGTATTTGAAATTTTGGAACCCAAAATTTAATGGCGGATATCTCTTTTGGAAAACGTTTGGGACCTTGGTTTCCTATTTACTATTGCTCGTCTTGATGTGTTCTATCACCCCCTAGCGTATATACCATTTGTTTAGGGACACCCAGTATATGGAGGATTAACTTAACTGTTTTATATAGGCAAGCGTATGCGCATAAAATAATTAAAGGGTTTGTGATATGAAGCACAAATAGTGAATGTTAAGTTATTTTATTAATTTCAAATGACATATGACAATCATATCATATGCATGTTAAATGCATTCAAATCAAAATTACACCGTTCGTTAAAGAACCGAGATCCGCAACAATGTCAGCTGTCCTTTCCATATTAAATGCGTTTGTGATTATGCAAATACGTAGCATTTATAGTCGTCGTTCAGTCCGTCAGTCCGTCCGCATTTAGTAGAGTAAAAACTACTTAACCGTTTATAACTTACTGAACCATCATTGTTTGTGATTTAAAATATGCAAATATAGCATAATTTGTCATTTTAATTTTTTTCTTAATCTGATGTAAAGTTTAATTGCAGAAACAATCAAAAGTAATCCGTTAAGTTACGGCCAATGAGAAAAGAATTTTTCAAGCGCATTTTAATAAATTTACACTTTTTTGAGCATAATAAAATTAATATTCATCTATGAGGACATACAACAAATTTCGGGTACTATATTGTAATCCGATGTACCATATACTATTACTGGAAAATCTGAATCTTCGTTGTAGTACGAACTCATCTCATTGTTACGCTTGATATACAATTTCTGACTTTTTGTTCTCGTAGCATACCTCTAGATCTAGAGCTTCTAAACATATGGTAGCCTTACATACCTCCATATATTCAGAGACGAAGTATATGAAGGTTTTCCACGGCAACATAAAATTTGCACACAGGACGTTGGCTTACTAATGACTGCTAACCATACTCCATACTAAATTTACTCCATACATACATTTAAACACACAGATGTAATTTAATTTAATTTTTCCCACGTGTAGATGTGATAATTTTGTATTAAATTCAATAATTCATATATTGTTTTATAATTAAGGGTTTTATATGTATATACAGGGTATCCAGTAAATGACTGACCCATTTAAAATTAAATAAATAAATAAAATGGTTTGAGATAAAAATGCGCAGTTTGCGGTATTGTTATTAGAATAGCTATAAATATTTAATGCGAACTTCCTTCAAAGAGTTCGAATTTCATTCAAAAGATGGCGCTGGTGGCATCAAGCTGTACAAAATCAGCCTGTTTTCTTGTTCTGCAGCTTATGATCTTTCCGGCTCATTTTCCAGAGTCAAATCTGAGTTGAAATGTTGAATCGGTTCTCCACTCAACTGCAGAAACAGGTTTTGTTGATTGTGACGAGATATAAATAACATCTAAGACTGAGCTTTGTCTATTGTAACAGCCTATGTCTATTGTAACCTCCTCAGACAAATATCACGGGGAACTACAAAAATTAGTTTTAAATAACAGTAAAGCATCTCCAAAAATGTACCAATCTATGAATAATTACTTCTGACAAGCAAACACTTATTAAAAAAATCCTAGAAATAGTTTTAACAAGTTTTGTTCTTTAGTGTTTTAAAATTCTCTAACCGCTTAACTGGTGCTCTTTTTTACGTACAATAAATTGAAAATATGGGATAAACTCCGCTTTTTTAAAGCTAAAATAATCGTAATATTTAATTTAAATATTTCTTCTATTAAATAGTATGAAATGGCATTTAAAAATTTTATTAGTGTCAGAAAGGTTTAAGTATGGAAGAAGCAAACTATTATTGCCAGTACATTGTGCGGATAAATCAGTTAAATTTTGAAAACAATGGTATGCAAATAGCGTCGCTAAGTCTTTTGTCTAAGAAAAAACGGGTCAATAACTTATAAATCGACACATTATTATTATTTCATTTTTATCTTACAATAAAGGAATCTGTCAACAACAAATGCTGTCTTAAACATAAAAAGTTATTGATCCTGAAGTAGAAGAAACATACAAAACTATCTGCTAAGGCAAAAACCTGCCTAAAACAAAATATTATTATTTTTTCCGAAAACCGAAATCCTGACTACTTTATATTCATATTTTGTCATTTAACGTATCTAAAAATTTTATTACGAAAGCTTTGAGAGATTTTAAGACGTCTTTTCCACACACCTCGCCTCCCCCCAACCATACACGACAGCAAACGTATCTATGCTAAAATGGACAGATATTAAGAAAAAAAGACGTACCTGTTTTTATATTCTATAAGTCACCCCTTTTCAAAAATTCACTACAAAAAGCATCATACATCCTAAAATGTATTTTCGTCCTCTCCCTTTAAATTATTCGGTATGAGGAAAAGAACGAGAAAAAACATTCTGAAATAATCTCCTATCTGATTTGAAATAAGGAATATTATTAAAAATATGATTTACTATCTTTTTATTAAATTATGTATAAAAAAATACCAATGTTCAATTTAATTTGCAATATTTATATTTATAAATTCAACTAAAAAAAGTAGACATTCAGTTTTATCTAAAATATCTATTTCCCCATCAGTGGCTGATAAGTTCTGACGTCTCAACTGGCATTTAAATCTGCATTGTAATAACCTCTTCTTTTTACAGTGTAGATGACGCAAAATTTAAACTTGACATTGTGCTAAGAACACCAATTTGATGTTTATTGCTTTTTCTTACTCTTATTCGGTATTGCATTATCCAAATATAGTTTCAAAAGTTGTAATCTAGTCTTTTAAAACCGACTCGTATTTCAACTCATCGAATCCAAAATTAGAAAAATGTAGAATCGAGAGATAGTAAATGAAAGAAAGGATCGGGGCAGTGCATACTGCGTTGGCTTCTGAAATGTTTTCAGCAGCATGTTTTTCTTATGTAATATTTAAAAAAAAAAAACTAGAAGAAAAAGAAACTAAAGTTTATTTCAGTAAAATGTTTCCGTAAAAATGTTTTGTCATGAAACAGCCTATAGATATTTTAGTTTGGTTTGGTTTATTTAATGTCGGCCGATTATGTACACGCGTATGTATGTCAGAAAGGAATGGGATGCCCTGAGTGGGGGTCTTTCTGAGGGAACCTAACCCGTATTTACGCACGAAAATCCAAAGTTCGAAGAAAACCACGGAAAACTCCGAACGGTTATGCCTACGGACGCGAGTGTCACCACCATTTTAGAACGAATCCTTATTCTATATTGGGAATCAAATTGGTAAAACAATGAACCCCGCCCATATGCACGTTAAATGTTTTCAAAGGTTCAGGTATTTTGACTTGTAATTTTTTTTCCGAGCACAACTCCACCTCTCAGCCAATACACAAGAAGAAGTTTGTTGCCATTGATTGACTAACTGTTTGTTGCCACTGACTGACTTTGTTTGTTGGCACTGATACTGCAGTACTATTGTTCCTTTATACGATTACTACATCTTCATTGCAAGTACATTCAAATTTTTCATTGGTGATTTTTTTCATGACTTTCTGTGAGGAAATGGGACATTTTCATGTCGATTTTCACTAATTGTTCCTGTTCGTCCAACACTATTTTTGGAGAGTTCATTCAGAAGCCGAATGGAAGTGAAGAGAAGGGGGAGCAGTATTGAAATCCAGGGGGAGAAAATTGCATTTCTTGACCATTCAAAACGCAAAATCTCAAATCTTCCAAGAGAACATATCATTGTTTTGGGGAAAATGTTCCTTTGAGCCACCTACTGAATTCTACAATAAGATGGAATAAAAAGAGGCATAATCCTCCCCCCCATTACCTAAACAATGTTTATTATTTAGATACTTATTAAATTTAATACTCTTAATATAATATTATGTTTTCATTATTCGTAAGAATTTTAGCGCGTGTTTAACATAATTTCTGCTTTTTATCAAAAATGAATTAAACCTAAAGAACAAAAGTAAACTAAATCTTCTAACACAATTCATTGATGTGCAATCATTAATAAAAAATTTCATATATCTGACGCTTGTCAAGATAGTTTGGCAACCTTAAAAATCAACAAAACATTCAT
Source organism: Maratus speculifer (assembly GCA_964019185.1). Lineage (NCBI taxonomy): Eukaryota > Metazoa > Arthropoda > Arachnida > Araneae > Salticidae > Maratus > Maratus speculifer. Next base: position 47,576,463 of record OZ025291.1, on the reverse strand, counting down.
ATAAAAATTTATTTACTTACAGCACTGAATAGTGGATAAGGATATCAAAAACAGACTCATTCTGTTACGAAATAATACAAAAAAAATTAAGAAGGAATTTAGTGATTTTTTTTTATAACCATTATGAATAAACCATCACAAAATTGGATAGAAAAAAAAATTGATAACCATTTCTGAAAGAAAGGAATAGGAATAGATGATAATTCTGAATAACAGGAATTAAAATGGCACATTTTTTGAATTGTCACATTCTTGAGGAGGTAAAACAACCAAAAAAACCTCTGGAGTCTTTTAGGTGTGGAGAAAAAAAATATAAATTCCAGTGACAAGTTTTTTTACCAAGTGGCTTTAATGAATTAAGAACTACAATCTTTTAACTGGGATTTTTAGGTCAATAATTAAAAAGTTAGAGAATTTTAACCATTTTATGTTTCATTTTCCCTTAAACAAACCTGAATTTTGAATGACTTCACAAGTTTTACAAAGATTTAAAATAATTTAAACTTTTAATTGAAAATTTATTAAAACAAACCTCGTTTACCCCTAGCCTCCCAATATTTATTTTTTTTAATCAAATGTGTCCATTGTAAAGCAAAGTATACGCTGTGTATGTTAGCATTAGATGTTTTCCCGTATTTTAAAACAAAATAACACTTTTTTTAATGTGGTTCATTTACTGGAAATTTCCAAACACAAACAATTAAATTTAAATTTGGAACTGAGTTAAAAGTACACCTAGACTTATGTATTGAATTCGATTTTTTAAATAACATTCCATAAAATAATAATAAAGATCTTTAAATATTAAACATTTTTTTATTCATTTCAAAACGGCCAAACTATAAAACATCACACTTGTTAACATATAAATCTGTCATAAAATCATTTTTTAAATGCAAACTATCATTCTTTCTCTTTTTGATTGTTGACATAATTCGGAATTTATATGAATGGCATGACCAATTATTATTTTTTCTACTTAACTAATTTTAACATTCCAAATGTCTACTTTTTAATACAGGAGTCTTCATCTTATTTGTAATTCTGATTGAAACCAGTTTCAATATTGGTTTTCTCCTTTCAAAAGGAAATAATTTAATTAACCATTCAAAGTAGTAGCTTTAAAGTCAATACAAATTTGAATTCTCTAATCAATTCAAAACCTAACATAAATAGGAGGTTGTGCGCATAGGATTTGAATAAATATATTTTTTGGTGCTTGAAATCTATGATTCTATACAGAAAAAATGAATCATTAATGAAGTACTTTCATTCTGTTTCAGTTTTATTTGATAAACTCTTTTTGCAGTTTTTTTATTCACAATTTTAAAAAAATACTGTTATTTTTTTCATCCTTTCAAAGAAAATGGAAATGTCATGATATATTTTAGCTGATAGTGATCTTGTTTGAAAGAACATTATATATATATATATATATATATATATATATATATATATATATATATATATATATATATATATATATATATATATATATATATATGTATATATATATATATATATATGTATATATATATGTGTGTATATATACACTATATTGCCATTGATTATTGGCCACTTGCGAATTTAGATATTGTTGCAGCGTATATAGGGTTCTTTCGATCTTATGGTTAGACAACTTCAAACTCTTTTCTCTTAGAAAAGTAGAAAATAATTTATTTACAGATCTTCAGAACAACAGAGTCTTCGAAACTCACAAATATTACAAGATATTCCAAAATAACTGTTTAAATCTATCGAACAAGTACAAATATAGGTCGCAGAGACTCTTTATACAATGTCTCAACACTATATCACATTCAAAACAACGTAGATAAAACTCAATACATCAAGCAAACTTGCTTGGAGAATCTCTAGTAGCTCACTCAATGACTGACTGGTAAATAATAACAACAACAGCTCGTATCGCTCTCCTTATATATAGTCTCATAGCATGTGCTAGAAATTTCTAGAAAAACCTGGAAAACCACGGAACAACAAACAATGTATCAGTAGACCTAAGGGGGTTACCATAAATAGGGAAGGGTTACCATCTCCAACAATCGCCAAGTTTGTCGCCAACTTGGCGATATATCGCCAAATTTGGCGACCAAAATTAGTCGCCAAAAGTGACGCCAACTTGGCGATATCTCAAATATTTCGCAAAGCTGCCATAGACATTCACTGAAAATAATAGACAAGTTTGCTTGATAACAGAGACAATGTAACAAAAACTAATATTAGTAAAGAAATGGAGCTTAATAAGATTATTTACATTATTTTACAGTACAAACACTAACTATTTACAAAATTCGTAACACTACCCCCTCCTCAAAGACTGCACGTCCCGGGCAGTGCAATCCTTGAGTTAGAGGAAAACACTTAAAAAAAATAAACAAATAAATAAATAAATAAATAAATAAATAATAACAATAATAATAAAATTTACATAAATAAGAACTAATTACTATTTACATATTTACAAAAAGTGACTTTCATGACCATGGTCTGAAATTCAAGTTTCGAATTTCTAATCACTTTGGCCAAAATAAGGGGCTAGCCGGTTATAGTGTACGACCTTCGGTTTGGCGTGTGGCGATTTTTGTATGCGTACAACGACGTCATTCAGCCTGTTGACGACTGTGTAAGGACCGTCCCAGTTTCTTTGTAATTTTGGCGACAGTCCCTTACGACGTATCGGATTCCACAACCAAACTTTGTCACCTGCGTTGAACTCATGTCCTGTTGCCTTTGTGTCGTACCGTGTCTTCATCTTTTCTGATGCCAGTCCAATTCGGTTCCTCGCTAGACAATGAATCTCCTCAATCCGCGCCTGGAGTTCATCGACATATTCCTCAGGCGATGAAGGAGCATCAGGAGGTCGGCCAAACAAAAGATCCGCAGGTAGACGAAGATCACGACCAAAGAGGATTTGAGAAGGGGAGTAACCTGTGGCCTCATGAGTGGCACTCATGTAAGCAAGCAGGAAAAGAGGCAATTTCTTGTCCCAGTCCTGTTGGTCTCTAGACACCAGGAGAGAGAAGCTATTTAGGATGGTACGATTGAACCGCTCTACCATGCCGTCCGATTGAGGGTGTAGAGGTGTTGTTCGGGTTTTGTCCATGCCGAGTAGTTCACACATTTCCTTGAACACAGCCGAATCAAAATTTCTTCCTTGATGGGAATGGATTTGAAGAGGAACTCCGTATCTGGAAACCCTGTGTTGAATCAGTATGTCTGCTACGGTTACCGCCTCTTGATTAGGAATGGCATAGGCTTCAGGCCACTTAGTGAAGTAGTCCATGACAACGAGGATGTACTTATTGCCATCAGATGTTCTAGGAAGTGGACCCAGGATGTCTAGGGCAATTCGTTCGAAAGGAGCTCCTACATTATAACGTTGCAATCGTCCACGGGTGCGCCTCTTAGGACCTTTACGTGCTACACAGGTGTCACAAGCTCGACACCACTTCTCCACGTCACTGCGAACATTATTCCAGTAGAAACGCTCTCGAAACTTTTGCAGGGTCTTCATTACACCAAAATGACCTCCTGTGGGACTACCATGCAGTTCTTGAAGGACCATAGAAATTCTCGACTTAGGGAGTAGTAGTTGCCATCTACATGTCTTTCCATCGTCAGACTCCCATTTTCGGTACAAGATGCCGTTCTTCAAATGTAAGGAATACCAGAGAGCCCAATAACGTTTAGTCGTAGGATGGTAATGGGCCATGTCTTGCCAGCTGGGCTTCCTGTTGGACTCCTCTTTCAGCTCTAGAATTGTCTTAATTTCAGGATCAGCAAGTTGATCTTTACGCAGGCTCTCGTCACTCCACGGATCTTGCGATGATGTAGACCCAGTTGTAACTTGTCTTACTATAAGACCTTTGACATTAAATTTCTTCTCAGCCCGGTCGCAGTATCTACAATTCTCTGAGCAGGGTCTTCTTGAGAGAGCATCTGCATTTCCATGTGATGAGCCTTTTCGATGGCGTATCTCCATATCGTACTCTTGAAGCTTTTGTATCCACCTGGCTATCTGGCCTTCAGGGTTCTTAAAATTCAATAGCCAAGTTAGAGAAGCATGATCAGTTCGGATCAGGAACTTTCGACCGTAAAGATAGTGATGAAAGTGGTCTATGGCTTTCACTACAACAAGAAGCTCTTTTCTTGTTACGCAGTAGTTTCGCTCGGCCGTTGACAAGCACTTGCTGAAATAGGCGATAACACGCTCCTGGCCGTCGATTTCCTGGGACAGTACAGCGCCAATGCTTTCGTTGCTTGCATCCGTATCAAGTATAAACTGTTTATCGATTTGAGGATACGACAGAATTGGAGTGGATGTCAAGGCCTCCTTAAGCTTTTCGAAAGCAGCGTCACATTCCTGTGTCCACATAAATTTTTGATTGGCTTCTGTTAATTTATGAAGTGGTCTTGCAATCATCGAGAAGCCTTTGACGAATTTTCTGTAATAGGTGCATAATCCTAGAAAACTTCGAAGCTGGTGAACATCTGCTGGACGATTCCAATTTTTCACGGCCGATATCTTCTCCGGATCAGTCCTAACTCCTTCCGCCGAAATGATGTGTCCTAGGTAGGCGACTTCATTACGAAACAAACTGCACTTCGAAGGGCTTAACTTCAAATTAGCTTCCTTTAATTTTTGTAGCACCCGCCTGAGGTTGTTCAGATGTTCATCAAAAGATTTTCCTATGATTATGATATCGTCTAAATAAACAAGACATGCCTCATATGACAGTCCCCGAAGAACCGTTTCCATAAGGCGTTCAAAAGTTGCAGGTGCGTTACATAGACCAAAAGGCATTACCTTGAACTGCCATAATCCTTGTCCCGTCGTAAAGGCAGTCTTCTCGCGGTCGTCGGGATGGATCTCTAATTGCCAGTAACCACTCTTCAAGTCTAAAGTCGAGAACCAAGTGTTGCCCGCAAGTGTGTCAAGAGTGTCGTCAATCCTTGGCAGAGGGTAACTATCCTTTTTGGTGACGTCATTCAGTCGGCGGTAGTCTACACAAAATCTTGTAGAACCATCCTTCTTTCTTACTAATACAATAGGAGACGCCCATGGACTTGTTGATGGTTCGATGACGTCATTTTCTTCCATATCTTTAATTAAATTCTGCACCTCTTCTTGCTTGGCAAAAGGTAATCGTCTAGGGTGCTGTTTAATAGGAGAGTGATCTCCCGTGTCAATTCGGTGTTGTGCCATTTTAGTTCGTCCAAAGTCTTCAGATGTTTGGGAAAATAAACTTTGGAATTCTCTAATTAAATTTTCCGCAGCTTCCATCTGTTTTGGATTTAAGTCTGTATTTTGTAACAAATCCTTGACTAAATTATCTGAAGATTTCTCACAGTGACTGGAATTTTGACTTATGCACGTCACAGGAGCACATGACGCTATCACCTCTCCTTTCTTGATAGTCCTCGTCTTATCACTGATGTTAGCAATTCTGACTGGAATGGTCTTTTTCGAGAGGTCTACCACAGAAGAAGCCACCAATACTCCTGCTTGTGTACTATTGTCTTCTGGATAATCTATATGGCCAAATCGATAATTAGTTTTTTTTTAATTACAGCAGGAACCAAACATTCTGTTCTTGCATCTAGATTAATGTCTTCTTTGGCTATTACTATTTGTTTACATTCAATTTCGTTATTTAATCCAAAAAGACTTATTTCTTCAAATTTTGAGATCATTTTGTTATTTTTGAAATCAAGTCTGAAGTCAAACTTCTTCAGAAAATCTAGTCCGATTAAGCAAGGATCTGTTATGTCAGCCACATATGCCGTATGGTAATATTTCGTTCCTCCAAAGTTGATAGTTATATTGGCCTTTCCATATATGCCTATCTTGTCGCCCGTCACAGTTTGCAGGGTAATGCATGGTGGAGTCCAGATGAGTTTAGATTTCAATTTTCGAGCCAAATCTTCTCTTATTATTGTCACATTGGCTCCTGTATCGACAATCATACGGCACTGAATTCCGTTAATAAAGCCTATCACATATAATTCATTATCACCGCCACTCATTTTTGATATCTGGAGGATCTTCAGGTGGGGCTTTTCATTCTCTGGCAACCTCCGCCCCGCGAGATGGCCAAAATTTAGTTTCCCTGCTGACTGTTTGAATTTATCTCACGTTCGTGGATTTTGGGGCAATTTCTTCGGAGATGTCCTGTATCACCGCATCCCCAGCACGTGAGATTCTGTCTTCTTGCGCTTGTTCTTCCATATTTTAAAGCTTCAATCTCTTGATTTAATTTCCTAATTTCTTTCAAGACGTCGTTCTCAGTGTCTGAGCTTTTGTTCACCGTTGCCCCTCGGACTGAATGACGATCTCTTCGGCTGGCTTGTGTAGCTGCTTCCAAGTTTAAGGCATATAGTAGTGCAGCCTTTAAATCCTGTACATCTGCCATTCGTACCGCTCTCTGCACTTCTGGATCTTTTATTCCGTCTACAAAATATTGCAGTGACAGCATTTCCCGTACATTTGTTGGACAGTCAATGAATGCTAAATTTGCAAGCCGTTCAATTTCCGAGGGAAACTCTTGAAGGGTTTCACTCGATTTTTGATGGCGGCTCTTCATTTGTATTCTCGTATAATCCTTGAAGAATTTTTCGCCGAATCTCATTTCAAGTGCACAACTTAAAGTCTCAAAATTGAGTTGCGTCATATCGGGCAATGTTTGCAGCACGTCGGCGGCTTCTCCTCTTAAAGATGCTGCCAGTTGACAAGCTTTCACCTCGTCACTCCATTTGTTCGCTTCAGCTACAATGGTGAATTGGGTCTTGTAAACTTGCCAGGAACTCTTTCCATCGTATGTCGACAGCTTAATGTGCACGGGAGAAGCAGGCGGATTCCTAAATTCTTCATAATTACCATTAGACGCTGAAAGTTTCTTCTCAAGATCTTGTACTTTTTTATTTAGCTTTTCATCTACTTCACCTAGTATTTTCTCTTCAACGTTACTGATTTTCTCTTCAACTTTACAAACTTCATTCTGAATTTTCTCTTCTACTTCCTCTATTTTCTCATCTACCGAGCCTATTCTTCTCTCTACCGACGAGAACTTTTCTTCTAAAGTTTTCTTCATTTCTTCTTGGCCTTTATTAATCTTTTCAGTCACATCTTCTTGGCATTTGTTCATCTTTTCCGCCAACTCTTCTTGGCCTTTATTCATTTTTTCCGCCAACTCTTCTTGGCCTTTCGTCAATTCTGCCTTTATTCCATTAATAGCTTCTAACAGTTCTTTCAGTTGACCATCCATTGTTCTTGTTTTCGCCATAAGATCCCGAATCCTGACACCAAATGTTGCAGCGTATATAGGGTTCTTTCGATCTAATGGTTAGACAACTTCAAACTCTTTTCTCTTAGAAAAGTAGAAAATAATTTATTTACAGATCTTCAGAACAACAGAGTCTTCGAAACTCTCAAATATTACAAGATATTCCAAAATATCTGTTTAAATCTATCGAACAAGTACAAATATAGGTCGCAGAGACTCTTTATACAATGTCTCAACACTATATCACATTCAAAACAACGTAGATAAAACTCAATACATCAAGCAAACTTGCTTGGACAATCTCTAGTAGCTCACTCAATGACTGACTGGTAAATAATAACAACAACAGCTCGTATCGCTCTCCTTATATATAGTCTCGTAGCATGTGCTAGAAATTTCTAGAAAAACCTGGAAAACCACGGAACAACAAACAATGTATAAGTAGACCTAAGGGGGGTTACCATAAATAGGGAAGGGTTACCATCGCCAACAATCGCCAAGTTTGTCGCCAACTTGGCGATATATCGCCAAATTTGGCGACCAAAATTAGTCGCCAAAAGTGACGCCAACTTGGCGTAATCTCAAATATTTCGCAAAGCTGCCATAGACATTCACTGAAAATAATAGACAAGTTTGCTTGATAACAGAGACAATGTAACAAAAACTAATATTAGTAAAGAAATGGAGCTTAATAAGATTATTTACATTATTTTACAGTACAAACACTAACTATTTACAAAATTCGTAACAATATTTTGTTAAATATCTAGAAAAATTCATGAGGAATCATCTCGAAATTCTTAGTATATAAATATAATAGTATACGTCATACATCTCCGTGAAGATATTTTCGAGAAACTCCATAGGGGACCGTCAACTAATTAAAAAAGAATGAATATCTTTTGAATAACCCTGTCAAAACTAATGTAGCAAAAGGGCTCAAACTCTAGATTATGATTGAATGCCTTATTGTAATACGCCTTGTTCATTTTTATGCAAATAGCATGCATACTCGCAGAGTAATTAAGGTTTTTATAAAAATGGTCCCAAATTTTTCCAAGTTTTTTCCTTATAATTTTCAGAGTTCTTAATATAAAATAATATTTTTTTCAGAAAATATGACAAACAACATAGCACACAGTACCCTGTAATCAGAATTAAAAAATAATGAAAATTTTACACAAAATGAGTTGGTTTATTAAATAATTTTTTACTGCGCATGCGTCAAAGATATCAAAATTTCATTTGAATATTATGTTAGTTAAATGTATAGAGCAACTTTTGTGAAAGTTGCAAAATCATAACTTGAAAATTCTGAAAATAATCGTCAATTGAATAAGTTGAAAATCCGTTATTCTCAAAATGAAGGAAAAACAAGAGGGGTTGTATCCATATATTCATTGATTAATGTCAATATAGAATACACAATACGGGATGTACTACTACATTTGGATAAAATCCCTCATTTTTTTGCTTCATTTTGGAAACAACGGATTTTGTCCTTTTTCTATAGACGATTACTTTCAGAATTTTCAAGCTATGATTTTGAGACTTTTACAAAAGTTGCTCTGTACATTTAGCTAAAATAATATGCAAATGAAATCTCGATATCTTTGACGCATGCACAGTAAAAAATTATTTAGTAAACCTACTCATTTTTCATACAATTTTTATTATTTTTTAATTCTGATTACAGGGTACTATGTGCAATGTTGTTTGTCATATTTTATGAAAAAAATATTATTTTTTATTAAGAACTCTGAACATTATAAGGGAAAAACTTGGAAAAATTTGGGACCATTTTTATAAAAACCTTAATTACTCTGCGAGTATGCTTTCTATTTGCATAAAAATGAACACAGTTTATTGCAATAAGGCAATCAATCATAATCTAGAGTTTGAGCGCTTTTGCTACATTAGTTTTGACAGGGTTATTCAAAAGATATTCATTCTCGTTTAATTTGTTGACGGTCCCCTAGGGAGTTTCGGTAAAAAATCTTCACGAAGATGTATGAAGTATACTATTATATTTATACACTAAGAGTTTCGAGATGATTCCTCATGTATTTTTCTGGATATTTAGTAAAATGTCTAAAATCGCAAGTGTCCCATAATCAATGGCAATATAGTGTATATATGAGAGAGAGAGATAAAGCAAAATGTTATTTTTATTATTTTAACGAAAGTATAAAAGCAACACTGTAAATGTTCACACACTGTAAATACATATTTGACCAAGTATATATATATATATATATATATATATATATATATAATCTCCCAAAATTACAGTTTAGCTTCATATAGACACAAGAGAAGTTATAAAACTGTAAACCTTGCCGAAACTTTTTTTATTTTCAAAATACAAGGCTGCTCTATAGTATATAAAGATCTAACACTAGCGACTGTTTTTATGTACTATTCTTACCATTATTTTTTAGATAAAGAAGTTTGTAGTATATTTCTCTGTAACTGCATTAAATACACTTAACTACGTTAAATATTATTCTTTTCACTCACTCAAAAGGGCCAAACTATAAAATATGAATCTTGTTCATATATACATCTGTCGTATTATTTTTTAATGCAAATTATCATTTCTCTTTATTTGACTCTTGATATAATTTAGAATTTATATAAATTTCATGAACAGCTTGTTTTATTTTATTTTTCGATTTAACTCATTTTATTATCCCAGATCATCTACATTTTTAAACAGGATTCTTCTTGTTATTTGTAATCTAATTGAAACAAGTTTCAATATTGGTTTTTACTTTCGAAAGGAAATAATTTAATTGAAAATTCAGAGTAGTAGCTTTAAAGTCAATATACACTTGAATTCTCTGATGAATTTGAAAGCTAACTTAATTAGAATGATGTACGCATAGGAATTGAATAAATATATTTGCCGGCGTTTAAAATCTAAGATTTTATACAGAAAAAAAGTGATTCTTTAATGATGTACTTTAATTTAATCTGCTTCAGTTTTGTTTGCAAACTCTTTTTACAGTTTTTTTTTACATTCACAATTTTAAAAAAAAATCACTATTATTTTTTATCCTTTGAAAGAAAATGGAAGTGTAATGATATATTTTATCAGCAAGTGATATCATTTAAAAGAAATGTGAGAGAAAAATATTATGTTTATTATTTTATTTTTTGACGCTATATAACGTACTATATAAAGAAAGTTTATAACTAACACTGTAAATGTTCGATAAAAAAAATTCCTATGAATATTTGATCAAGTATTAAAAATATTTTTTTCCAAAATTCCAACAAGAGAAATAATAAAACCAAAATTTTGTTATCTTCAAAATTAATGACTGTCGTATACTATAAACTGAGCTACCACTAGCGTTTTTTTTATTTTCTATTGATATCACTGATTTAAAAATTAAAGTTCACTGTAGTTGTAGTTTATTATTGATATTTCTCTCATTTAGTGTCGTGAAGTTTCAGAAATAATTCAGTTTTTACAAAGCTGTCCCAGATAAAATTGAGAAATAGTCACCATTTACATATCTATATGTAGGGCTATTGTCAAACGCACTGTATGGCAGTATTTATTTATTTTTTATTTTTTACTTTAATTTCTTTCAAATAAAATGGTAAGAAATACTTGAAACTATGTTCAACATTATTATTATTGCAATTAATTGTTGGTTTTTAAGTATAATTGTGTTGTTGAAGACGAAATTGTCATTTGTTATCTCAAAATTGACATATTTATAGAAATTCGTATTAAAAATTAAGTCCATATACCGAATGATTATTTCACAGCGGCGAGTACTAAAACAACTTGTAAAACATACTTGTAAACATATATTTTACAAGTACGATGTAAAAATACATGCGTTTCTAAATGTAAGGCGATTGTTAAACATAGGTTAAAATAGAAAAGTTTTCAAGATTACAACCACGTAAGGTTAGTATACTTAGTGTATTATACAGATTTTAATATATTGGGTGTCCATTCTCAATGGTGTTTAATGGTTTACGCATCAACCGTTAGTCATAGGCATATAGTTCCAATAAAAAAAAGCTTTAAGGAGACAGAAATACATTTAAAGCAAATTTGTTTAATAAAAGCATTCCTTTAAAATAAAGTGAAAAAAAAAACGAAATTTAAATTTTTAAGAGGTATTTTGGTCCTATAAATTATACTCTGTGAAGTTTTTTTTATACCCTGATGAATAAGGAAAAAAATACATTGCTCCACGATTAAAATTGACCGGTTAACAGCTGTTTACAGTTCCAGCATATTTTTTGCTACAAATTAGGGGTCATTCACGAAATTTTTGAAGAAATATAATTGTATCAGGTATCTTTAAAAAATGATTGGGAGTAAAATTAATCATGAAATTGCAAATAAATATCAATATAAATTTGCAATATAAATTTAAAATCTTAAATCAACCTGAAAAGTTTTGAAAATGTATAATTTGTAGTAAACTTTGGATTTATGTTAAATAAAATGATGAAAATTAACAGTCTTAATTCTATACAAAATGCTACGCATTTTAAAATGTAATTAGATATAACTAGACTGCGGGAGATGGATTAAGTCATGCGTTTTGATAATTGAGTTTTAAGTATTCCCTACCTGTGAATCCGAAATGCTTATTATTACTATTATCTTCTGTTTTTACCATAACATAAAGATTTTTTTTCTTTTGTAAATCGTATTTTTAATAATACAACGAAATTTTTATAATATAAAATGAAAGTGATTCTTGTGTATTTAATTTTAATAAATGAGTTTTATGTATTTTTTAAATTAAATCAGAATATGACTTTCATTTTCAAACGTCACATCAGTATTTTTTACAAAATAAATACTTAAAACTTAAAAAAGTTCAAAAATAATCTGAGCCTCTTCTCCATCTGATATGATCCTCAACTGTTTAGCTTTAAAAATTGCAGTAGAATTTATACCACTTCTATAAAGATTGATAGTATATTCTAATAGTAAGATTTTACTTTAATAAGTGGGATAATGTTAAAAGGAAATTGGTGTAGTACAAAGTTAATTTTGGCGATAAAAATTTACACATATATATATATATATATATATATATATATATATGTATATATATATATATATATATATATATATAAGACAATTAATTGTAAACAATATGAACCATTTGAATTTATTAGAAAAAACCATATTGAACATGAGGAAAAATTAAATAAATAAATAAAATGAATATAATAGAAATTTGTAGAACCAAAGTAGAATTGTCAAGCCCCAAATACTTTGGAACTACAAATGAAGTGTGTGGTTTCATCTTCGTATTAACCACGAAAAAGCAAAATAATACGAATTTGGGGCTACCAACACATATAAAACTAAATTTAATTATAGAAATACCAAGTAATCTATAGTGGATACGGAGAAAATAAAACATTTATGAACTATAAAGTGGAAGGAGCTCCAAATGCACGACTTTAACCCTGATATCGCAGTGGTAAATTAAAACATGATGTAGTCACATATCGTATAACAGAAAAATGGAGATAACAAAATAATAAAAACAAAAAACGACTTAACCATTGTTCATTGCTCCTTTTCTATTGTGACTAAACCACAGGAGAAAGAAATATAAAAGAATTCGTTAAAATCTTGTGATTGAACCAAAACAAGCATGTGCCCAGAGCCTTAGCTCTGTCAACAGGGGTTTTATAGACAAAGGATTTCACATCCTCTCAAAATAAGTAATGCATACATGATAGGTCTGATGATCGGCCATGCCAATTCACTGGGTTATCAAGCCAGACCTAAAGTTAGTCAAATGTGCATTCAAATGATACTGATATGAGGGGATTGTATCCTTAGCTTGTGTAACATGGGAAGATGCGTCGTGATCGAAACAAGTCCTTCTAGCGGCTAGTTTAAATATCAAGAAATTTCGTACTGTTTCTTTAAGATTGAATATGCTAATGCGTTTGTATACCTCTATATTAGGAGTGTGAAAAGCAGGCATAAGGATGAGTCACCTAACAATAATTTTTGTGAATCATTTAAATAAAGATTCAAGTATTCCAATATGACAAGTTTTTCTAGCGCTCCTAACAACAGGTGTTAATGCTTTTTGTATGTTAGAAAAAAATGGAGATGTTTTAATGTCCTTCAATAAATAAATATATAAATAAAATAAAACCTATCTTAAATTTATATATATTTTTTTCCCATTCTCAAGTGAAAATTATTGCAGATTTTTTATCCGCCTAAACACAGTCTGGGTGGTAGAAAAGCAGCCACTCAGTGACATTGTCGCAGAAACGGAGCTGCACATTACAAGAAACTTTCAGACTCGAGTCACTAAACATAGCTGATAGGCATGCTAATTTATAGAATTGTTATTTTTATTTCAATTAATAACAGTTAAATTTACTATCCAGTGTCACTTCTCTCGTAATGTTAGATTATTCATGTCTTACACGAATTTTATTCGATTAAAGTCACTTTATATATATATTTTTTTTTATTAAATTATATCTTAAAAACTTATGCAAGGATAATAAGCTATAAAACTTTTTCTCAAAATATAGTGGTGCGAATAGAATGTGAATATAGAATCATATATAAAAATAAGAATATGGTTAATGGTTAAAGTTAGTCAAGCATGTAAAAGTAGATGTTTTTAGAAGACAGAATTTTTTTCTATAACTAAACAACTCCGTATTTAGTTATGTACATGCATACTATACTCTCCTTGATATACAAGATTTAGACATAATTTGTTGGCCAGCTAACATGATTCAATTTATAACTTCTTCCGAGGAATTATTTCTTTGTAATTTATTCTCATGCAATTCAAATCTATTCAGATAATGCAATAACAAATTCTTAAATGAAAATACGTTTTCTTTAATATTATCACATGTTATCTATACCAAATAACCGCAACGCGTAATAATTTTTTCCTATGATATCACCTGGAAAAAAATAACTGTGATTTTACAAGTTATGAATGATAATTTTACTAGATATTTAGTGAATATACAAATAATTCATGACAAAACGATCGCGCAACACGAAGTTTTAATTTTCATCATGGACAATTAATACATGCGGTATTAATTTTATATGGAATTGAATACTATAACATTATTCAAAGTTTATATGAATCGCATAATATTGTATAATAATACAGAATGTGTTTTTCACTTAAAAAAAAGTTTTTACATTATCCAAATCAATTTCAATTGCATCAAAATGCATTAAAAATAATAATTTACAATTTATTTTATTTTTGAATATCCAATATTTGTACCATGAAACGCGTAATATTAACATCGAACGAGAAATTTTGAATATTGCTCGCGTAATGTGAAAATTGTTATAATTAATTCTGCAAATGCATTAAAAATACTAGAAATACAACGATTCCAAATATTAATTTTAATATGTACAGTTACTGAGCCTTTGAGGGTTGTGTAGGTTCATAGTTTTCTACAAGAATATTGAAAATAATGTAAATAATATTTCAAGAAATTACAATTCTTCCCAATTACACAACATTTTCAGTTTCAAACAATGTAAGTATGTGTGAAATGATTTTAAAATGCTTTCTACTGGTTTAGATGAGTATTAGTTAAATTTCGATGCATTATGATGCATTCCATTTAAATTGCACAGAAATGCCCTATCGAAACATTTTGATGAATAATTTGAAATCTTTGTTCTGATATTTGATTTTTTTATAGCAAAAATAAATAAAATAAATAAGTTGTTTATTTTTTTATGAAATTTGCTGCTATTTTGAAACGTTATTTATTTATTGTATGTTACAATGTTACAATGTTACGTATTACAATGTCGTTTTTTACAAATTATTAATTTTTTTATGTAAGAAAATGGTTTAGTCAAATATAATTTACTATGAAATGCATTTTATAAATGCTCCTTTTATTATTTTAGTTACTGTGGTATTTAAATATAAAGAAAAGTTTTTGAAATAATGGGTAATTAGGAACAAATTGTTGTATATTTTCGTTTGTGGTTATAATATTATTTTCTCAATTAAACAAAAGTTTCCTTTTTTTATACTGTAAGATCATAAATAAAGACTTTGATAATAATATTTTCCAAATATATCATACTCGTACTTTTGCTTGTGCTTGTGCTCCATGTGGTCATGATAAATTTTCAAAAAGAGAAAAAATAAAATGCGAAAGAGTCACATGTCCAATGTCCATGTAACATGCATCGTATATAATTCGTTCTTTTAAATAACGGGTATTATATTGGTAATTTTTCCAAAGTAAGCATGTCTGTCAGCATATACATGTGTTCATTATTTTTCATGGATATATTTTATTTTATACAAATACGTTTGAATGCAAAAATTGCTTAATAATTCTTATGTCTTCTAGTCCATATTTCATACCTGCAAGTGAATGAATTTTCCTCTTTTAAAACTTATATCTTCATCAACATCGAATTGACCTACACTAGAAAAAAATCTGTAAAGTTACTAAAAGTTTTCTAGGAAACTGGGATTCCTAGAACTTTTTATGTAACAGCAACAACAAAAATTCCTGTGACAGATACATATTTGCAATGGGAATAAAAAAATCTGTAAGATTACTAAAAAATATTTAGGAAAGTGGGATTCCAAGAATTTTTAATGTAACTGTAGCCCAGGCTACAAATAAAATTTTAGTACGATAACTGTAATATTAGCAGACTCGTTTGTAAAGTTACAGATTTCTGTAGCTTTACAAAAATTAGTTTTGTATTTTTGCATTTCTTGTTGTACAGTGTACAGATAAAATGCTAGTAACCATACAGATTTTTGCAAATTTTGTAGTGCTTTCGAATTTTTTTAAAGTGTGAAATTCTGTTAATGTTATTTAAATCTTAATACAACTGACAACGAATTTATTTTTAGATATAGAGTGGCTAAAAGTGTAATTTTCGAAATAGGCCGGGCGCTGCGCATCAGAAAATTGCAAATCGTGATGAGAATACACCTCTTAGAGAGTAGGAATTTTATGATAATATATTGCATATTAGAGGGGAAGTCATCTCGTAAAGTCGTCGGAATTCAAGATGGCAACTGTTATTCAAAATGGCGTCATTTTCTCAATTTTCTTAACATGCGTTATATTAATGTGCATTTTATGTCGATTTCGATGGTTTTTAAAATCGAATTTTTGTTTTTAACTCTTTCCAACAATATTTAAAAGAGTGTATGTATTCGGTTTACCTGTCTGTTTGTCTGAATGTCCGCCAGTCTTTCCATGCTGTAGCTCACTTAAATATATAGCCATGTAAATTTTATATGTTTTATGAAGATTATAATAACATGTTCGGAGAAAAAATAAAGTGTGACGAATTTGTAGTCCATTTACAGGGCACTCAAAGTATTTATGAATTGTCTAGCCGTCAGTCAGGCTCTTCTCTTTTTTGCTTAAATTTACACGGATATCCATGTAATTTATATATGTGTTATTTCTATATATAATTTAAAGAGATTGTATACTTCAAAATGTTCTACATTGAAATTGTAATATGTAGCATTTACAGTTCGTATACAGGTACACTAAAAATAATTCCCTTACACAATGATCTATAAGCTAAAATCCTTTTTAGTGTGTTTTAATGATTTAACAGTTGGAAACATATTGTAACTAATACACATCAGGAAGTTTAGTAGAAGATACATGCTATACCATATGGCGAACGTAAAAGTTGTAGTTCATTTACAAGCTCTTAAAAATATGTTTACAGTACTCACTATAACCACAATGTTGTCTATGTGCTTTTAAGTTATAATATGCATTTTTAAACATTACCAGGTAGGAACGAATTGAAAATGTTATATGATTATTTTCTTTGGTTGGAATGCAGCTTATAAATATACATTATAATTAAAATGATTAATCTCCAACCAAAATGAGATTAATCAAACGTGATCCAAAATTTCTTTTCGCAGCTATGCGATTAGATCAAGCCCATGAACAAAACAACGCTATTGTCAAAGTAGAAGGATGTGCATTAGGGTATTGCTGGATCCATCGGCACCTATACGTTGGATGGTATCTAGACCAGAAACCTGTAATTTCACACTAGAGACTGAATCTAATATTCAAGAAAAATCTGAAGAAAGAAATCGATGTCATCACGAACAATATCACTCATTTCAGATTAAATTTTTAGCTAAAGTTCAAGCACTCTAAAAGCGCACTCAAACACATTAAAAGAATTAAGGAAGCCATTTTTCGAAGATGGTGAAGACATGCTTGTCATCGACAGCAGAGTTATTATTAATAAGGATACTAATGCATCAATTTATTCAGCTGAGTCCACTGGTATGGACCTATTCCACTGTTTCATTAATGAACGCCTAATGAAAAAAATTTCGTCAATATTTCAAATTTGGAAAGAGAAAAAAAATTCTCTGTTTAGTGCTCCAGCGAAAAACATAAGTCATAAAAAGGCAACCTAGAAGGTGTTAAAAACAGACGCACAGTTGTTTTCCAGGCTTTTAATAGTCAGTTAGAATCCAGTCCGAAGAAGTCAGTCCATTTTTTTTTTCAAATATAAAAATCAACTATTTCCACCTGCATTCCCTAGTAACTGGGAATTTAGTCCTAGCTATAAAAGTGATTTAGCACATATTTTAGAGGAAACTGTTGGGCAAAATGGCAAAGGTTTTCCAGGAACATGTGATGCTTTAATACATGATTGACCAGTTCTTACTAACATTTTAAAGGCTCAACAGACTCCAAAGACATTTAACTACGTTAACACATTTTATCAACGCTTACGTAACGACTCTGAGAGTTTTAGATGTCAAAGGATAGATTTGATTTGGGACAGATAGATTACACCATACATTAAAAGAGAAACTAGACAGAAGGGTGATGCAGGGACCAGACGACAAGTGCAACCATATGTTAGATTACCTAAGAATTGGCAATATTTCGTAAGAAATTCAAATAGCAAACAGGATCTTTTTAATCATGAAAACGCTAGCAATAAATACCATAAGTAATAAACAAGTTATAGCCACTTCAGGAGAAGAAGTTAAAGGCAATCTTAAATTGGAATGACTTGCCCTGGTCACGAATTAAAGAATAATATTAAACTAATTATTACAAATAATAAAAGAATAATAAGAAACTAATTAAAGAATAATAATCACAAAGATATGGTTGAAAAAGGACTGAAAAATATTGTTATACGCTCTGTAGACACTGATGTATTAGTTTTAGCGATATTTTTTTATCCTTTAAGATATATATCTAGAAAATGTTTGGATTGCATTTGGAACAGGAAAAAATACACATTTCTTCCTGTTGATACCATAGCTACAGAAATTGGAAGAGAAAAGGCAATGGCTTTATTAGGATTACATTCTTTCACAGGAAAGACGAAAAAAATCAAATTGGAAAACATGGATCCTCTGTAAAGAAGCTACTGCCGCATTTTCATACCTATCAAAACCACTAACTTCCATTCCTGAAAGTATTTTAAATA
Organism: Maratus speculifer; assembly: GCA_964019185.1. Lineage (NCBI taxonomy): Eukaryota > Metazoa > Arthropoda > Arachnida > Araneae > Salticidae > Maratus > Maratus speculifer. Next base: position 47,557,662 of record OZ025291.1, on the reverse strand, counting down.
TTTTAGAGAAGTTCGTAGTATTGTTGTGCTGTTCAACAATCAATAGCTTAATTGTCAATAATGCAAAACAAGAATTGTTTATGAGAAAAAATCGTTTTCTTGGCCATTTTCCACCAACCAAGGGTGCACTTCAACAACATATTTTACTGAATACTTTCCAAGCTGAACACATTTAGGGACAAGCAGATCAGGGTGAAATACGTCCACCCACACCAAACAAATGGGGATGGTAGTTGAATAATTTGTCAATGAAAGTAAAATGGTCGGAGTTTTCAAAATTTTGAGACTCTTGTGAACAGTTAATAAAATGTATGTACAAAATCTGTAAAAATATATGTCGCGGTAGAAAGGTTGGACTTTCTTGCGCATTACTGTGCAATTGCAAAAACAAATGTGAGAAATATGATGATACTAAGTGAAGTTTCTATATTCTATAGTTTTATATGTAACATTCATTTTTAATGTATTGTATAAATAATATATTAATAAAAGAGTATTTTTATTATTTATTTATTCCTTTAAATTTTCTACTGTAAATGACAAAAATACTTTAATAATTGTCCTATTTTCTTTTTAGGCATATTTCTAGTATTAAAAGAGAGAATTTTTGAGTTATAAAGTGTCGAAATTAACATCAAATATTTTATACGTATATTGTCTTGTTTTGGCGTGTCACTGTAAATAAGCGATAATACTATGCACACTTTATTATGTATTAAGTATTTGATAGTTCACTACAGTATTAACATTGATGCATTTTAATTTGAATGCGTTTTAAGGAGTATAACATCGTTAAATCACATTGCAACGATTTCGCCGCATGCACAATAATGTAATGTATTTTTTTAGCACCCTGTAAATGGACTATAAAAGCTGTACACTTTATTTTTACTCCGAACATGTTATTTTAAATTTCGTTTTTATGAAGTTATAAAATTAAACAAAATTAAATTATAAAATTAAATGAAACATATAAAATTTGCATGGAAATCAGAGTATATTTAAGCGAGCTACAGCATGAGAGGACAGGCAGACAGACAGACAAACAAACAGATAAACCGAATTCATACATTCTTATAATAATGTTGGAAAGTGTTTAAAACAAAAATTTGACTTTAAAAACATCGAAATCGACCTGAAATGCACATTTATATTACGCATATTAGGAAAATTAAAAAAATGGCGCCAATAATAACATTTAGAATAACAGCCGCCATTTTGAACTCCAACGACTTTACGAGATGCTTCCCCCTGTAATATGCAAATTGTATTATCACAAATGCATTGTATTATCACAAAGTGCATACTGGCCAAGCGGTACATTCTTATCACGATTTGCAGTTTTCATCTTATTTTTGTCGCGTAGCACTCGAACTAAAACAGAAATAATTCCTTTTCATTTTTGAGCTTTTTAACACAAGTTATTGTAACATTAACAACAAAGAAACCTATAATGAAAACCATCTCTTTGAAATTGAATATGATACTAGTTTTTACTAGAATAATACCGAAAATGAAAATAGTAAATATTTTAAAATAAATTTTCGCAATGTCGATATTTAACATGATAGCGACAATTATTGATAAAAATCACAATAATTGAGTAAACTTAATTACATATCAAAAAGAAAATTCTCTGTAGTTGAATATATTCCAAATATTCTCTACATGAAAACATAACTAACCAAACATATGGGCATAGCAAAATTTTAACTTCACCACATTCAAACAGCGATAAAATATAACTCAGTTTGAAGCTCGCTAGCAGAACCATCCCCTTCTAGATGTCCGAAGATTCCGTCAATTCGTATAAATTTCAATTAAAATATCAATTTTTCAAGCCCATGAACATTCATGGGCTGATTGCATACAAAATGATCATGCGAACTGATTTTATGCTCTGTTTTTAAAATTTCAGAACTTATTATATCCATGATTAGATTCATTTCATTCACACTGCATTCATTTTAATCAATCACGCAAAAAATGATTTTTCGCTTCGTCAGTCATTAGCATTAATTCACTAATCAGTAGTAAATACTAGATAATTGAAAATCAAAGCTGTAAAAGTGAGTTTGATACCAGTTGAGTTTGAAAACAAGACTTATTAAAAAAATTTTAAAAATCGAGTTTTGCCTATCAATTTATTCTATAGTCTACCGCCCCCCCCCCACCAAAAAAAATAAAGATTATCCTGAATTTTTGGCCTTGTAAAATCTTGATTTATAATGAAAACCCTTGGACCCGGATGGCGAGTGGCCAGAAAAAACACAGTCAATAGATGTGTTAAAAACCAGTGTCAAACACAAATTCGACATTTTAAATGAATTTATGTTATCTGAAATATTTTTCATAAGAAAATACTGGTAGGTTTCGATTTTTGACTGCGTTTTTTTTTTCCTGACCACTCACCAACCTGTGGACGTCAGTCGGATGTAAATTGCGATATCACACAAATTAATTCTCTCACTAACTGTTTAACTCGTTCTACGCGCGGATTTTAGACGTAGAAACTACAGTGCTAAATTTCGTTCCCCTGAGGGAATAGTTCCCGAGTTTTTGAACTGACATAGATTTTAATGTATTTAGTTGTAAATATTAAATAAAAAAATATGTAATAAACAGTGAACAATTTGTATCAGTTAAAAAAAAATTTAAATGTCTATAATTCTTTTTTCCCTATGTTATTAAAATTAAAATCCATAGCAAAAAATAATAGCATACGAAAAAAATTCATATCATATTGACATAATAATAAACGAAAATGAAACGAAAATCAGCTTAAAACGCAGTGACAGCAAACAACTTTAAAATATCTAAATAGGAAATACAAATTCTCTGTTAAAGTGTTGAGTTGTTCAATAGCTATTAGATTTAAAAAAATATATTTTTCTATTACTGTGCATTTTTTAATGAAATTTAATTTATAGTGTTGCTTAGGTAAAAAAAAAAGTTATTTACCAAATTAATACAGTTATAGGAAAAATAATTATTTTTAAGACTCAACTTTAAAACAAATAAATTCTATATTTAAAAAAAAAAAACTAAAAACATCATTTTTATGTTGATCAAAGCGTAGCTTACGTAGTAACAGAATCATATACACTCACTTTCAAAAGTTAAGCACGGAGAGGAAAATGCTAATATCCTAAAACCAATCAGAATTGAAGAGGATGCAAATCGCTGAAGAGGTAGATGGATGTATGCAAATATGTTAGGTAACATATATTAACTGATTGATGAATAATATTTCGTTTTCATGTCAAGAAATATGCAAAAATGGCAGTCTTTATGAACGGTTGCAGTAGTTGATTGTAAGTGCTGATAGAAGGTGTTTAAAACTTTCGTACAATTTTTTGAAGACATACGTGTTTCTATGACTTCCAGAAGATCAATGGATGATTTTGAGCACTGGCGAGCTGTGGGGTGCATTGAAGCAGGTCAGTCGATAACAGATGTTGCTCTTTTTATCGGCGTTCATTATTCTGTAATTTCACGTTTATGGAAACAATTTTAAACCACACAGACACTTGTCCGAAGATCCGTAGTCGGTCGTCCAAAAGGCGATATCTGCAGCTACTGTACGCCGAAAATTACATATGAGTAGACTGTACGCTCGAGTACCTCGAGTTTGTGTTCCTCTATCCGTCCAATCAAGAGTGGCACGATTAAATTGGTGCCGGGAACATGCCAGTTGGACTGTGTCTGATTGGGGTAATGTCATGTTTACAGATGAGTCAAGATTTGCTCTGCAGTTAGATGAGAAGAGTATAAGGATATGACGTGAATGAGGAAGACACAATCAGCCCCAAAACATCACCGAACATAACGCATTCCGAGGCAGAAGCATTATGCGGTGGGCAGGGATTTCATTAGGATACCTCATGGACCTGCACATCTTTAAATTGGGTTCTGTGACGGCTGTCCGGTATCGAGATGAAGTCCTAGAATCTTTTTTGAGATTGTACGCTACAGCAGTTGGCCCTACTTTTGTTTTAAGGGACGATAACGCACGTCCTCATAGAGCTGGAATCATCAATGACTACCTGGATAGTGAAGGGATTGCGCGTATGGCGATGGCAGCATATTCTCCTGACCTTAATCCCATTGAAAATCATTGGGACTCTTTTGGACGTGCTGTATGTTTATGTTTCTCACCTCCAGCCACTCTTATTGAGCTGAAAACTATTCTACAAGAAGAATGGCGATTGCTTAGTTCTGCGGTGGTTAACCACCCAATTGAAAGCATGGTCACAAGCTGTAAACTTTGTATACAGATGAGATGGGATGACATACCCTTTTAATGTCTTTTTTTTTTCATTTTATGCTCTTTATTTTCACTTTATACATAATTCTGTTTAAGTCTCCAGTATGTCATTATGTGATAACTTATACAAATTTAATATTGTTTTCATTTCTGTATATAATTATTGATTTTGTTCTATGCATAAATATATATGCTACTTTCCTGCCGAATTTTGTGTCAATCAAAGCCGTATTTGTTGATTTTTTTGCATTTTACATCTTCGTGCTTAACTTTTGGAAGTGAGTATATTACATACGCCATGGATCAAACAGTAATATTCCTGGACCAACAATGAACAAATTTTACATGAAATTTCAGTTTTACAATTTTCGGTACTGAAAATTTTAAATTTCTAAACATCGCACGTTTTCAAATTTGACACCTTAGTTTAGGGAAAAATGTACTTTTAAATTCAATTTGTTTGAAAGCTCATTTTTTTGTAGTTTTTAATACTTTTTTGTCAATATGGAACATAAATTTGTCAGATAAATCTCAGATATATCTATACTTGTCCGAGAATAACCATTTTCCAATTGTAAGTACAATTGTAACACTTTGTAAGAATTTCATTACATAAGTTAAAATTTACAACGTTATAACGCACAAATTTCGTAAAACACAAACCCCCGATAAAATTATATACGACGTTTCAAGTATGCCTCGATCCCTTTCCTCAGTGCAAGAAAAAAAAAGGATGAAATGGGTTCAAAACTCGGTTATAGCCCCGAGTACTGACTGTGGCATGCTTGAAAATGTGTCAGCAAAGAGTTTAAATACCCTAAAGAAATGACGTAACTGTCCGGAAACAGCTAAAAGTAAGAGTCACTAAACAGGATTACTCCACAGTTGTGAAAGAAAAAATGAAATCATTTAGCAAATAATTAAAAGGGCAATTTTTAAGTATACATAAAACAAATCTATTTAAAAATTTTGAATTTTTTTACCCCAAACGTTCATGGACCTTCATACCAGCAACCCGTGTGCCAAATTTCGAAGCATTGCGCCCTGTGGTTTCCGAGTTTTTGAAGTTACATAGTTACACGCACAGATTTTAATAGTATACTGGCGAGCTACGCCCGCTAGCTGGGCCACTTTTTCCAAACGAACCTCGATATTAAGCAGTATATAATAAGCAAAAAAATTCATTTAATAAGCAAGTCTTGGAGTTCGAATCCTCAAGCACAAAAAAAGTAAATTAAAGAGCTATGGTTGTTATGCGCCCATTATCCCGTTAAAAATATGTGATTTCGTACAGTGGGCGCTACGCACCCACCGTGCAAAGGCGGCCCACCGGCGCGTCCCGTTAAAAATATTTGGTTTTGCACGGTTGGCGCTGCGCGCCCATAAGACATTTTCTCGTATTTTTTGGTTCATCAGAAGCAGACTTTTACGCAGATTCTGAATATGTAATCCGTTTTATCTACTTTAAAAACTGTCTGTATGATGGTTTAAGAAAAAATGCGCAAAAAATGTTTCGGTATTAAAATCTGCAAAAGACTGCTATTAAAAAAATAAGTAATTTCATCAATATCACAAACAACATAACTAACAAATAATTTTGGCAGCTCGTTTTCCGCTTGTACTAACAAAAATTAGTATTAATCGCGTAAATCTTAGGTTACACAATATTCGTGTATGCTACCAAAAAGAAAAAGTATGAAAATAAACCGTGTTTAACATTTTTTACCAATTAGTTAGTTCTTTTTCAAAGAACCGAAACGAAAGAAAAAGTCGTTTTCCCGGGAGAAAAAAGAGGTTTTCGGCTGCTTCTTCTTTTAGCCAAAGGGGAAAAGTTCAGTTCGTTCACCGCAAGGTGGCGCAGTGTTCTGCCTCAGAGCTCTGTTTGAGATCCGTTTGGGAAATTAGACATTTTCCGTTCCGATTCCCGACCGGTTTTTAATTCATAACTGTTTTAATTTTGGCCCCACGGTCTCGAAAATGCTCGAAATGACTTTCCCGGAATTTTTCTAATGGAAAGACACCTCTCGCGACTTCCAACTCGCCCGCGTTGCGAACTGTAATCGGCTTCAAGCAGACAGACAGACAGACAGAGGCGCACGGATTTTATTAGTATAGATATTAGGCGAGTTTTGAAACTCGCGTCCTCAATTGTAGTTTTATTATGTGGATGCGCTGTTAGAAAAAACGATGCATTTTTCCATTTCTTAAAAAGTCTTCTAGCACGTAAATTTATAACACAGCATTATAAATTATAATATAGTTATAGCACATTTATGACGTATTATAAAACATACAATATTTTACTTTACAATTGATATTAATTGTGTTATATGGCGTTGCCAAGATAGAAGCATTGGTAATAAATTCCTGATTATTCTGATTGTAATTTGTCCTTTTCCCCGAAAAAAAAAAGAATCCCTTTGTAGAACCATACTGTAATATATAGTATTTTTTAAAACAATGTAAGAAAGACTTATTTCTAAAAATAACAGTTTATATCTTATAAATATAAACTTCGATTTTACATTCTATAGCATGAGTTGTAAAAGGTCAGGAACATTAGGAAAGGCCTTAGATAATCTTTAAAAAATCTGAGCCTCGTACGTGCCGCAGTTTTCACTAGCCAGACACATACATATAGACAGACAGAGCGATTTGTTATTTTATTAGTATAGATAAAAGATTTATTTTATTATATATATATATATATTAATATCAATTTATTTTAAAACAATGTAAAAAAAAAACCTATTTGTAAAAATAAAAGTTTATATCTTATAAATATATACTCCGATTTCCCATTCTACAATAGGTGTAGTAAAATCAATAACATTTTGTGACTTTCAATTTAATTTAATAAATTCTTTTATCTGTGTTGGAAATTCTTATATATTGCAGAATTCACCTTGAGGTAATAAAATCCAAGAATCTTTCGATTGTTGTTGTAATCACTATTTATTCATGAAAATTTCGAATATTGAATTACTTGCAATGCTGGTATAAATAGATATTGTACTTTCGGGATATTTTTTAATGTTGCTTTAATTTTTTTTTTTTCTGTGACAAAAAAAAAATGAATCCTTACTGTTTTGAAATGCAATTTCAATATTAAAATGTGATTTAAGTAAATTATAGAAATGAAATGAAAATAAAAGAAACATAATTTCCTGCGCATTTAAGTAGTTTGATTAATTTATCGAGTTCTAATTATATACTTCAAAATGTAAATCTAAATAATAGCCCTACATATTTATTTTTAAACTATTTTATAAATTTCGTTAAAACTAGCTTTATAATAAAATGTTAATTGCAAAACCCCATTCTTAAAATAATAATTATTTTTGCTTTATACTTTTATTTACGTAAGCATGACTGTGTAAATTTTACAGTGTCATTCACTCCCAAAATTAGTGTTAAACAAATTTATCAACTTGCATTACAACTGGAGAAATTATATCTATATTTATTTATTTATTTTACTATATTTTTATTGCATTCTTTATACCGAAACTCAATTAAAGTAAAATTGAGAACGTGAGTTTCAAAATACGACTTATATACAGGGTGTTTCACAAAGGACCCCTAAATTTAAAAATCTATAATTCGGAAACGGTGATAGATAGAAACATGAAATCAGTAGTGTGTTTATTAAAAAACTCGTAAGAATCTTTTACATAAATCAGAAAATTTAGTTTAAAATAACGCTCATAGATGGCGCTGCGAGCGATAGGTGCTCTGTTGAGGCTGACATTGATGTCACTTAGTGCTGATGCCAATTAAGGCGTTTTATGCGAAGTGGGTCATGTTCGAAAATGCACTTTTGATTTTACGACCCGATTTTGAATTCAAATCATATAATTTTGATATTGTTGGCGTCAGCACAACAAAATTCGTGAACTGGCCAGATGCAATTGGCAAATTCGCGAACTGGCGAGATGCGATTGGCCAATTCGCGAAATAGATATAGGTACTCGGCTTAATCCTTTCTAACTTAGTTGAAAGTGTCTATGAATTCAAATAATCTAGCCGTCAGCCTCTCCATGCTCTAACTCGAGTAAAGATTCCGGTTAACTTGTAATTGTCATCTTATTTGGTTTATCAATTAATTTCGATATTGAAAGGGAATTGCGTACTATTTTTGGTTAATTTAGTTGAGTACACATAAATATTTCGTTTCAATATAATCAATGGGAATCTTTTTCACTATACCTTTTAAAGTTACATTATCTTAATTACAAAAAAATTGGTGCCTTGCATCATAGTTCGGGTGTTGGCCAAGGCTTCTCGGCCAGTTCGCGAATTGGCCGGCGAAAACCCGAAATACGCTATTCATTTCATGTATTTCGGGTTTTGGCCAAGAAGCTTGGCCAGTTCGGGTATTGTCCGGCCAGTTCTAGAATTGGCCAGGCTCCGGGTATTGGCCGCAACATATATATATATACATATGTTGCGGCCAATATCCAGAGCTTGGCCAGCTCTAGAACTGGCCGACCAATACCTGAACTGGCCAAGCTTCATCGCCAAAACCCGAAATATATGAAATGAAAAGCGTATTTCGGGATTTGGCCGGCCAATTCCCGAAAAGCATTACTCGGGAAGACTTGGCCAACTTCCGAACTGGGGATTTAAGGCTACCCGTTAGATGCGGAGCTGTCATGAAACTTCAGTTAGAAGTTGTTTCTTATTTAAAGAAGAAAGTTGTTTCGCGACGGCCCCGGTAGATGGCAATGACATGGACACGTGACAGGAAAGAATATTTCCATGATATTCTGCACGGAGTAAGATACAGGAAAGGAAAGTAATGTTAAATTTTGCATGAGATTTTTTTATTTTAAAGATGTGAGGACGCCGTCGTAGATAGCAGGCTGTAGATCGATGCTTTTATAATGCATTTCAATTGGAAAAGCATTCATTTTTATTTTTTTAATAAAGAATCTGAAGTTTTAGAAAGTTGTATAAGTAGAAATCTGATTAATTGAAGTTTTCGTCACAAGATACATATTTTTTTAAAGGTACTTGGCATTTCGGTTGTTTTTTAAATACTTTTTAAACGAGATCATTCTGACAAAAAACAAAAGGCAGGCTATTTAAAAACATGGAATATCGTGTATTAAAATGACTGTTGTAAGTAGAATAAATATCACGACGAAAAAGACATGATTTTTAGAAATTAAATGTATTAGTCAAATTTTGTGGAGTAAGTTTTAATTTTGCGTATAGTTTTATTAACCTTTGACTAATTTAATAATTCATAACTATTGATATTTAAACAATTAATACAAGTAGAATTAAAAAAAAAATATGTGAATTATTTGGAGAAAAAAAATTATGTGTATTGTAGGATCTCCAGATACACATTTAAAGTAATTTAAACTTAACTTAAAAAAAAATGTTTTGGTTATATCTTTTATTTGTGACTGTAAAGTAAAAATAAATTTATTAATAAAATTTATTTTAGCCTTTTCAGGAATTTTTGCTTTTAAACTTATTTGCTTATCCCTCCGAACATTCAGGCCCGTGCGAAAGAGGAGAAGGGGAAGGGGGCAGTCGCCCGGGCTGTGGAGATTAAGCAAGCGTTAAGTTTACACGTCGCGACGAATTTACACGTCTTAGGGGTCAGAGATTTCAAAAACATGTTTTTGCAAAATCTCCATCAGTGTCTCCCTGTGAAATTAATTTTATGGGCACTCTATCTCAAGAGCTGATCCACGGAATTTAATGAAATTTGTGATTTTCGGGTAATCCCTGATATAAACTGATGCTGATTAATTTTTGGTCTAAATGACGAAGCTAAGCTACATTTTTTACGATTTACGCAACAGCTGTATCTCAAGCACTAATGCACAGATTTTAATAAAAATTTATATTCAGGCAGTCCTTGATGTAAAATGATACTGATATTTTTTGGTGTAAATCGCTTAAGAACGGGCGCTGCTATATTGTATATTTTTTACGATTTATACAACAGCTGTATATCTAGAATTAATGCACGGATACATATTAAGGTAGTCCCTGATATAAATTGATGCTGATTAGTTTTCGATATAATTGGCTCAACAAGTGGCGCTACTAGGCTGCATATTTTAAGATTTGCGCAAAAGCTGTATCTCCACAACTAATGTACGGATTGTAATAAAAATTTATATTCTGGTTGTCCCTGATGGAAATTGATGTTAATTATTTTCTGGTATAAATCGCTCAAAGATGGTGCTGCTAACCCATATTTTTCGCGATTTTCAAGAAAGCTATATTTAAAACTAAAGCACAAAATGTCACCAAACTTCATATTTTGTTAAACTGTGACATGCAGGGATGCTGCTTATGCTTTAGTACAAATTGTCAAAGAGGTGGCGCTGCTATGCCACAGTTATTCCTAATTCCGCGTTAGTTATATCTCAAGAAATAATGCATGGAATTTTATCAAACTTCATAATTTATTGAACTTTGACACATGTAGAAGCTGAATGCGTTTCGGTGTAAATAGCCGAACAGGAGACGCTGCCTATGCCGCATTTTTACAAAACTTCCGCGGTAGTTATATCTCAATAACTAATGCACATAATTTCATAAAACATAATATTCTGTTAGACCTTGCGATAAATCGATTGTGATTATTTTTTGGTGTAAACATTCCAACAGATAATATTACTTTGCCGCATTTTTCCCGATTTCCACAAAAACTATATCTCAGGAACTTATGGGGAATCAGGAATTTCACCAAACATCCTAGCCTGTTAGACCTTGAGATAAATGAAAAGTTATTATGTTTTGGCGTAAATCGATCAGCAGGTGATGTCACTATGCCGCATTATGACAGATTTCCATGATAGATGTAACTCAAGAACTAATGTACTGAATTGCATCAAACTTTATTTATTAATCCTTATAAAATATTTAGATTTTCTAAATATATTAATAATGAGACGAAAGCTTATTATTTGAAAGATTACATAAAAATAACCTTAACGTGCTTTCTAATATTGTATTTGTTATAAATATGCCCTTTTTATGAAATAATGAAATATAGTTATCGTGAAAATCGAGAAAAATGCAAAAAAGTATCTGTTGGAAAAGCATCTGATGAGAAACCATTTATCGCAAGGTTAACAGAATATTGAATTTGGTGAAATTCTGTGCATTAGTTCTTGAGGTATAACCGTCGCGGAAATCTGGAAAAAGTGCGGCGGAATAGCAGCACCATAGCAGCGCCACACTTTCGGTTATTTACACCAAAACACAATCAACATCTATATATGCCATTGTCTAGCAGATTACAAAGTTTGATAAAATTCTGTCATTCCGTTCATTAATTTTTTGTTACATAACTAACGCGGAAAAAGAGAAAACTGACAAAGTAATTCCACCTGTTAGGCGATTTGCACCAAAACTTAGTAAGCATCTATATATGTCAAAGATAACAGGATATGAAGTTTGATGAAATTTTGTTCATTAGTTCGTTAGGTATAGTTATTGCTGAAATTGAGAAAAAAAGGAGCTTAGGAACGCTCTGTTAAGCGATTTACAACAAAAATTAACCAGCATCAACTTTTATCAATATATAACTGAATAAAAAAGTTTATTAAACTGCATGTATTAGATCTTGATATACAATGCGCAGAAAATTTGTGTAACATTTAGCTTGATAGATATTTTCTAAAAACAATCAGAACTTCTTCAAAACCTTCTAAAACGCGTAAATCCGTTGAAAAAAAATTCGTTTTCTTTCACGATTCCAAAACTTTTTTCCTCTAAAAAATAGAAAAAAGTAAAAAAAAAAAAAAAAATAATAATAATAAAGAGTTATCAGTGTTGAGCAATAAGATGGTCTTCCCATCTCGCGGACATTTTCTATACTCATTGGTCGAAAAGTGTAATTCCCCCCACCCCTGACCCACAGAACCTCCCCCCCCCGGAGAAAATCGCTTGAATTTAACACTGCCTTGTGATCTTACGATTTTTGCAAAAATTACTTTCTGAGTTTCTAGACAATGTCCTATAATTTATACTACTCCCCCCTCTCAAATAATTAAGATACTAAATTATTTTAATTCTACATGTACTAATGGCAGAGTTATAAAAAAATATGAATTATTAAATTGTTCTATGGCTATAAAAATTCTTTGCAAGATTGAAATTTACTCCAGCAAATTTGCTTAATACTTTTAATTTTTAAAAATCATAAGTCTATTTCTTAACAATCCATGATATTCAATGTTTTTAAATGGCCTGCCTTTTGGTTTTTGTCAGAATGATCTCGTCTTTTAAAAGTCTTAAAAATGCAATCAAAACGCCAAGTACTAAAAAAACATGTATCTTGTGAAAAAAAACTTCTATTAATCAGATTTCAATTTGTATAACTGTCTAAAAATTCAATTTTTTACCAAAAAAAAAATTAAAAATGAATGCTTTTCACATTGAAAAGCATTACAGAAGCATCGATCGACAGCCTGCTATCTACGATGGCGCTCTCATGATTCATAAAAAAAAAATCATTTTCGATGAGACTGTCTCTTACTCCGTGGTAACTAAGATAATGTATCAGCATTAAAATGCACAGTAAAAATGAGTACCATTGATTATATTGAAACGAAATATTTTTGTGTATCCCAGTAAATTAACCCAAAATAGTACACAATTCTCTTTCAATACAGAAATTAATTGATGAACCAAATAACATAACAATTACAAGCAAACCCGAGCCTTTATTCCAGTTAGATAACGGGCAGGCAGACGGCTAGACTATTTGAACACACAGACACTTTCAACTATGTTACAAAGGATTAAGCTGAGTGCCTACACTGTAAAAAAAAGTGTCGGTCTACTAAAAAAACTTTAGTGATCCTTGTAATTACTAAAAATTTTTTAGTAATCTCAGTCGGTTACAAGAAAATCTGTAAGAATTACTAGAAAAAAGTTAGCAACGAATAGTTAATAATTTTATATTTTAATAGCTATTACTAAAACTCACTTGCTGTGGCCTTGATAGTATAATGGTTATAGTAACGGACTCCAGGCTAAAAGGTCCCGGGTTCGATACTGGCCACTGCCAAATACGCCTCGAATGTATGCAGTGTAAGTACTCGTTAATAAAATGATTATGAATGTCTTGAGGGAGCATTAGGAATGTCTGGTGCTGCCATCTATTGCAGTTTTGCCGAAAATCTTCTGCTCCAGAAGTCTGTATGCAGCTTGAAGGAAGCTCCTGCCCTTCGAGCCCACGTAATGGTTGTTAAAAATAATTTTGGAGCTATTAATAAAATTTGCTTGGTGGCTCATACTAAAAATTTTTAAGTTAGTTATACTAAAAATTCTTTTGTTCAGTTTACAAAAGAAATGCTTGTTTTGCTTGCAAAAAAAAAAGTTTGTAATGGTTACTAAAAAATTCTGTGGAATACAAATTTACTAAAATTTTTTTAGTAACCTCTTGAATTATTTTTTACAGTGTAGATATATTACGTGAACTGGCCAAACTCATTTGGCCAGTTCGCGAATTGTCCAACCGCATTCGGCCAGTTCGGCCAATTCTAGAACTGGCCAGTCATTTTTAAACGTTGCTAGCCAGTTTGGGTATTGGCCGGCCAATTCTAGAATTGGCCAATTTCGGGTTTAGGCTGAAACATATATATATATATATATATATATATATTGCAGCCAATACCCGAAATTGGCCAATTCTAGAACTGGCCGGCCAATTCCCGAATTGGCCAGCAACGTTAAAAAATAACTGGCCAATTCTAGAATTGGCCAGCCAATTCGCGAACTGGCCAGATGCAATTGGCCATTTCGCGAACTGGCCACATGCGACTGGCCAATTCGCGAAATTGATATAAGCACTCGGCTTAATCCTTTCTAACATAGTTGAATGTGTCTATGAATTCAAATAGTCTAGACGTTATTCTGTCCGTGATCTAACTCGAGTAAAGTTTCCGGTTAACTTGTAATTGTCATCGTATTTGTATTTGGTTTATCAATTACTAATCTCGATATTGAAAGGGAATTGTGTACTATTTTTGTTTAATTTAGTTGGGTACACAAAAATATTTTGTTTCAATATGATCAATGGGAATCTTTTTTTACTGTACATTTTAATGTTACATTATCTTAATTACAAAAAAATTGGTACCTATGCATCATAGTTCGGATGTTGGCCAAGGCTTCCCGGCCAGTTCGCGAATTGGCCGGCCAAAACCCGAAATACGCTATTCATTTCATGTATTTCGGGTTTTGGCCAGGAAGCTTGGCCAGTTCGGGTATTGGCCGGCCAGTTCTAGAATTGGCCAGGCTCCGGGTATTGGCCGCAACATATATATATGTGTGTGTGTGTGTGTGTGTGTGTGTATAATAAATAATTAAAAAAAAACGAGGTTTGTCTAATAGTGTAGTCTATTGATCAACTGAAAAACATCCAAAAATATACTACAATGTGTTAAAAAATATATTGTGAATTTTTGATCTTGTAAAATCTTTATTGATAATAAAAATCATTGGATGAGGGTGGCGAGTGGTTAGGGAAAAACATAGGCAAACGGTGTTAAATACTAGTATTTTGATAAACAGAAATTCTGATAAAGAGAAATTTATTTATATAATTTAAAATACTTTCATAAATAATTACTGGTAGTGTTTAGGCGCAATGCCTTAAATAAAGAAATCATATTTACTGACATTATAATGGATTTGACCTTGACAAAAATTAATTAGTGTCAAAACAAAGTTCTTGATTAATATTTACGAGTAAAATAATAATTTAAAACTACTTAATGCTGATTTATTTGTTTTAAAATTAAATGTTTGATTTCTTGATTGATTTATTATTAAATTAATGTTTTATCTGACAACTTAAGTGATTTTGAAATCATTAAAAGAGATTTATTGGATTTTAATTATTTTATGTCTAATAAATAAATTTTTTAAAATTTATAATCATTTAAATTTATTTTTATGCTTTTTCTTATTATATTTTCCTGAAAAAAGAGTCAGTCTTGACACAGCAATCAGGCAGAGTGCATGTAAAATTTTGTCTCTGTAACTAAAGAGTACGCAAGTTTAATATCGTGAAATTTCATGACTCTGTACAAGAGGAATATCTTGTTTTGGTTCTGTATATCAGAGAATATAGTGTAATCCTGGATACTTATTTTAATAACCTCCTCCGTCCTGAGACAAATTTTACGTGACACCACAAAAAACAGTATAAATTTTTTATGAAACATCTCCAAACATGTATTAGGCTGTATATCGATGCTTCTAACATGCACACATCTATTTATAAAGTCTAAATGTAATTTTAGCAATTCTAACAAAAATTAAATTAATTTAAAGGGTGATTTTTAGTGTCACCTCCAGGCGACATCAGGACTGAAGATGATAATCCAATGTGGTGATTATAATAAACTTTTTAATAAACTATTTAAATCTTAATTGCTCTCCCAACTGAAAGACTAATTATTACAATATTTTTGTGAGTGACACAATCAGGTAGTTTCCTCATATATTACTAAGTTTTTTAATGACCGCTCACCACTCCGTGGACGTCATCTGATGTTCTTCAGGATTTCACAAATTTGATTTTCTCATTAAGTTGAGTTTTGTTACTCAAGTTCTTAATTCTAGTATTATCCTGCGTGTACAATATTATTAGAAAAAAAAATTTCAAATTATTTAAATAGCTTCTTGCATGCACAGTTTTCACACGGTGTTATAAAATATTATGCAGTTATACTACATTTATAACTTTTTATAAAAAATACGATATTTTACGTTACTGTTACTCTTTTGATATTTATTGTGTTACATAATGTTACAATGGTAATAAAATTCTAATTTTTCCGATTGTTATTTGCTAAAAAAAATAAAAAAATAAATAAATGCTGTTTGTAGAAATTTATTTTATTACTAGCTGAGCCGCCCGGATTCCAACCTGACCGGATTTTTCTTTTGAAACTGAATTTAGTACTGCAAAATCTCATTAAATGACCCAATCTGGAAACGAAATCCCGCTGCGTAAGGTACTGTTTAGCAGGTGTGCTGCGAACACACGACAAAATCCTAAGAAAAAAAATAAAATAAATAAGTCTAAAATCTTTTAGTTTTTCATTCTACTACCAGAGGGCGAACTCTATTCTTAAGAAAACTGTTTCTGGTTTTTTGAAAGATACTTGGTGAAATTATCATTTCAAAATAGGGTTAAACATACTTTTAAATTTTTATTATTAATAAGTATTGTTAATCCCACGGCTTTCAAAAATCCTTAACTAAAACGGTACTGACCGTTTCAATATTTATATTATAAATTTCTATTACATTATAAATTTCAATTATTACATTATATTATTAACATTTCCATCGATCTTCACATCGCGATCAAGTACTAACGTTTTAAATACTTGATCGCGCCCTCCCTAAAAAATATCCCCCTCTCCCATGCTCATAATTAGTCATCCTTTTTTCTTTTTAAAATCTATATTGTGTATTATAAACTATCTGATAGTTTTATATAAAATAATCAATATTCATTTTAGGGCTTTGTCGAAAATTCGCATTTGGAATGGTAAAAATCTCACCACGTGGAATTTAATGCTCATTACTGTTTAAAATATTTATTACTTATTTGAAAGCTCGAAATTGCCATTTTGTAAGTTTTCTTAATTTTAATTAATTCGCGTGTCAGAATTTCTTTTACTTTTTTAAATATCGACTTTTTTATTTTTTAAAACACTTCGATTTTTATAAATTTAGATATTATTAAATAT
The DNA here is from genome assembly GCA_964019185.1 of Maratus speculifer. Taxonomy (NCBI): domain Eukaryota; kingdom Metazoa; phylum Arthropoda; class Arachnida; order Araneae; family Salticidae; genus Maratus; species Maratus speculifer. Next base: position 47,540,643 of record OZ025291.1, on the reverse strand, counting down.
GATTTAAAGATATTGCTAGATGCATATTTTTAAAATCTCTAAATTGTGTATTTTGAAAAATCTTACAATTTATCAAAGAATTCTAATATAAAAATAAATTTCTGGTTTCGAAAATCTTGCTTTTAAACAGAGCAAATCATCCAAGTAACGAATTAATAATTAATATCTAAGGTTGTAATTGAGCGACTGTGAAAAAAATTACATATTTGAAATCAGCAATTTTTTTTTCATCTGGATGTATAAAAATTAAATTTATAAATTTAATATCAGAAAAATATTACAGGTCGTCTATAAATGCCAGTACTTGTTAGCGCCTTACTGTCTGCGTTGCAAAACACCTGCTCCTGTTATGAAAGATTTCTCAAAAATGAAAAATCAAAATCAAAAATGAAAAAAATGAAATGAAAAACAAAAAAATGAAAAATCAAAATCTCTTTGAATTGAAATAAAATATTTTATAAATGAATTTTTAATGGGCTTTTCAACAATTTACAGGAGTAAAAAAAATAATTTTTAGAATTCCTGTAATCTGATTTTTTCCGCATTTAGCTGTCTGTTTTTTGAGATTTTAGGTTCAGTAGAATTTAAAATACATCCCTTTATAAAAAACCGAGTACATTTATCAGTATGGCAGCCCTACATTTATATTAACCCTTTTACCTCTCTTCAAGTTTTCAAAGAAATCTTCTGCGGTTCTATAAAAGTCCATGCTTTTATAAAATTAAGAATACTTCTCCATTCTTCTAATTTAAGGATTTTAATTAATTTATCAATTAATTATTAGAATTTTAAAATTCTGACCCTCGGTTACATTAGAAGAGATCATGAACAATTTTCACAAAAAATTTGAGCTTCGTACGTGCCGTAGTTTTCGTTAGCCATCGCAGACACACACAGCCGGACAGAGCGATTTCTTATTTTATTAGTATGCAATTTGAGCCGCCCAGCGTTGCCCGGGCCCGTAATAGTTTTCTTAAATAAACCCGCAATTTGTACTGCAAAATCTCATAAAAAGACCCAATCTCGAATTGAATCCTCGCTGTCTACGGGTATCGACCAGCAGAAGTGCTACGCACACAAGAAAAAAAAAGCGTTGGCCGGGCCTACAATAATATTCTTAAATGAGCCTGAAATTCTCGGAATGGTGTATTTTTTTCTTTAATTTGAGAGCGTGCAAAAGAATCCTAGAATAAAAATATTTTGTGGTTTAGGAAAACTTACTTTTTAAATACTGCAAGTATTTCAAGTAATGAATCAATAATTAATATTTAAGGTTTTAATTGACCTAATTGACTGTGAGACATTTACATATTTGAAACCAGCGACAAATTCTTCATCTGTATTTATAAAAATTGAATTTCTAAATATCATATTCGAAAATACTTACAGGTCGTCTAAAAATGACTTTACCCACTGGCGCCCAGCTGCTGTTCTGCAAAACACCTGATATCTTTCAGAAAGATTTCTCGAAAATCTGTTTCTTTGAATGGAAATAAAATAAGATTTAAAAATGAATTTTTACAGATTTTTCAACTATTTACAGGAGTATAGAAATAGTTTTTAGAATTTCTGAAATGGGAAATTTTTCTGAATGTAGCTATATAATTTTTGAGTTTTCTGACCCAAAAATTTTTAAAATACAGCCTCATACATTAATCGCCATGATTATCCTCTATTTATATTTTCCTTTTTCTTTTCTTAGAGTTTTCCAAGAAATATTTTGCGGTTTGATAAAAATCTAATAGCTTATTGAATTTTGAATACTTTTCCTTCCTTCTAATTTAGGGATTTCAATTAATTTCTCAACTAATTATTAGAATTTTAAAATTCGGAGGGTAAGGTACATTAGGAGAGGCCTTTGAAAATCTTTAAAAAAATTGAGCTTCGTATGTGCCGCAGTTTTCTATAGCCATCGCAGACACGCACACATAGACACACATAAACAGACAGAGCGAATTATTATTTTATTAGTATAGATAAAAGATACAACATATTTTAAACAATGTAAAAAAGTCTATTTGTAAAAATAACAGTTTATATCTTATAAATATATACTTCGGTTACACATTCCACAGTAGGTGTAATAAAATCAATACTTTTTTTGTGAGTTTCAATTTAATGTGACAAATTTTTTTATATGTTAGAAATATTCCTATATATTGTAGAATTCACCTTGATGTAATAAAAACATCACATCAATTTCGAAAATAAAATACCCTACCGTTTTCACATTTCGATGAAATGAGACTGTATAAAGTTCATCATATACCAAGAATCCTTCGAATGTTGTTGTAATCACTATTTATTCATGAAATTTTTGAACAGTGAATTGTTTGCAATATCCGTGTAGATAGATATTGTATTTTTGGGATATTTTTTAATGTTGTATTTTTTTCTATGATATAATAAATTTAAATCTTAATGTTTTCAAATGCGAATTCTATATTAAATTTTGATTCAAATAAATTATAAAAATAAAATGAAAATAAAGTGAATATATTTTACTGATAATTTAGGTAACAATAATAATTTATCAAGTTATAATTGTATACGTTAAAATCTAAATAATCATTCTACATAATTATATTTAAAACATTTTATAAAACGCGTTACGTCTAATATATATTAGTTTTAATAACAATTTAATTAGAAATATCCATTTTTCAAATAATAATTTTTTTCACATTATGCAGTTTCTTACCAAAAACTTACTATGTGTAATTCTGTACAATATTATTTACTTCTATGACATGTCAAACAAATTTATCAACCAACATTACTACTAAGGAAAGTTTTTGTATGTATATATTATTTTAAATTATTTTTTAAATTTCAGTTTTCATTCTGAAACCCAATTAAAAAACAGTAAGCTTAATTTTAATATATCTTTCCGAAATACATTATTAAATATTTTAAAATATTCAAAAATACCTTTAATGATTCCTGCAAAGTATGAAAATAAAAATAAAACAAATTGTACTGTGATTACAGACTATTTAATTTAACTAAATTTCGTAAACATACTGTACTAGGGTGTTCTGTCTGCTCATTCTAAGCAGAACAGGCGTCGTTCATACGTTGCAAAATATTAACCATGAGAACGAGCGTTACTTTAAATACACTGCTCAAAACAATTAAAGGATATTGCAGTTTTAGGTGGATTTTGTATCTGGGAAACTTTTTAGCTGATTGATACATGGTCGACAGACATAGTAGGTTATATGAGAATAAATTACACATGTTTGGCAGAAAAAAATGCATTTTATTGCGCATTTGTGTACAAAAGGAAAAAAAACAATTTGTGCATATGAGAAAAAAAAAGAATAAGAAAAGGTGTTTTCTTCAAACAAAATCATTTTCAGTAGGGGGTATGGTGTCAACGGGCGGCCAGCAACGTTGAACACTTTTGAGGCATGGACTCAATGAGGCTATTAATGACGAGTTGGGGTATTCTGCCCCACTCTTCCAGAAGAGCTCTTTCCAGTTCTTGGAGAGTTTGTGGGGGTTGTTGGCGGTCAGAAACTCGTCTTCCTAGAGCGTCCCAAACGAGCTCGATTGGATTCATGTCTGGAGAACACGCTGGACATTCCATTCGAACGATTCCTTCCTCGAAAAGGAATTCCTCCACCAGGTTTGCACGATGTGGCCTGCAGTTATCGTCCATTAAAATGAAGTTATCTCCGATTGCTGCAGCGTAAGAGACTACATTAGATCTGAGGATCTCATCCCTATATCGGCGACCAGTCAGAGCTCCATCTCGAATGATGTAGAGGTCAGTGCGCCCGTCAATGGAGATGGCAACATACACCAACACTCCTCCACCGCCAAATCTGACACTTTCGTGCACGAACGCAGGATTATTCCTACTGCCACGGTCCCTCCAGATGAAAATACGCCTATCATCCGGATTCACAGAAAAACGGGACTCGTCAGAAAACAGAATATTGCTCAATTCATTTCTCCTCCAGTTGACATGCTCGGTTGCCCACTCCCTGCGGTCGCGACGATGGCTTGATGTTAATCTAACACATACCATCGGTCGGCGAGCATACAGACCTACAGCATGGAGCCGATTTCGGACAGTCTGAGTTGAAATCGTGGTGCCTGTAGCCGAGCGAAGGTGTTGTTGGAGAAGAGTAGCGTTCATGTTTCGGTGTCTCCGAGCTGTTAACGCTAAATACCGATCTTCATTAGGCGTTGTTGCCCGTCTACGACCTTGCCCTTGTCTTCGGCCTGCACATCCAATCTCCAAAAAACGGTTCTAGATCCTGGAAATGACCTTTTTTGACACTCCAATGGCTTGCGATACTTCGGCTTGAGTTTGTCCCCCTTCTAACCTACCAACAATTCTCCAAGCTTCTGAATCTGTCAAATGACTTCGCTGAGACATTGTACTCATCGAAACAAAGCAATCACTGAATGCCGATTATCCTTGTCTTCATTCTCTTTTATCCAGTTGAAAGTCAAATTTCATTCGCTGCCGCTGAAGTGACGTTTTTGACGTCGAACTCAATATTTGCATACTCCACAGTTTGAAAACCAGAAAAATTTGCATTTGTGATTCTCTTCTTCTATTTTCGGCAAAAAAAAAAAAAATCGTTTATATCTTTATTTTATATAAAACTTCAAATATCCTTTAATTGTTTTGAGCTGTGTAGATTACCTTGATCAGAAAGATTAATAATATTTTCACAAATGGCGATGATCTTCTGTAATCGAGATATCGTGCTTTTCTGTTTTAATGGAACATTTTTAGTTATCATGGCTTTATGCATCGCGGTCACAACAGAAGACGATTGTTTTTACGGTTTCGTCCATAAAAATAAGAAGTAAGAAAAATCATGTGTTAAGCATAGATTATGAAACATATTCCAACACTTCTTGAAATCTTAACCCCTTGGGGACGAGCGACACGTATAAGTGCCGCAAAAACGCGTAAGAATCTTTGTTTATTCCCGCGGGTAAAATTATACTGTAAAATTTGCCTTATTCAACAGAAGCATTTTCTCAATTTAAGAAGAAATAAATTTATGTTTTTTTAAAACCAGTGATAAACATTAAAAATTTCGTAAAAGACTCCCGTCGCGAAGGGGTTAAACAAAACTTTGTTATTTACGGAAATAAGGTGTTAGTGTCCATAGCCAAATATGTATTCCAATACTTTTGAACAGACATGTATTTGATCTTAATGTTGGTATATAAACTATTTTATGCGGAAATATAGCTTAAAAAGAAAACGCCTAAGAGTTTGAATTATCTCTTTTAGCAATTTTTTACTAATATATGGAAACATACTTGAATGCTTTTTTTAGGCCTGTAATTTACCTAGTACTTATATTATACACCGGTATTTAAAAAAATAATTCAAACTTTAACACTCTTAAAACTACTTAAATCACATTTCTAGACATCATGGTCGATGTATCCATCTTCTTGCGTAACTCTGTATATCATTTTATCTGAATTATGTAAGAATTCGTATTACAAATTTACAAAAAAGATAGAAGAGCATTACTTATCTTAATATGGATATATCGGGGGCAACAGTTTTCTTTAAATACTTTTTTATTTCTTTAAAGACAGTACTTATAATTATTCTGGCGCACACCACCAACACATGACTTGAACTCACAGTTCACCACCAACTTTTTCCGAATTTTTTTTGAACATCTCAAAGAATAGAACAATATTTAATAGAACTAGTGTTGCCATTTTTTAAGACGAAAAATATTACATTTTTAATTTATCAAAACTCAGGTCACGTGACGCGTGATTTTTTTTTTCTTTGGAATGAGCGTGTTACAATTCAACAAAAATTTTTTAGTTAATTGAATGCAGTTCAGCGTAAAAATGCATAACTTATTTAAAACTACCTTTTAGTAAATTACGCTCATATTCACTAAATTTTACGAGCTTTTTTATGTATTCCTGTATAGCAACTATAGCATTTATACGCACCATGTTATATGCATACATTTAGTGAAATAGCCCATATAATAATTAAAAAAAATCCATTTCATCCATCAATCCGCCATCATTGATAATGTATTGTACTTCGAATAGAGTATGCTATTTGAAATATTTTTTGTGTCCCTGTAAAAGCTATACATTTTGTATTATGCGAGAAATAACTTACGTTAAGCTACAGTGATATACAACAATTTATTACACATACAATAGTTCAACAGAATTTTTTTTTCACAATCCATTCCTTTGTTAACCATTATGTAATGGAATTCCTTTGTGTTACCCTGTAAATAAATAATAACTATTCTTTTCACCCTATCTTTTACAGAATACATATTTTAGTGCACTTTGTAGTGCAATTTTTTGTTACATATTAGCGTTTGTAGTAGCTATTGATGCGGAAACAGCCAAGTACTGTTTAATGACAATCGTTTTTTAATTATTGTCGATAATTTACCCATATATTAACCAAAAACCTACCTTGAAAATAGAGGACATGGTCAAGGAGTTGTTGCAAATTTTGCGAACTTCTGTTAATGCCAGTTTTTCATAACGCCAAGTTTAAACTTTTTACAAAGTCTTTATTGTATGAAATTATCCCGGATAAAACTGCACTTTACTGATTTTTTAATATCTTGTGTAAATATATTTTTATGACGAAATTTCTAGACATTCTACTTTAGTACGTGAGTAATTAAATTTATTTTAAAGTTTTCTGCTGTATTTGAAAACATTGTTGGTGTGAATTTTTTTTTAAGGAAATTCTATTACTTCGTCTGGTTAAAAATTTAAGAACAATATAAACAAAAAAAAAAAAAAAAAAAAAAAAAAAAAAAAAAAAAAAAATTAAAATATGAAATAAATATCCACAGAAATAACGGAATTTTTAACAACAAACTGAAAAATGAACAATACAATTTTGTCAAATTAAAAATAACAATAACTGTATACTACACATCACAATATTTTCATGCATGTCCCTATAAAAAATACAGTTAAACTACTGCGAATAGTTTTTGTACTTATATTTTTTTATTGGAATTATTTGGACTGACATTAAAATTTAATAATTTCTATAATAAAATTCGAATTGAAAACTGGATACGACTGCCACACTATTTTTTTTTTTTATAAAAGATTAATTTATAAGGCTACCAATTTTTTCATTTTTATTTGCAATAGTTTCTTATCATTAATCTAAAACGTTTTCCGTCACACACTCAAGATAAAATAAATAAGATTAAGAAAAAAAAAAGCAACGGGATTTACACTTATATCTTTTCTCTTAAAATACATTAAATACCGAAACGTCCAGTTAAAAGATGAAGATCTTTTAAAATAACGGATTATTTTTTCAGTTACAGTGGTGCTTTGGCAATTTTTACGTATTATTATTTTTATTTTTTTGATGTAATTTTTTTCTTACTGTAGAAGTGAAATCGTTTTTTATTTCAAACGCATAAACTGTAATTTCCTTTTTTGTGTGTGTGTGTTAAAGATATCATATATTAGAGAAAAGTTACTACAAGCTATAGTAATTTCTAATTTACTATAAAAAAAGCAAAAAAAGTCATATATTTAGTACCATTCTTCTATAAACTAAAAGTCTCTGTTAACAAAATAATAATAATAATAAATTATAATTTAAAATAATTTATAATGAATGTATTCTGTAATATAATTTTGTATGCAAATGATAAGTAAAAAAAAAAAATAATAATAAACAAATAACATTATTTTCATAAATTGAGTCGCATACATAAAAAAAATAAAGAATAAAAATTATAAATAGTAAATAAAAACATTTTCCTCAAAAATGAACTAAATTATATCCATCATGTCTATTTTTATTAAATTTTGAAAAGATATATTTATGAAAGCCATTAATTAGAAAAACACTACTTCCGAATACGTTCTTTTAAATTCTGAATCTTCTATGTATATATTTATTCCCCAAAGGATGAACAAATACCACAGAAAATTGTGCAGATAAAATATTCTATAAATTTTGAACATACGAGATACTTTCATCACATTTCAATAAAATAACCCAATGAAAAATTCACCAGTCAATAATGCTATCTCTCGAATGTTGTTGTATTCTCTATTTTCATGAATTTTTGGAAGTGTGGAGTCTGTTTACTTTCATATAGTGATAAAGCTGTCTTTTCGCATATGATGGTAAAGATAATTTCTGAATAAATGTTAATATCGTTATATATATATATATATATCTGCACATATATTTTTCACCGCGTTAAAAATAGTTATTTTGAAATAATTCTGTTTCTGTTTAAATAAAATAAGTTAAATATTGTAAAATGAAAAAAAAAGTTATGTTAAATTTCAATAAATTAATGTATGAATGCTTATAGTAAATTTTAAACTGAAAAAGTAACTTTAAAATGTTATGTCTTTTTATTCTTATTTATTTTAGTAATCAATAACTGTTTAAAAATTGGACCCAGATTGAACGAATATTTTTTGGTTCAATAGCTGCACCGATACGATTGTATAAAATAGTTCCAATATTTACAATTCGAAGAGAGCTTCAAATACTGCAATGGCATAGCAAAAGGTTATTGTACCAAACACTGCAGCAACAAGCGTTTGTTTGAATCTGAAAAATGTTTTTAAATACATTAGGAGTAAATTATGAAACTCAGAACATAATGTTAGTATTGTAAGAACTTCAAACAATGGTTGCCACATTTGGCATGGGGGGAGGGAGGTATTCACAAGCTTAGGATTAAACGTCGAAAAATATTGAACGTTATTTATTTTCTTTATTATTCAAGAAATTTCTGTCATTACAGTAATCAAAAATTATCTTTTTAACTTTCTGAGTAAAATTTAGAATATTTTAACGATAAATTTTCAAATGCCGCATATATGCTTCAACGGCCTGTTTGTTATTAAGAAAAAACATCGTTTTTAAAGCACTTTTTAAACGACTAATTAAAATTGTATATCGCATTATTTAAAAAAATATATGTACAAATAACAGTCTGTTTTGCATGATTTTAGACCTCATTCAAACCAAAAATGTTATTAGCTGTTTTCTAATTCCTTTATAATTTTTCTAGGAGTAACTGAAATACGATATTGAATTTTACTGTTGCAATATCTATATAATAAAGGCCAAACGTATCTGTGCGTAACACATACGTCATGTTTTGAATGGCAACACTTTTCGATGAAATTTCGGTTTTGCAAATTTTGCTATTGTAAATTTTTAAACTTCTAGACATTGCACGTTTTCAATCTTTATACCATCGTTTAGAGAAAAAAAATGCACTTTTAAATGCCGTTTGTTAGAAAACTGTATCTCAATTTGTTTTTGAGATATTAAATTTTTTGTAGTTTTTGGTTCAATTTCTCTAATGGTGGCAACTTGAGTATCGCATTTATGTGGAGGAAAAAGAGAAAAAATAGCCATAGAGTAAAAAAGAAAAAAAATAGAGATGCAGTTTAGTGGCTGGAGGTGACGCCAAAAATGTAACTTTAAAATTCGCTGCATTGCATCAAACACAACGGCGTGCTTTCGCAAAAAAGAAAAACCTTTACCGATGCAATTTTAATTCATAATACAATGAAATGCTATTTTATAATGCTAAAATATATTCAGATCTTTTTCATTTAGAGAAAAAATTATGTTAAAAAATTCGGTCTCTGTTCCATGTGATTGTTTTGTTTGGGTCCAATGAGAGACTTATATTGGAAGAATAACGCCCATCAAACCGTTTTAATCGCATACTGCACCTCCATCTATCTCTTTTTTCCATGGAAAATAACAGATCACTGTATATTTTAATTGTCATTTTTTCATAGCAACTGAAAAAAATAGCAATTAAAAATCTGTTATGTCAGTATATCGCCGGGTATAAAACCCGGTGAATGTTGTTGGTTTTATTTCGTTTTTATCTATGAATTTAGTGAATTTTAGTTCGTTGTAAACTTACTTTACAAAAGATACATCAGTTAACTTTTACAAAAATGTATTTTAAAGAATATCTGGGTGTTATATTTTCTTAGTTGTTTTTAAAAACTGAGAATGCAATTTTATATTTTGGCGAAATCTTTGGCTAATAACTGCTATCTTGCGTCTAACACGTAGAGCCGTAATGAACAATAGGGAGGGCTCAAGAGAATGTAAGGAGTCTCATAGTTTTTTTTCCTCTCTCTCTCTGACGTAGAAAGATAAATTAGTGCATGTTCATATTGTAGGTACTCTTTTTCTAATTAAACTGTTAAAATAACTTCATTTTATGCTTAGAAAAGTATATGGTGATGAAGTTTTGAGTGTATAACTGGTGAAAAATAGCCCATCATGTTAGCTTCATATGTACAAATAGGATGAGGGAGTGTTGAAACACTTATTTTAGATACAATTTAGTAACTCTGCAAAACTGTGAAAATGTTTCAAAACTAAATTAGATTTTTAAACAATATTTCATTTGAATTTCCGGAACAGAAATTCATTGAGTGACCTTGGAATCTTTTCCAGGGGGGGGGCTCAAAATATTTTTTTTGGGGGGGGGTTGAGCCGCCCATTGCGCCCCCTCAGCTACGGCCCCGCTAATACGGAAGTATCGATAATTTTTAAAGCTGTATATTAGGGATGCACAACCTGTGGCCCGCGGGCCAAACTCATACCACTGATTTTATGCAGAAAAATTTTCCATTTAAGAATGACATAAACTTTGCTATGAAATAAAGCAAACGTCACTTTTCAAATATTCTGGTGGCAAACGATTTTCTGGCAAAAAGGTTGTGCATCACTACTGTATATGATTACATAAATAATATGTTTCATATAAAATTGCTATTTGGAATTAATTGGCAGTTTAAAAAGCCTATTACGCAGAAAAAATTTATTAGACTTTTCAGTTTTAAATTTTAAAAAAGTTTTTCACCTTTACTTTGTGACCCGGGAACCCCGGGTTCGGTGTACTAGTTATAATAATTTTGAAAATTAGGCTTACTTTTCTTATTTTTAATGAAATAAGCCACTAAAAAATCCATCTGATACTAAATTATACGCTTAATTTTACTGTGTATTTTATTTATTCAAAAATTTCACCCTATGTGGCTGGTCTATACTTAGTATAGACCAGCTCTTCCCAACCAATTTTTTGGTGCATTGTTAATTATGTACATACGAAGAAACTGTAGTCGTCGTTCAATCCACCCGTCCGTCTGTCTGTCTGTTTGTCTGTCTGTCCGTCCATCCGCATATAACAGAACACAAACTATTTTAGTGAATCATTCGAAATTTAAAACATTTAACTGCTACGAAATTTTGTTGTATAATTTAAATTTTTATGAAAATCGGATGAATAGTTTAATTACTGGATCAATGTATTCCATTTCTTTACAGTCAAAGAGAAAAACTAGTTTCAAATGCACTTTAATGATGTTACACTTTTTCGAACATAATAAAAATGATATGCATCTATGATTTATATGCTTAAATATACATATCACTAGCGGAACCGACAGACGTTGTCCTAACACCGACTCAAATAAATGTATATAAATGTAATAATACGCACGATAAATACTACGCTCTTATTTTAATTTCTTATTACAATTATATAAGGAAATTATTTTTCACTTTGCAGTAGTTTTTGAAGTCGGTTCAATTTTTAATAGAAAAGTTTATTTGTCTCTTTTAAGTTAAAAGTTAACGATTTTCTGAAGTCGGTTAATTAAAATTATAATACAGGAAAAATTATTGCAAATCATACCCGTATGTCAGGAGCGAGGTTCGAACACACGATCTTTTTCTTGATGAACCAGAGCTTATATCTGGCACCTTAGACTGCTCGGCCATTCCGTCCGCACTCTAATCAGCGAACTTATTCTATACTTTTATTTAGCGAGAAATCACTATCTATTAGTTTTTGCCTAATTACTAAAAAGTACTGAATCAATTTCAATGAAATTTAAATCTAAACCATTCTCGAATCCACGGGAACACACACACAAAATTTCATTAAAATCGGTCCAGTCGTTTCGGAGGAGTTCAGTGACATACACGCGTACAGAAGGTTTATATATATAAAGATTTGCATTGAATACTTAATTTGAATTTTGAAATTGGTTTTGCTGGCATTGACTCCAAAAAATCAAATAAATGTACATAAATATAATAATACGCAAGATAAATACTACGCTCTTAATTTAATTTCTTATTACAATTATGTAAGGAAATTATTTTTCACTTTGAAGTAATTTTTGAAACCGGTTCAATTTTTGATAGAAAATTTTATTTTTCAATTTTTAGTTAAAAGTTAACGATTTTCCGAAGTAGGTTAATTAAAATTATAATACAGGAAAAACTATTATAAATTATACACGTATGTCCGGAGCGGGGTTCGAACACACGATCTCTTTCTTCAAGAACCAGAGCTTAAATCTGGCGCCTTAGACCGCTCGGTCATTCTGTCCGCACTCTAGTCAGCAAACTTATTCAACACTTTTAATTAGAAAAAAAATTACTAACTATTAGTTTTTGCCTAATTATTAAAAAAGTACTGAATTAATTTCGATGAAATGTGAATCTAATCCATTCTCGAATCAACGGGAACATACACACAAAATTTCATTAAAATCGGTCCAGTCGTTCAGGAGGAGTTCAGTGACATACACACGCATATAAGATTTATAAAGATAAGATGTTTTCTGTAAGCTATTTTTATCTATTATGATATCGGTTCAGCAGCAGCCATCCGAAGTTTTTATACTACATCACACCTTAAACGACTAGTCGATGCATTCATCTTTATTATAAAATTTAGTTTTTAAATTGATCCTGTAACACCTTCCGTAATCGGGTGTAGCACTTGAGTCAGTAGGGGTCAGTGTTAAAAGCAAACAAAAGAATATCTGACCGAAATATCACCGCTTTCAGCGATAAGTATCAGTTATCTTACCCTACCTTCCAATCCCAACCGATGCCAAGATCTGTAATAATGTGGAATGATCATTTGTTGTCCGAAATATTAAACTAACCCAACCCGCATACTCGACCACTTGGATTTCCATGTTATTTATTTGTCTCAGCGGCAATCAGGCCACAATCAGGCCAACTGCGTCTTTTTTTTTATATATATGTTACAGGCCAAACCCGATTTTAGGCCAAACTAGATTGGCCTAGTCCAAACTAGTCTATCCTAACGCCCATCGGATAAACTAGTTTTTCCTCGGCCAAACTAGTCTATCCTAACGCCCATCGGATAAACTAGTTTTTCCTAGGCCAAACTAGTCTATCCGAACGCCCATCGGATAAACTAGTTTTTCCTAGGCCAAACTAGTCTATCCGAACGCCCATCGGATAAACTAGATTTTCCTAGGCCAAACTAGTTTGGCCGAACGGTCATTAGGATGAACTAGTTTAGCCTGCTATTCATTGGTTAGAACTAGTTTATCCTAGGCCGAACTAGATTGTCCTAGGCCAATTCAATTTGGCGAGATTTTATTGAATTTAAAGACCGCCACGGAGCCAACTTTCTTATTTTGATCTAATTTAGCCTAGGCCGATGCAATTCGACGCGATTTTAGCGCACAGACTATCAAAGCCTGAGAGCTAATGTGCTCGCAGATTCTGTGTGTGTGTATGTAACCATGTACGTACGTATGTACATACTTATGTACGTATGTAGGTATGTACGTACTAATGTAATGGACTAATGTGTAACTAATATAACGCGAGCACTCTGGTGTTGGAATTTGGACGCCATTTAGTTCAAGCCAGCCGGCTTCGCCCGCTATCGGGCCCCTTCTTTTATATAAAATCTTGAAGCGGACGTATGTTGAGGCGAGCGAACTGTGAAGTGAAAAAAAACATGATGATAAATATTTAAGAAAAAGGATTTTGCATCGAAATACCACTATTTTCTAATAGTAATTTTTGTAAAATGTTATATTTTTGCTGGAACTTTTTGAAACTTTTGTGATAGTTTATAGCATATGATATAATTTTATATAAAAAAAAAGTGTTACATTTCGGCGTGCAAAAGGATGTGGTTGTGAACAAAATCAGGAAATATAACAATAATATAATTTCTATGTTTTAAAGCACCGCGACCTCAAGTAACACATCTACTAATAGGTTGTTTAAAGGAGTTTCATTCAAATACAGTTTTGTTAATAATAGAGTGCGCTCCCTGGTGTTGGAATGAGGAACAATTATAACGTGGCTTAGTTAAAACTTGCTGGCTTCGCCCGCTATCGGACTGGCGTGGGCAGCGGGGATATGGTTCGAATTTCGTTCGCTTCGAGGTTCTTTTCAGAAGGAGGGTTACATTCGGTGGTGCGTGCTCAGCATGCTTGCTACGATTTAAGTTTTGTTCGCTTCGAAGTTCATTCGAAAAGGAAGAGCGCATTCGGCAGTACGCTTGCAGCACACCTGCTATACGCTGCAGCAGTCTGTGGGGACGCGGCTGAAGAACTAATGCACGAAATTTAATAAAAAATTATATTCTGGCAGTCTCTGATCTAAATTGATGCTGATTAGTTTTTGGTGTAAATCGTTCATCAGATGGAGTACTGTTTGGCATTTTTTACGATTTACGCATGAGCTTTATCTTAATAGCTATTACAATCAAATTTCCATCGAACTTTAGATACAGTTCGTCCATGACATGAGTTGGTGTTGTTTATATTTTGAAGTAAATCACTCAACATGGCTATGATATGCTGCATTTTTCACAATTTTCACAATAGCTGTATCTCAAGAACTAATAGACGGAATTTAATAAAAATTTATATTCAGATAGTCCCTGATATAAATCGATACTGATTACTTTTTCATGTAAATAGTTCAACATATGGCGCTTCTAAAGTGCGTTTTTGCTGATTTGCATTAACACTATTTCAATAACTAATTTACGGATTTTCATCAAACTTCCGAATCAGTAAATCCGTGATATGAACTAAATCTTTTACGTATTCGTGTTAATTGCTCAATAGGTGGCACTGTTGTGCTCAATTTTCTCGATCCCTGAAATAGTTTTGTTGCAAGAATTAATGCACGAATTTTCATCAAACTTTAGATTCAGTAAGTCCCTGATATAAATTAGTATTCTGTATTTTTGGAGTAAATCTCTTGAAAGGTAGCGCCGCTATACGGTATTATTCGTGATTATTGCAATAGCTCTATATCAGGATCTAATGCATGGAATTTCATAAAATTCCAGATTCTGTTAGTCCTTGATATAAAAAAGTACAAAAGTACTTTTTAGTTTTTGGAGTAAATCGTGCAACAGGTGGCGCTTCTATGTGGCATTATTCATGATTATCGCAATATCTCAAGAAGAAATGCACGGATTTTCATCAAACTTCAAATTCAGTTAGTCCCTGATATAAATTAATATTCTTTTGTTTTTAGAGTAAATCGCTCAATAAGTAGCGCTTCTATCCAGTTTTTTTATGACTTCTGCGATAATTCAAATATCTGAAATAGTACTAATACACAGATTTTCATCAAATTTCAGCTTGAATTAGAATTTGAAAGACGTTGTTACGGATTTTTCAAAAAGTTCCGCCAAGAATTTAACATTTTTACAAAAATTGCTATTAGAAAACAGTGGTATTTCGATGCGGAATCCTTTTTCTTAAGTATTTATCATCATGTTTCTTTCTTTTCGATTCAATATTCGTAAATACCTAAATCGCGTTGTATTAGTTCCAAATTCCAACACCAGGGTGCTCGCATTAGTTCCACATTCCATCACCAGGGAGCGTACCTTATTACTAACAAAACTGTATCTTAAGAAAACTCCGTTAAAGAATCTATCAGTAGATATGTTACTCGATGTCCCGGTGCTTCAAAACAAGAATTTGAGATTTTTGAAAAAATCATTATTTTTCAATAGTGGCATTAAATGCAAAATATATTTTTATAAATTTATATCATATGTCATAAACTATCTTAAAGTTTCAAATAGATCAACCTAGAATTTCCGTTATATTTCCTGATTTTCTTTGCCCCTCCCCTCTTTCCGTTTCGTAATGGGACTTTTTATACAATTTTTTATCACATGTTATAAACTATCACAAAGTTTCAACAATTCCAACAAGAATTTAACATTTTTACAAAAATTACTAATAGAAAATAGCGGTATTTGACGCGGCATCTTTTTTCTTAAACATTTAACATCATGTTACATTATGTTTAAAAAAGTTTCACAAAATTGGTAATATTTAATTAGCAGCTAAAACTTTAAAAAAAACGCTGAGCTTTAAAAAAAAAATCTAGCGTCCCCTTACTCTACATCCCCGCCGTATCCTAAATTTCAAGTGTCATGCTTTATTTAAGCTTTTTCTTATTTTTAAAAGGATTCGGATATTTACTTTTTTAATACGAACAATTTCGCGTGAAGTGATGTGTGTGAAAACCAATATCTGTTACGAATTAAAAATCTTTTCATAAAATCAAAAGTTTCTATCCGATTGAAAAAATAATCCGCTCTATCTTTATATTTAAACTCAGAACCCCCAAAATTAATCAGGTAAACGCCTTATCAGAAGAAACCTACATCCAAAATTTGAAACAAATCGGTTAATTATCCCTGAAAAAAAAAATTTACATAAATTAAGAGTGTTACCCCCCATTCCTCCTTTCTTTATATGTAAACAATGAACACCCACAACTAATCATGGATGCACCTTATCAAACTGATATTGTACCTAAATTTTTAGTAAAATCTGATACTTTTGCATGAAAACTGACTTAACGAAATAAAGGAGTGGAGGGGGGGGGTGCGGTTTAGCTTTTTGTTCCCCTTCCCTTATTCTTATCCAATGAACCCCTGAAACTAATCAGGAAAGTTCGTTATCAGGATAAATCTATGTCCAAATTTTGAAGCAAATTAGATATTTCTATCAGGAGTTATCGCATTACGTACATACGTACGTACATACGTACATATGTACGTACATACGTACATACATACGTACATGGTTACATACACACACACAGAATCTGCGAGCACATTAGCTCTCATACTTTGATAGTCTCTGAGCTAAAATCGCGTCACACTACATTGGCCTAGGCTAAATTAGATCAAAACTAGAAAGTTGGCGCCGTGGCGGTCTTTAGATTAAAAAAAATCACGCCAAATTGAATTGGCTTAGGACAATCTAGTTCGGCCTAGGATAAACTAATTCAAACCAATGAATAGCAGGCTAAACTAGTTCATCCTAATGACCGTTCGGCCAAACTAGTTTGGCCTAGGAAAATCCAGTTTATCCGATGGGAGTTCGGATAGACTAGTTTGGCCTAGGAAAAACTAGTTTATCCGATGGGCGTTCGGATAGACTAGTTTGGCCTAGGAAAAACTAGTTTATCCGATGGGCGTTAGGATAGACTAGTTTGGCCTAGGAAAAACTAGTTTATCCGATGGGCGTTAGGATAGACTAGTTTGGACTAGGCCAATCTAGTTTGGCCTGAAATCGGGTTTGGCCTGTAACATATATAAATAATGACGCGTCGGAGGTTCTGCAAATACTTAGAGCGATCGCTGTGTCTTTGATGTGATTAATTTAATTCAACATAGCCGATTGCAGTAGGTTTAACCTTTTCAGGAAGTTTATAAAAGTTTTACCCCTCATTTTCATGTAAGGTTTTAGTGTGACACCATAATTCCCAGCTGGAAAACAAAGCAAATAATGAACAAAAAACGCTCAAAACTGAGAGAATTTTTATTTTTGAACATTGTACACAGATCAAATGAATATGTAAGCCTCAAAATACAAATTTCAGACTCCATTGACTTGATAATTGTACTGGTGTTCTGAATGTCCGTACAATCTCCGTGAAATTTTCTTTTTTTTTACTTTTTTCCAACAGTGTACGTTACACATATTTCGTCTGTTATTATAGTTTTCTGTGTAATGATAAAGCTCATAAATGGCAAAAAGAAATGAAGTAAATAAGAAAAGAATTTCTTAAAATAATTGCTTACAATTTATGATTTAAAAAATACATATATTTTTTCTTAAGCAAAATTACCAAAGAATTTTTTTTTTTTAATTTTTTCATACGCCCTATTTCACTTTTAGTTATTATTTAAGGTTTTTCAAGAATGGTTTTTATATTGCATGAATGCCTTCCAAGGTTTCTATATATCGATTAGCATCGATTCATCGATATTTCTATTGAATTTTTAAAGCTTTACTCAATGAAAATTTTGAACATAATAAATTCTTTTTTTAACTTCTCAATCAAATATCTATTGAAGAATTCCGGTTCTAGACCAACCAGAGTTCCTACACGATAAAGAATTTCCCACACTTTAGTTCAGGAAAAAAATCGCTAATTCCTGAAAAAAAAGACGCGCATTATGCAATCGTACTATAACGCTACTCGAGTTTTTGTATGAGAAAAATTTAATAGATTCCATGAGACTGTAGAAACCCAGTAATCACTATATTTCTTTGTGCTTTTTTGAAAGGTTATCTTTGTATAGTTGCAGCTTCAAAAAACCAATAAAAAACGTTTAATATTTTGAATTCTATTTTCTATCTGTTAATTTCATTTAAACAGAAAAGAAAACAGTCTTTAGATAAGAAATATAATAAACAATTTATACTGCAGCTAAGTAAGTTGATGTATTTTAGTAACACTAATTGTAAACATATAGTTGAAAATATAATTTTATAAGATTGAAAATATATTTTTTTTAAATATACTTTCTAAGTTCTTTCAATAATTGCAGTAGCAAAACTACTTTATAAAATTATCTGTTTAGCTTATAAATAAAAAAAAGATTTCACATTGTGTAGCAAGTTAATCTAAGAATATTCTTTTTTACAAAATCCAATGCCATACATTCCACTCAAATACCATATTTTGTTAATATTCTGGAAGAATTTATGAACATTACTCGATTCGTTTTAATAAAACTACAAATATCACATGGAATTGAGCAGACAAAATATTCTATAAATTTGGAAGTACTCGATACTTATTTCTTGTTTCAATGAAAAAGCATCTGAAAAATTCCTCAGAAGGTGAAGGTTGTATTGCATTCTGTTTCTTAGTTGATGTTCATGAAAGGTAATTTTATTTACCCATTCATTTCGTGTATACTGAACGTATATATTGTGGTGCATTTTTTATGTTGCTGTCTATTTCAACATAATCAACCATTAAATCAGTTTTCTTTTTTCCTCTTATTCGAATTACAATTTCCTGTATGAAATGCAATTAAATATAAAAAAGAAAAACTACAAATTAACTGTTGCAAAATAATTAACTTAAATAATTAAAAAAGAATACCTCTTTTAGTAAAAGTTTCAGACTCAAAAGTAATTAATATAAATACACTTAGCTTTTCTTAGAAACTGCAGTTAAGTAAGTTGATATATCTTAGTAACGCTAATCCTAAACATCTAACTGAAAATATATTTTTATAAGAAATTCCTTCTATTCTTTCACTGATCGTATTAGCAAAACCACTTTATAAAATTATTCGTTTAGCTTATAAATAAAAATAAATTTTACATTATGCAGAAAGTTAATCTAAGAAAATTTTTTTTCTAGCAATTTAATCTAAGAACATCTTTTTATTTTTTTACAAAATTCAATACAATATATTCTTCTAAAATACTTTTTTCCTGCAAGAATTTTCTACATATTACTCGATTTGTTAATATTGACTACAAATACCAAACTGAATTGAGTAGAGAGAATATTTAATAAATTTGGAAGTAATGTATACTTATTTCATGTTTCAGTGAAAAAAGCATCTGAAAATCTCATCAGGAGCCGAAAGGCTGCGTTAACATACTGTTCTTTTTATGATGCTACAGAGTGGCAAATTTTATTTCCCAATTATTTCGCATATACTGAAGTTATATATTGTGGTGCATTTTATTTTCTCCTATCTTTACAAGAAGAAAATATTTGATTCATAAGAATTTACTAATTACGGTTTTTGACCGATTTACACGTTTAAGGAGTAAGAGATGCCAGAAACATGTTTTTCTGTGACGTTTATCTGTGATTCTGTCTTTATGTGACAGATTTTGTGGGCATACTATGTCAAGAACTAATGTAAGGAATTTAATAAACATTTATTTTCATTTAGCCCCTGTTACAAGTTGCTGCTGAGAAGTTTTTGGTGTAAATTGCTAAATAAATGTGCTGTATGAAGTACTTTCTGGGATTTCCGCAAAGCTCATTCTCCAGAACTAATTCACGGATTTTAACCAAATTTTATATTCCGGTATTACACTGCTCAAAACAATTAAAGGATATTGCAGTTTTAGGTGGATTTTGTATCTGGGAAACCTTTTAGCTGATTGATACATGGTCGACAGACATAGTAGGTTATATGAGAATAAATTACACATGTTTCGCAGAAAAAATGCATTTTATTGCGCATTTGTGTACAAAAGGAAAAAAACACAATTTGTGCATATGAGAAAAAAAAAGAATAAGAAAAGCTGTTTTCAACAAAGAAAACCATTTTCAGTAGGGGGTATGGTTTCAACGGGTTGGCAGCAACGTTGAACACCTTTGAGGTATGGACTCAATGAGGCTATTAATGACGAGTTGGGGTATTCTGCCCCATTCTTCCTGAAGAGCTCTTTCCAGTTCTTGGAGAGTTTGTGGGGGTTGTTGGCGACCAGAAACTCGTCTTCCTAGAGCGTCCTAAACGTGCTCGATTGGATTCATGTCTAGAGAACACCATTCGAACGATTCCTTCCTCGAAAAGGAAATCCTCCACCAAGCATGCACGATGTGGCCTGCAGTTATCGTCCATTAAAATGAAGTTATCTCCGATTGCTACAGCGTAAGGGACTACAATAGGTCTGAGGATCTCATCCCTATATCGGCGACCAGCAGAGCACCACCTCGAATGATGTAGAGGTCAGTGCGCCCATCTATGGAGATGCCACCATACACCAACACTCCTCCACCGCCAAATCTGACACTCGTGCACGAACGCAGGATTATTCCTAGTGCCACGGTCCCTCCAGATGAAAATACGCCTATTATCCGTATGCACAGAAAAACGGGACTCGTCAGAAAACAGAATATTGCTCCATTCATTTCTCCTTCAGTTGACATGCTCGGTTCCCTGCGGTCGCGACGATGCCTTGATGTTAATCTAACACATACCATCGGTCGGCGAGCATACAGACCTACAGCATGGAGTCGGTTTCCGACAGTCTGAGTTGAAATCATGGTACCTGTGGCCGAGCGAATGTGTTGTTGGAGAAGAGTAGCGTTCATGTTTCGGTGTCTCCGAGCTGTTAACGCTAAATACCGATCTTCATTGGGCGTTGTTGCCCATCTGCGACCTTGTCTTGGTCTTCGGCCTGCACATCCACTCTCCAAAAAACGGTTCCAGATCCTTGAATTGACACTTTGTGACACTCCAATGGCTTGCGCTACTTCGGCTTGAGTTTGAGCCCCTTCTAACCTACCAACAATTCTTCAAGCTTCTGAATCTGTCAAATGACTTCGCTGAGACATCGTACTCATCGAAACAAAGCAATCACTGAATGCCGATAATCCTTGTCTTTATTCTCTTTTATCCAGTTGAAAGTCAAATTTCATTCGCTGCCGCTGAAGCGACGTTTTTGACGCCGAACTCAAAATTTGCACACTCCACAGTTTGAAAACCAGAAAAATTTGCATTTGTGATTCTCTTCTTCTATTATCGGCAAAAAAAAAAAAAAAAAAAAAAAAAAAAAAAAAAAAAAAAAAAAAATCGTTTATACCTTTATTTTATATAAAACTTCAAATATCCTTTAATTGTTTTGAGCAGTGTACTTGACATGAATTGATGTTTCCTTCATTTTGGTTTAAATCACTCAACAAATAGCAATAGTATGCTGCGTTTTTATTTCGATTTCGGCATTAACTTAATCTCAAAAATTAATGTACGTATTTTCATAAAACTTCAAATTCAGTTTATCCTTAAATGACTTGGTATTGTTTGCATTTTAGTATAAATTACGTAATATATGGCGGTGTTATGCTGCAATTTTCACGAGAACTAATGTATCAAACTTCAGAGACAGTTATATGTTAATACAAG
Source organism: Maratus speculifer (assembly GCA_964019185.1). Taxonomy (NCBI): domain Eukaryota; kingdom Metazoa; phylum Arthropoda; class Arachnida; order Araneae; family Salticidae; genus Maratus; species Maratus speculifer. The sequence continues at coordinate 47,518,615 of OZ025291.1, read as the reverse complement.
CTGTTACCTATTAAGTTTCGGTGTGAATAATCAAATAAGTGATATTCTATACTGCATTTTTTATGATTTACTTGATTTAACCGATATTTTATCTCAAGATCTAACGTATGGAATTTTACAGAGGTGTGAAAAGTATTAGAAAATTTGTGAAATTTACTGTTAAATCTTACTATATTAAAGAAATAATACATTATTTAAAAAATATTGATTCATTTAAGATTTAGTGTGCATTCCCATTTTTTATTAAAGATTCTATATGTTTTGGCATGCTTTGTATGACTTTTTAGCAATTAATTTATATTTCGTTGTCATTGTGCCAAATTCGAATGAATCTTTGTATCAGATCATTCTTGTTGGTGATGCTGCATTTCTTTGTTTTTTTTCTTTATAACGCCCAAATATTCTCTATGGGATTCTTATATGGACTATTTCCAGACCATGAAAGGGTTTTTGTATTGTTTTCACTAAAAAAATTGGTTACAGATGAAACTTTATGACACGGAACTCCTTCATGCATGAATATACAGTCTTCATTTGGCAACCAGTCTTTTAAGTGTGGAATTAGTCTTTCTTCAAGCACTTTTTATACTGATATTGATACATTATGCTTTCTACAATGTATAAATGTCTAATACCCTGAAAATATATCATGCTCCAAAACATTATTTTAGTAAGATGTTTAACCGTTTATGCTAAGCATTTTGGAGAAAATTCTTCACTGGCACTTCTTGTGACAGATTGACTGCTTTTTTTCTGATATCGCAAACATTTATTCATCAGAAAAGCATACCTAATAGAAAAAATATCCCCTAAGGTATGTATTTGTAGAGATATAATTTTATAAAGAGATTTTTAATGGAATTTATAAACAGTTCAGTATCTTTAGTCAATATGCAAAAAACATAGCTTGAAGAAAAAAAGTAATAATTTAAGTTCAACTATTAATTAAGGAAAAATTAATATTTTTCACCTTATTCCAGTCATTTTTTTATTGTTGTATAACTTTTGCCCAAGCAAGTCTCTTGTTTTCCATAGCAGATGTGATTTTAGGCTTTTTTTGAGGGCGATGAGCACCAAGTCCAGCTGAGATAAGCTTTCTATGGATAGAAGAATCATATACATTTATTCCACATGCTTGCAAAAAGATTTTTAATTCATTATTAGTTGTTCTTTTGTTAGATTTTGCATTTTGAAATAATTTCATTTCCGTTCCTGCCGTCAATTTACCTTTCCTTCTACATTTCTCTACTCTAGAATTTTCACATTCACATTTGGAGTCCAAAGGTTTTTTTATTCTAAAACAGAAGCTTTCAGAATTTTTACCTTTTTAGCGGTTTCGTGCTGTGTATAGTTATTTTCTTGGATGAGACACTGTACGATACATAGTTTTCTAGGACAAATATCATTTTCTTTACCCATAATAATGCAATAATCCTTTGACAAATGAAAAAGGGCTATCATTTAGTAAAAACTAATACAAACAGCGAAAATATTTGCTTTAATAATAAAACAATACTGATGTTAGCTCAAGAAAAGTAAGTAAATACTTGCACATCAAGTAGACAATTAATTTTTTTTTTATTTGTTTGTTAATCAAACAAATTCTTTATGCAATTCAAACAATTTCCTTACTTTCCTTCGAGTAGTTTTCTTTTTTAAAAATGATAACATTTAACAAAATTATATCCCCAAAACTATGCTAAAGGATGGAAAAATTGACTAGATCAACAAAACAAATTATATTTCATTGAAATTTACAAATATTTACAATATTAATCGAAAGAAACTGAAAAAATCACAATTATTCTAATAATTTTCACACCTCTGTATATCATTAGAATCACAATGATAGGCATAGATTGCCATTTAATTTTAGCTCTGTGATGGTGAATTTCGAAGCATTAACATGCATGAGACCGAAAAAAGTTCTGGAACTACCACATCCGACGATTTTTATATTACTTTCTATTTTCAACTGAACTATAAGATATTTTTAACCTGTTATTTGAATAACATTTTTCTGTAGGAAATTTAATTACATTTCGAAGAACAAATACACAAATTATTCATCGTTGAATGATTAATTTAGATAACTGATGAAAAATCCTTCATTCAGCGGAAATTTAAGAAGCAAAACTAATTAATAGAAATAAACTTAGCTTTTCAAGGCAACTATTTAAGGTTTCTTATTTAGGGAAATTTCATGTTTGTCATTAATTAAGAAAGTAATATTTGTAATTTTAAGAAAATACACCAAAGTAAATTAGAACTTTTATTAAAATTTATAATCCTTACTCAGTTAATTAATACTGAAGACAAATATCTATAAATATATTTTGGGATATCTATATCCATCATTTGCAGTATATTATCATTATTAAATTAAAAACTGGAAGTTCGAAAAGTATGGAAAAAAAACATTTACTTCGTCATTCTTCATGAACCTTATTTCCCATAAAAAAATCGAAAATTAATAATATTTTGATGCTTTTACAACTCGTTACTTAATAGTTTTAAATGGTGCCGCCCCAACTTTTCTGTTTAATCGTGGCCCATCACATGGAGTTCAACATTGCAATTGTTTACTCATTTCGGCTGAAGAATTTGAATAAAACAAAGCTTGTAAACTAAAGCTAACTTCTTTATTTAAGTACTGAAAAATAAATTAAAATTTTAGGGGTACGAAACTGTAAAAAAAAAAAAAAAAAAAAAAAAAAAAAAAAAACTTACAACTTTATTTTCTTAAGTTTAAGTTCAAGAGAGAGAAAAATACATACCTTGCTTGGACAGTATTGTTCATGCAAAATAGTGCAGATTTGTATACTTATTGCATTGAAGCAATAGTAATGCACTGCCATTTGCATAAAAAAAAATCATAAAATATTTTAAGGAAAATATTTATAATTTTCTAAAGGTACCCCCAGTTCAAACGCGTTGCCCTCTCCCCTACTTGATTCGCTTCGATAAATTACAAATACCACACTTGTGCAGTAGAATATTCTATAAATTTGGAAACTTTCCATACTTATTTCCTTCTCTTATGAAAAAAGCATCTGAAAATTCATCAGAATCTGAAGGTTCTATTATGTACTATTTCTTCGTTAATATTACAGGAAAACAAATTTTATTTACCTAGAATTTTTTCGTATATACTGAACCTATATATTCTGATGCACTTTTTTATATTGGTTTCTATATGCAACACAATCAACTATGAAATCAGTTTTATTTTAACCTATTATTCGAATTATAATTTCCTGTATAAAATTTAATTAAATTTATAAGGGAAAAATAAAAATTATTCAGCGTGAAATGGTTAAATTTAATAAACAAAGAAAAATCTTTCTTTTAGCAGAACTTTCAGATGCAAAACTAATTAGTTCTTATATACTGACCGTATATTTTGTGGCGTTTTTTCTTTAACATAATCAACCATGAAATCCGTTCACTTTCACCTGTTATTCGAATAACAATATTCTGTATAAAATTTTATTAAATTTACAAGAACGTCGTATTTATGGTGGGAAGTTTTATTTAGATAATTTAAGAAATATCATTCATTTATCAGAAGCTTCAGCCGCAAAACTAATTAAGAGAAATAAACATAGCTTTTCAAAGCGTTTCTTATTTAGAGCAATTTCATGATTGTCATTAATTAAGGAATTTCTATACATGTATTAGTCGATTCCTTTCGATAAAATACAAATATTACATTGAATTGAGCAAAGAGAATATTCTATAAATTTGGAAGTACTCGATAGTTATTTGATGTTTCAATAATAGAAACGTCTGTCAAATCATCAGTAGCTGAAGGTTGTATTATATACTGTTTCTTGTTGATGTTACATAAAAGCAATGTTTATTTACCCAATTATTTCGTATATATTTGGGCGTATATATTGTGTTCCATTTTCTATATTGCTTTCTATTACAACATAATCAAGCATGAAAAATTCATTTTTCTTTTTACCTGTTATTCGAATTACAGTTTCTTATATGAAAATTAATTAAATTAAAAAAAGAAAAGAAAATACAATTTATTAATTGCAGAATAGTTAATTTAAATAATGTAAGAAAAATCCTTCATTTAGAAGATTTTTCAGGCGCAAAAGTAATTAAGTGAAATAGACTTAGTTTTCCTAAGCAACTGCAGTTAAGTATGTTGAATTATCTTAGTAACTCTAATCATGAATATCTGACTGAAAATATAATTTTATTAAAAAAAACAATTCTTCTATTATTTCAGCAAAACCATTAGCAAATGTACTTCATTCTTATTATTATTTTAAAACTTTGATACTTTTAATTAAAAGGGTGCTTATTAGCTTTTGGATTCAATTGCTCGACAGATGGCACTACTATGCCGCATTTTCGACGATTTCAGCATTATTTAAATCTGCAGAATTAATTCAGGGATTTTCGCCAAACTTCAAATTCAGTTAGTCCTTGACATGGGCTGATGTGATATGCATCTTATGCATATATGGAAATGTACATTCTATACTATCTGTGGTGCAAAGAATATTTGTTACTAATTTACAGGGCCACACAAAAGTATTTTATTAATTAATGGTATAGGTAAACATTGTTTGGAGAACGTTTTAGTTAAAACAAACTGTTTCACATTTTGAGAAATTGATATATGTTACTGAGGTTTACAGTAAGTTACTTTCCGTATAATAAATGTAGACAGTATTTACAAGGACAAACAAAGTATTTCGTCTACTATACTGTATCAAAAGTACTGAATCCTATTACTCCGAAATCCGAATATTTTAAAATCTTTATTAGAGTACGAAGGCTCATGATTTGCAACGCTTTCCGTGAAATTTAGTTAGCACATTATGCAAATTATATTTTCATTGCATTCAGACATACGCAGTGAATATTTATTTAGTAAACCTGCCCATGTTTTAAACAATTTTTACTATATTTTTATTCTGATTCTTTTTTAATAAAAACCTTATTTTCTCTGCGAGTATATATGCTATACACTCAAAAACGAACACAATTTATTAAAATAAACCACTTAATTATAATCTGCAGTTTTTACGATTTGTCTACGTTAGTTTTGACAGTGTTATCCAAAAGATTTTCGTTCTTTTTCATATGTTCACAGTCCCCTATGGGATTTAAGGAAAAAAAAATTCATGATGTTATATGTGACATTTACAATTTTTCACACACCTGACGTTTCTGAATAATTCCTCATTTATTTTTCTAGCTATTTTTTTTAAACCTCTAAAATTATAAGAGCCCGGTCACCTTTGACGATTTAGTGTATATATATATATATATATATATATATATATATATAAGGTACCCTGGGGTAATAACGCCACGTTAAGGTTCTACCGATTTTCCCGGCTTAGTTTTAGTTTGTATTTTTCAAACAAATATAGGATCTGATACAGCAACTCATTGACTATCTACATAAAATAAAATAATTTAACAGATATGCATTCATAAAATGTAATGGCGTTTTTCCTTGACCAATGCTATTTGGCATTAATACCCACCTTTATGGGTAATAACGCCATGCAAACAAAACTATAGAATAAGATGGAATAATGGCATGTAGATTGCCCAATTCTAAAAATACAAACTCTATAGCTCTAGAAATTGACAAATTGTTATCTAAGCTATTGAAAATGTACAATTTTTTGTGACTCTGAAAGAAAAAGAAAGCTGTGGTGGTGGCGGGGGGAGGAGGCAAAAGAATATCAGATTCTAAGCTACGTTTTGCTTAAAAATGACCATTTAAATAGAATTATTAGAAACATTGCACGGATTATTTGAATCAATACTTATATTCCCATGTATGCATTCTATGCGATAGGAATTATTTATTCTTTTTTAAAAGTGAAAGAAAAGGGAGGGGGGGGGGGAGCTTTAACAGAATATAACACCCTGTGTCTCTCTTTGCTTAAAAAGTCCCGCTCAAATATGATTATAAGAGACATTGCATGGTTTTAACCATTCATAATGTAATATTTTAATCACGTGAAGTTTTATAATAACTAGAGTTATATGTAATAAATATTTTTGTTAAACCTTAACTGCTGTTAGCGTCTCACATACCGCTGAGTTTTTCCAGTTTCAGAGTTTAACTTGTAATTTTTAGTTTAACTATAGATACCGGGAAAATTTTGTTTCATTTGGAGTCCTATTTCTATCTCTAGAAACTTTTGAATAGCTGAATTTTATTTATAATAGTCCTGTATATAAGGTTCAATACAAAAATAATATTCTAAAAGTTAATTTAACATTTTATTCGTAGTTAGATTAAGCGGTCTGACAAGCCACTCACAGTAAGTTATGCGACAATTTTTGTCACAGCAGTTAAGGGTTAATACTATTATAGTAATCTAGTAAATAGTTTTTAACCCATAACTCCACACTAATGCGGATTCTCCAAACCTACAGTTAAATCGTCGACGTTTTAAAGAGCATGCTTTAATTAATTTTTAATAAATTCAATAAAAATTTTTATTAAAAAATATTATCCCAAAGAGATCTCTTATTCAATTTTATACATAATCCATATGGTTATGTATCATTATCTCTATATTAGCAACAAAATTATCCTTTAACTGCTGTTAGCAATCTGACTGAACACTGTACTCCTCCCCCCCCCCCAAAAAAAAATAGCGTTTAACTTGTATTTTCCAGTTTAACTATAGTTACAACTGAAATTCTCTTTCGTTTGGAGTTCTCGTATTATTATTAGAAATATTTGAATAGATTAAATTTAATTAGAATTAATTCTGTACAAAAAGTTTAGCGCAGGAACAGTATTCTATGATTTTTAATCATGGATCGTATTTTAACGTTTAACTAATGCTACCGGTCTCGTAGACCACTATTTTTCTTTTAATTTTTTAGTTTAACTTGTAATTTTCAGTTTAACTGCAAACTTTACTGAAATTTTGTTTCATTTGGAATTTTAGTACTATCACCAGGGACTAAATAGGTGAATATTAAGTATAATACTCTTTTATAAAAAGTTTAGTACAAAAACACAATCCTATGAGTTATTCCCGCCTTTTATTCATCTTTCAATTTTATTGTTTTACAAACCGCATCACATTCATAAGTTACAATTTCTGTCACATCAGTTAAAGGTAATATTTATAAAGTTTCGAAAAACCGAACTCTGAACCGAACGGACAGTTAAAATTTCGAACTCAATTGAACAATCCAGTGGAAATTTAATAGAAACCTGATTTTGAAGATGTTCGAATTTGAATCTCGAAAACATTTTGATATAGTTTTATTTACAAGAGTTAAAAATTATTTTTTACATTAGTAAAAATAATAATAATAATATAATAAAAAATAAAATAGAGAGATTATTTTTAAGTATTGGGCGACCCCCCCCCCCCTTAATCTTACCATTTCAACAATGATAATAATGCTGTCCCATATTAATATATAAACCCCCTTCGGATATAATTCGGCCACTGTTGGGAATCAACTGGGGTAATAACGCCAATCCCTGGTGTTATTACCCCGGGATACTTATTGCGCATTAAATCCTAAACTACAAATTATCTCGAGAAGATATCCAAAATCTTCTACAACAATTTGAAAGTACATGCAGTACACTACAAATTTATGTAATAAACAAAGTATTTCTGGATAAAAAATATAGTCTTCAGATCAAAAACCTTATCTCGCAAATTTTAGATCAAGCGTTAATTTTAGTTGCTTGTAAAAACAATAAGACCTAAAAATGAAACAAATTAACTTGAAGCTGTTTTTTTGCGATTTATATGATTCAAAAACCTTCTGTTTAGAGCACATGGGTGTCATTTAGCCGATTATTTCATAATTATGCAAAATATAAGCACTTGGCGTTATTACCCCAGGGTACCTTATATATATATATATATATATTATATATATATATATTTATTATATATATATATATATATATATATATATATATATATATATATATATATGATAAGTAAATTTAAATTGAAATGAGAACGAAAATCTTTAAAACTACTGTGGAAAAGGCAGATAATTATAGGAATCAATGATGAATTGCACTTAAACCTATCTTCAGCCACTCTTAAAATCTATACTAATAAAAGAACAAAACGCTCTGTCTGTCTGTGTGTGTGTGTGTCTGTGTGTCTGCGATGGCTAGCAAAATCTACAGCATGTACGAAGTTCAAAATTTTTTTGAGAGTAGCCCAGAATCTCTCCTGATGCACCTGAGCTTCAGAATTTCTAAATTCCAATTATTAACTGAGTAATTAATTAAAATCGAGAGGTCACTCTCACAAAAAATCATCTTTTTCCCATTTTTTTCTCTTTCGTTTGTTTACGGTTGATTAGTTGTGTAAAAAATTTCGTAGAAGTGATAAGAAAGCTGAGACAGAATTAAAGAAACCCATGGAGGAATGAGATAAGTGGAGGTGAAGTAAGCCTCAAAACAGGTTTGCGATATGAAACAATTTATGGCTCAAATTTTAATGTGCCAAATAAAAGGACGTGGAAGGGATTTTGTATTAGAAGAAGAATTGAAAGAAATGAATTACAATTGAAGCACATTTTAAGAGGAAATAGCAAATTTTTAAACTTTGTTCTATTATTATTTATTAAAATAAATGTTCGTTTTTAAGATGAAGGAAATTGGAAAATTAGCAATAATTAAATATCAAATTAAAATTAAATAAGATATTGAAAACATTTGATACGAACTAAAAATTGTATAACTAAAAGTTTGCTTCATTAATGTAATTTTAAATACTTTATAACGTAGATGAAAAATGTTTATGACTTAATAATTGCATGTAAATAAATATTTAAAATATAATGACAAAAACATTCTTTTAAAATCATGTACAAAAACTTAAGTAATAAATATTAATCTAAAATATAGATTTCTGACTGCAGCCGATTTTTATGTATTAACAAAAGAATGTTATATTTTCAAGAAAAAAGTTAAAATAATTTTTATATTGATTTTTAAAACACATATCCTTACTAATATTATAAATCGGAAAGTGAGTTTGTTTGTTTGTTTGTTTGTTCCGCTTTCACGCCGTAACTACTAAACCGATTGCTTTGAAATTTTGCAAACGTAAAGTTAGAAGTCCGGATTAAATAATAGGGTAATTTTTATTTATTTTATTCAAATATTTTCTTTAATAATTCAAAATTTAATTATTTTTCATACAAAATCAATAGGCATTTTTCAGATAAAATTTAACTATTTTCCTTTCCTGTTGCCAAGAAAATAAAAAATTGGAATAATAATTTTTCAGCGGCAATGAATTTTTAATAGAAAACTTCCACGCGAAAAACTATAATAAAATAATTTAAAAGAAAATAAATATGACGTCATGTTTGAAATAAAAATAAAAGATGTATTTTTTATAATACATTTAACAAGGATATTTGTTTAGTTAATGGGAATTTTTGTGTAAAATAAGGTGACATAAATTAAAAGTAAAAAGAATGAAAAATAATTATGTTTTTAATAAAATGGTTCACTCATGAAAATGTGACGTCATAGTTGAAATAAAACAGGTACTTTATAGCAGTCGTTAAAAATACAAGGGGTATGAATATCAGTAGCTAATGGAGCGAGATAAATAATGACATCATATTTAAAATGAATCAGAAATATTTTTAACACGCTTTTATTACTTTCACTTTCACCTGTATATGAGTTTGTGGGTTTGTAACTCTCCTTATTATCTAAAGATTTTCCTTATTATTTAAAGATTTTCTCAAGCAATTTTGACTAAAAATTGCATTCTATGGTTTTCGGGCACGAGAAAATCATTGGACTAGGTTACATGTTCGAGAAAAAATTTTAATGGGTCATATTGGGTCATTAATGGTCTGGGTCAAGCTATTTATATTTAAAGAACGGCGTGATCGATTATAACGAAATTTTGTATGTAATAGTTTTTTGGCACGAGAAAACTATCGGGCTGGGTCACATGTTCGAAAAATTTTGATTAGTGGGTCATTTTTGGGTCATTATGGGTCAAGCCATTTTTATCTAAAAAACGGCTCTAACGATTTTGACCAAATTTTATATTTTATCGTTTTGGATTACAAGAAGACCATTGGGTTAGGTAACATGTTCAAGAAAATTTGGTTAGTGGGTCATTTTTGGGGTCATTGTGGGTTATGCTATTTTTATCTAAAGATTTTCTCACGCAGTTTTGACTAAAAATTGCTTTCAATGGTTTTCGGGCACGAGAAAAATATTGGGCTAGGTTACATGTTCGAGAAAAAATTTTAATGGGTCATATTGGGTCTTTAAGTGTCTGGGTCAAGCTATTTTTATTTAAAGAACGGCGTGATCGATTATAACGAAATTTTGTATTTAACAGTTTTTTGGCTCGAGAAAACTATCGGGTTGGGTCACATGTTCGAAAAATTTCGATTAGTGGGTCATTTTTGGGTCATTATGGGTCAAGCCATTTTTATCTAAAAAACAGCTCTAACGATTTTGACCAAATTTTATATTTTATCGTTTTGGATTACAAGAAGACCATTGGGTTTGGTAACATGTTCAAGAAAATTCGGTTAGTGGGTCATTTTTGGGGTTATTGTGGGTCATGCTATTTTTATCTAAATATTTTCTCACGCAGTTTTGACTAAAAATTGCTTTCTATGGTTTTCGGGCACGAGAAAAATATTGGGCTAGGTTACATGTTCGAGAAAAAATTTTAATGGGTCATATTGGGTCATTAAGGGTCTGGGTCAAGCTATTTATATTTAAAGAACAGTGTGATCGATTATAACGAAATTTTGTATGAACAGTTTTTTGACACGAGGAAACTAATTCGCTAAATCACATGTTTGAGAGATTTCGACTGTAATGATCATTTGTGGGTCATGATGGGCCATAATGGATCATGTCAAGCTACATCTAAAGAACAGGTGGATCGATTTTAACGAAATTTTGTATATAATATTTTTTTGGCACAAGAAAATGATTGGGCTAGGTCACACTTTCGAGAAATTTCGATTAATGGGTCATAAAGGGTCTGGGTCAAGCTATTTATATTTAAAGAACGGCTGGATCCTTTTTAACGAAATTTTGTATGTAACAATTTTTAGACACGAGGAAACTAATGGGCTAAATCACATGTTCGAGAGATTTTGATTATAAGGGTCATTTGTGGGTCATTGATGGGTCATGCTAATTTTATGTAGAAAATGTCTCTCACCATTTTGACTATATTTTGTATTATGATATTCTCGGGCAAGAGAAAACCATTGGACCAGGACACATGCTCGCGAAAATTCGATTAATGGGTCATTTAGGGTCATAATAGGGTTAGGGTTATTCTAATTATATATAACAACGATTCAATCAATTTTACCTAAATTTTGTAACGAAACGTCTTTTGTCACGAGAAGACTATTGGGCAGAGTCGCAAGTTAAACAAAATTATATTAGTGGGCCATTTCGCTTTATTGATGGATGCTGTCAAGCTAATTTTATCTAAGAAACGGCTTAAACGATTTTGATTCAACTTTATATTCTACTGTTTTTGATTACCTGGAGACCTTTGAGCTAAGTCACATGTTTGATCAAATTTGATTAGTGGGTCATTTTGTTTAATACGGGTCTTGGTCATGAGAAAATGGCAGCAACCAATAAGTTGGCAATATTTCACAAAATATTGGCGACATTTGGCCGAAAAATTTACTATTAAGATTACGAAAGCCACAACACGTATTTGGTGCCAAATGAAAGAATGTCTCCAAATTTGGCTATATCTGGCAAAAAATGTTGTTTTATACATTCTTAGTAGGATTCGAGATGCATGGTTAAATTAACCAGAATCGACCAAAAAAAGTTATTTGGATCGATGTCCTTTCGTTGTAAATTTTAAAATAAATATAGTTTAAATAAAAAGAATACTGCCCAGTTAAACTGATGGCATTGAGCTCACAGGCTAGAAATACTAATTGTACATTAAAGCCTTATATTTTCAAGGGTTAATTCCGTTCGAAAAAAAAATTAAGAAGGGGAAACAGCTCTCCCCTTTCCTCTTTTTTTTATACTTAATCATTGAATCTCCTATACTATCAAAGACATGCTTTATCATATAAAAAATCTATATCCAAAATTCAGAGCAAATTAGATAATTCTTAATAAAAACCCATTTAGCATTTATATAATTTAAAAGGAGTTATCCCCTTCTTTTATACTTAACCATTAAACTTCCAAAACTATTCAGAGATTTGAACGAAATCTGAAAATTCTGCTTGAAAAACCTATTTATATAAATTAAGAGGGCATTAAGAGGGGGGGGGGGCATTAGAACCCCTGTTGCCCCTATTTATACTTATTCAATGAACACTTAATAGCAGTCACGGAATCGCCTCATCAGAATGATCCTAATCTAAATTTTGAACGAAAACTTAATTCTGCATGAAAATCCCATTTATATCAACTAACGGGGGGGGGCATTAGAACCCCTGTTCCCCCTATTTATACTTATTCAATGAACACCTAATAACAGTCACGGAATCGCCTCATCAGAATGATCCTAATCTAAATTTTGAACGAAAACTTAATTCTGCATGAAAATCCCATTTATATCAACTAACGGGGGGGGGGCATTAGAACCCCTGTTCCCCCTATTTATACTTATTTAATGAACACCTAATAACAGTCACGGAATCGCCTCATCAGAATGATCCTAATCTAAATTTTGAACCAAAACTTAATTCTGCATGAAAATCCCATTTATATCAACTAACGGGGGGGGATTAGAACCCCTGTTCCCCCTATTTATACTTATTCAATGAACACCTAATAACAGTCACGGAATTGCCTCATCAGAATGATCCTAATCTAAATTTTGAACGAAAATTTAATTCTGCATGAAAATCCCATTTATATCAACTAACGGGGGGGGGATTAGAACCCCTGTTCCCCCTATTTATACTTATTCAATGAACACCTAATAACAGTCACGGAATCGCCTCATCAGAATGATCCTAATCTAAATTTTGAAAACTTAATTCTGCATGAAAATCCCATTTATATCAACTAACGGGGGGCATGAGCCCCCCGTTCCCCCTCTTATACATATCGGATGAACTCCAAAAACTAATCAGGGAAGCGCCTTGTCAGGATATACCTATATACAAAATTTCAAGTGGATCCGATATTTTTATCATGAGTTATCGCGTTACGCACATACGCACATACGCACATACATACAGAACGGGCGGGCACATAAGCTCTCAGGCTATGATAGCCTGTGAGCTAAAAAACTAAAAACCACGCTTTTAAAGTAATCAAACTAAAAAGTGAAAAATAAATATAGTTTAAAAAAACTATAAAACACGCTTTTTAAGTATATAAACTAAAAAGTGAAAAATAATTCGTACTATAAGCTGAAAACAAAAATAGATGAAAAATACTATATTACTATAAAATCATTGTTATTATAAGAATCAATTAATAGCAATAAAAAAAATTATCGTGGAAAAAAAGCGTGGAATGCTTCTCTAGAACTGATAGATGGAGAATGGTAGATGGAGCACCCCACGCTTTTTTTCCACGATAATTTTATTTATTGCTTATTAATTGATTCTTATAATAACAATGATTTTATAGTAATATAGTATTTTTCATCTATTTTTGTTTTCAGCTTATAGTACGAATTATTTTTCACTTTTTAGTTTATATACTTAAAAAGCGTGTTTTTTAGTTTTTTTTAAACTATATTTATTTACTTATACTAATTAATAAATTATAAGTTACATACAAAAGAATATTTTTATTCAAAACTCATAATTATCAATGGAAGAAATTTTTTGTGGGGAAAAGGTGGAAAATAAAATCACTGATTAATATATTTTTGGCTCGATTTTTTAACACTTTCGAACAAAGTTGAAAAGTTATTATGCTTTCGGATTGTCTGTCTGTCTGGTCACTTTCCAACTTTCGTAAATATACTCCGATTTCCATGAAATTTTTGGATATTATTAACGTTTACCTAGCACGAATACCTATTGAAAATGAAGTTTCTACCATGATTAGTTTATTTACAGGGATAGTCAAAAAATTTCCTTATATTACGGCATTATGGGGAAAAATCGTTTTAATTAAATTTAACGATGTTACAGCCTGTAGAACTTATTCATATTTATATGCATTTACAAAGTGCACTAAAATATGCATTTTGTAAAGTATGTAGTGAAAAGGGCACTTACTATTCATTTACAGGGTCAGACAGAAGAATTCCATTGCATAGGAATAAAGGGAGGAACAGTTTCCGACATATTTTAATTATGGTAAACGATTTCATGTATAATCAAATTGATATATGTTGCTGAAACTTAATGTAAGTTATTTTATGCATAATACGAAGTGCATAGCATTAACAGGGACACACAAAAGATTTCAAATATTATATATTCTATCCGAAGTACTGTATATCATGGATGATGACTGTTGCATGGATGAAATGCATTTTGAATTATGATATGTGCTTTTAAGTTTCGCTAAATGTATGCATATTAAATGGAGAGTATAAATGGTAATAGTATAAATAGTTAAATTTAGATATACAGGGTTACACAAAAGATCTCGGAAAGGTTACTGAATATGAGCGTAATTTACTTAAAGGTGGTTTTTAAATAAAATATGCATTTTTATTTTGAACTGCATTTAGTAAACTAAGAAATATTTGTAGTATATATATAAAATGATAAACAGGGCCCCGCAAAGAACTGGATACAAGGTTGTCTTCGGATGATAATTTCTGAAAATGTAATTTAGGTAGTAATAAGAAATATTTTTGTTTGAAATAAATTTTAGAAAGATACTTTCGTGTATTAAAGGCACTTGGAAAACTACAGGGCTGAACAAAAGAATTCAAGAATGTTTCTATCTATTAGTATTAATCGCTGAAAGGAAAATTTTGACCGGCAAACAAATTAGCAACTAGGGATTATCATAAGTTTTTTTACCATAAATTCGCGATAAAAAGTTAATTACACATGCTTTTCATCATCGAAATTTTTTGCTTGATTGATCAATTATTTCTTCTTTAAATGTTATGTGAACGAAGTCACGGGTAACTGCTAGTATACTTATAAAATACAACACTGGAATTTTTAATTAGAAAAATGAGAGTTTGTTGAGATTTTTATAATCATAAAAAAAATCTACTTTTATATTGGTCATTTTATATGTAATAAAAGCTAATAAATCAATTTTAAAGAAAAATTTTAATGTATGGCATGGGGGCCCGATAAATAATAAAATATAAAGAGTTTACATTTTTAAATGCAATTTAAGAAAATGGGGCAAAAAACGTTTATTTTAATATATCTCTCTAAGGTAATTGCGTAAAAATTTCACAGAATGTATGGTTTAATACTTCGAATTCATTATAAGAACAGTTCTTAAATTGTTTATATGCATTTTTGATAGTAAATGCAATTTTAAGCTATTAACTAAATCTTAAATGCATGCATTTTGAAACTGTGTTAGCCACATTTCAAAATACAATTAAAATATTTTAAATCTTTTACGCATTATTATATTTTCTCTAGACCATACAAAACTTTTGAGTGAATTATTAATAATAAAGGAATTTTGTGAATGCAATTATTCATTAATTAGTAATACTACTAAATACCATTCAATTTTGAAATTGCTCCAACTATACATTATTTTAGTCCTATTTTAAAAGATTACAAAAACAATTATCAAGTCATATTCTATTCAAAACAGGCAAATTAATGTGAACTCAATTCCTTACTTACGAAAATTTGAAAGACATTTCAAAAGCACATGTTAAAACATCGTCAGATCAGTTTTTAAAAGAATAGTATCAATGATTTCAACATATGGATGAATTACAAACTTAAATATTTTAATAATTTTCTGTGACTGTCTAAAATGCAAATTTTAGTAGTATATTTTATGAATTGAATAAAATTTACAATATAAATTAAATAGCATTAACAACGGACAAGTTATATAATGCATAAACTACGTATGCTTAGTCATACATGTTAATTTTTATGGCTCCATACATAAAAACTTAAAATGGAATTTTTATAGTATAATTACTGTGTGTGATTGTCTTTCTGTAAGAAACATTTTACTCATAAGTTATGAAATGTAGAAAGTTACAATTGGAGAAGTAATAAAGACTATTGAACCACATATTTACAGATCAAACATTAAAAAATATATTTGTGACTTGGTGCAAAAGGGAGCATTAAGGTTACTTGAAAAAAATTTCTTTGAACAAATTACTTTATTTTTTTTTTTTTTTTTTTTTTTTTTTTTTTTTGTAGAGGATATCTTATGGAAGCTTTCAAAATGCTGAACTAATCAATACATTTATTTTAAATAAAATTAGAATTATTAAAAATTCGAAGTAATGAAAATTAATTTTAATCTTCTGGTAAAAGAAATATATATAGCGGTTACCTTAGGTCACATAGATATTGAGAAAAACGCATTTTCTCGTTACACATAAGATTGGATTTTTAGGCATTCAGCAAAAGTGTCGACAAATGCTGGAGGTACTTATAGTAGCAGAAGTATAAAAGCTTGTTGACAAGAATTTTTGCATCGACGGTAATTAGCCAAGATATTGACCCTGAAAAACACGGCAAATCAGGATATATATAATGACAGGAACTACGTACTAATATACCATCGGCTTTTAATACCTAAATAACAACTTTTAACGACATACTTGCGTAAAGCAAAATCCATCAGCAGTACAGAAGCAATAGACGACAAATTATTAAAAACAGACTAATTTAGTTAGAACTAATTACATAAATACTATGAAATTCATGATTTGTTTGCATTGAGTGGACATTGCACCATGTTATCCGTGTCTTTGAAAGTAATTGAAAAGAATTTTTGCAAAAACACGGCATAGACCCGTTGCAATTTTCCAACCAATCTTCGTCGAGTTTAAAATTATGGCGGAAACTGTGGAAAAGGAAGTATTGTAGTGCCACTTGATAGGTAATTTGCACAAAAATGTAATCAGCACCAGTCAATATCAGTACGAACGAAGTATAATGCTTCATCGAATTCTGTTCATCAGCTCTTGAGCTGAAACGCTGAAAATATTTGTGACACATACACGTACAAAAATTCAAGACTGAAATTTTGAGAAATGCTAAAAAAATTCCTTATTTCTCAAGTTCGATGTTGGAAATTTATTTTATTCACATAATCACAAATTTTGCATTCTTTATTTCTCTTGATATTCTTTTATTTTGTTTTTTTATTATAATTTTGTTTATTGTGCGTTTATAAAATATGTTCATGAAATGCTATTAACATTAAATTATGTGTCGTAGAAAAAATAAAGTTAAATTAATTATGAGTTTTTAATGTAGAAATGAGTTTTTAAATCATTAAAAATATTTTCTTATACATAAAAAAGGTTATTTCACATCATAACATCATATATATTAAAACAGTAGGCTGATTTTTTAAGATCAATTCAAAAATTCAGGCATTTGCGCATGCTTGAAGTTGAATTTATTAGCCCTTCCAGTTAGAGGAAAGTCAATGCAGGTCTGGTTGGCTCAGCGGTTTAGGGCACGAATGTAAAGCTGTGAGTTTTTGCAGAGGACTTGGGATTCATCCCACAGTTCAGTAAAGTAATTGAATTATAATGCATTTTACTACGAGGGAAAGTTGTATGATTTTTATTCTTTTGTTATCATTATCATTTTGCTGGTTTATAATTTAATAAAATTTAACACTCAACTATGTGTTTTTTAATACAATTTTATTTTTAGAACATTTTAAATAATTAAAACATAACAATTAATAGATATAAGCAGCGAAATTCCAGTTCAGGGCTTTAGAGATATATTTGTAAGAATAAAATTATTGAAAATCCTTAAAAATCGCATTCTTAAAAAAATAAATTAAATAAACAACAACAAATACAACACACATAAATAAAAATTGTATCCGTGGAATTAATTTTAGTTATCCTTCTGCTAAAAAGAAAGCAGTATTAAAATTATTTAAATTCTGCTTAAAATTCTTTCAGTTCATTACTTGAGTAGGTTAGACTGACAGAACCATGAAACGCTTTGAATCTGTTGGAATCACAGACAGATAACAGAAATAAATCATGTTTTCAAAACTTTATTTACAGGTAAACAATTAAGAAAATCTAACATTATTCTAATTAATCTTTTAACATGTTTATCGTCAAATTTTCACGGTTATCATCTAGTACAATAAAACTAAATAAATAAATATGCTTAAAACTAATACTTTTTACAACAAAAAAATGTTTTTATGGAAGCATAACTATACCTAGATAACGCTTAATTATGCTTAAATTTTCTGAGTTAAGACGTATAAATAAAAGTACAATTTTTTTATCTATAAATGTCTTTAACCATAATATTCATATATAACTTGATTTTTTTTAAATATTTTAATTCGTTATTCGAGATTTTTACTCATGTGTTATTTTTTGACCAGGATTGGCTGTACTTTTCTTTAAACAGACATAGTTATATACATATTTAATAATACTTTCTCTAATTTGAATGTTTAAATATGTATTTTCAAAACATAACATAAACTTTTACAAAATTCATAAAAATACCATGTAAAATGTTTTATTCTAGTTACTATACAAACATTATTAGCCTATTTTTTATGTTGAAAAAAAATGAATTCTTTCTTCTTCTTTTTTTTTTTATCTTATCAAAAAGTATACTTTATGCATAGATGCTATTACGCTATTTTATTAGTAACTTCTAAATAAAATATTGAAATCAAAAAAGTTTATGAACAATAAAATATAATTTAGTTTCATTTTTTAATCATCAAAAATTTTAAAAATACCAAAAGATTGGGCTAAATTAATAGATAATATTTTGTATATTATAAAATTATAAACAAGTAAACTATAATGAGACTACTATATACCTACTTTTATGTCATATAACTTATAGTTTGTGTCTTTTCTATATAATTTCAGATCCCATATTTTTCTCCGTCTGTAATTAAAATTGGTAAAGCAAATTCGAAAATATGCAATAAAACCCTTCAACAATATTTTTCGAATATTCATTAATTATTATTATTTATGAACAAAGAATCCAATGCTCACACTAGGGAATATTTGTTATGAATCATAAAATATTTTATGCTTGTATATAATAAATGTTTTACTGTAGAATACATAAGATGTTTTTTATGCAAACTGTAATATCTAAGACTCCGTTTCAATACTTAAAATTTATTAATGTTTGCAAGTGATAAGACAATTTTATATAAAGTTTTTTTATGGAATATAACTTTAACTCACTAAACAGAAACTCGATATGTTGTAAAACATCGCATCATATATAAATATTATCAAAGAGTGTTAGTTTAAAAATATGTAGCGAAATGAGATGAGAATTTGAACATAAAAAATTACGTAAAAAAGGACATAAAATATAGTTTCGTCCTTTTTTCTCATCGTAAGAAATATGAAACGCACGTTTTTAGCTGAAAATATGATATTTATACATCAGCAAATAACTTTTTTCTTCGTGGTTCAATAGATTTAAGATATTTTTGTATAGATAAATAGCCATATGATAATAAAGATTACTTTGATTGCATTGATGTGAAGATACAAAGAAAATACCACTTGTGTAATTAAGTGATTAAACACATAAGGTGCAACAATCGAAAAAAAAGATTAAGGTATACAATGTAATTATTTTTTTTTTAAATGCAGCTGAAGTAAGGCAAAATGAAAGGAAGAATTACGTGGATGTTAGCAAACGTTAAAATAAAATAAAATAAAATAGTATGAAAAACGAGCTCCTTAAGTTGGAGTACGGAAACTTTTAGAACATACAATATGATGTACAATATATATATTGTTAGAAATAATTTGCACTTTACATTTTTTCATATAATGAAAAGTAATTACAACAATTTTTAAGTATCTGTAACAAAATTTCTGCTGACTTAAATTTATCATAAAAGTAAAATTTAAATAGTTGAGAATGTTTTAGTTCACATATAAAACATTTAAAGACAATTAATGAATCAAACGTAAAGAGATATTTCGATTCCATTTAAAACATTAAATGACGATAAGTATTTTATGTTTCCCCCTATTTTAAATTCTGCCTTTTTTATACCGACTAACATTTTAACTTTTTAAACGTACTTACTCTCTTATAAATAATTCAGTTTCTGTATTTGTAACTCTACTTCTGAAATTTTAATGTTTACTTTCCACTAGAAAATCAAGTAGATTTAAATTAACTTTGTTAGAAGTGGCTTTAAAGTCACTAGAAATTTTAAACATAGTCTCTCTCCAGTTTCGAGCTTAATTTAATTAGGTTGGTTATCTTATATGTATTCCGATTCGGCAACTTTATTTTAGATTTGTGATAACAAATAAATTAGAAAAATAAACCTCATGGTATTTTAGGTAGATTTCGTAAGAAATACTACCTATTGCAATCGCACCAGTTTATATATATATATATATATATATATATATCTATATATCTCACTTTTTTATGGACACGATAACTTCCAGAATTTTTCACCAATCTCCACCAAACTTGTACATAAAATCAAAGGGGATAAAATATTGGCTAAGTTCGTTAATGGGCAAAATCGGACCAAGGGGGTCGGAATAGGGGCGTTTTTGTGAAAACCGAAAAAACGCCATAACTTCTTAATTAAAGTAGATATCGAATCGGTTTAAAGTTTATATTACTTCTTAAAAATGGGCCAAAAGTATATGCATGACAGATTTTTGATAAATTTAGAAGTGGAATCAAGGGGCGAAAAAAACATGGATTTTGAGAGAAAAAAATTCATAACTTCGTCAATTTTCAAGATATCAAGTTCAAATAAATTTTTTGTAAATGTTCTTAAAATTATCTAAAACTTTTGTAATTACAAGTTTTTGATAGGACCAACTTTTACCGACTAAAAAAATTAAAAACGAAAAGAAAAAGGGCGCTGAAAAAAGAGAAAAATCCATAACTCCGTCAATTTTTAAGATATCAAATCTGATTAAATTTATTTTAAATTTTCTCAAAAATATCTACAACTTTTATGTTGACAAGTTTTTCATAGGATCAATTCGTATAGCAAAAAGAAATTAAACAAAAATAGAAGTTGGAGAAAAAACCTCAAATCCAAACTGCTTATATTCTGACTCATTTTTAAATTCATTTTTGATTCTAAACGCATCCAAATGGTAGATTCCTCTTATTTAGAAACTGTATAAAGTGACGCATTGGTCAATTTTCTGATAAAGACAGAATATATTTCAAAAAAGGCTACCAAAAAGGGTATTTTGAACAGAATTTCCGAAAGTCATCCGGACTGAAAATTGAAGGAAGTATTCAAATAAGAAATTGCGTTTTTTTCTGACTCGTTTTTAAATCCATTTTTGTTCTCAAACGCATCCAATTTACAGATCCTCTTATTTAGGAACTATATAATGTGATGCATTGGTCAGTTTTTGATAAAGACGGAATATATTTCAAAAAAGTCTACCAAAAAGGGTATTTTGAACAGAATTTTCCGAACTCATTGTGACTGAAAATTTAAGGAAGTGTTCAAATAAGAAATTGCATTTTTTTCTGACTCGTTTTTAAATCCATTTTTGCTCTCAAATGCATCCAATTTACAGATCCTCTTATTTAGGAACTATATAATGTGATGCATTGATCGGTTTTTTGATAAAGACAGAATATATTTTTAAAAAGGCTACCAAAAAAGGTATTTTGAACAGAATTTCCCGAAGCCTTTGTGATTTGAAAATTTAAGGAAGTTTTCACATAGCAAATTTCGTTTTTTATGACTCGTTTTAAAATCCATTTTCGCTCTCAAACGCATCCAATTTACAGATCCTCTAATTTAGGAACTATATAGGGGGAACTGGGGTACATTGATACATGGGGCACATTGATACACCCCCTCTACCGCTCACAGGGTCATTACAGGAAGTTTCACAACAGCGCCAAAAGATGATGCTAGTGTATTCAACTACATACAGAAAATCTTGGAATGATTCAGTAGTTTGATGAAATGGGACGGGTGATTTATTGTTTTTGTTGTTCAAAAGTAAATTTGAGTTGTACAGTTGAAATGCTATTATACAACTGTTCCATTATTTTCAACCAAAATGAATACTCTCCCTGGTAAGTACAGCTACTCTTTATCAGTTCTTCATTATTTATTGTTAGATATATTGTGAAGTGTTGGATTTGAGACTCATTTTATTCAAAATCGCTGTATGGGGCACATTGATACAGTCTATGACGGGGCACATTGATACAGCCTAAATCCTTTAATAGTTCATATTTTCATTATCTTTTATTATTTTTTTTACCATACACTCCTTAATCCAACCTTTTTTTTCACGAAAAATTTCTAATATTAGTTTTTATTGAAGTGAAATAGCTCTAATTTCTTTATATTAGAACATTTTATAGTATTTTTGAAAACAGAAGACGTAGGAACATACCCAGCATCTAGTGCTAGTAGAACTAATAGAAGAAAAGGACGCCATTCTGGCAAATCTCGAATTTATATCGATTCTCCAGAGAAAAAAGTATTTTCGACATGCGAAATGTTAAGTAAGAGAAACAAACTGCAGAACAGAAAATGATACTTATATTATAAACAGAATTTTAATATAATTATCCTTTATTTTCTGTTTATGAACCTATTTATAAACAGAAAAAATGGTAATTTTTCATCTTTCATAAGAAAGAAGATAATTCTGGGGTTGAAGTGCTAGATATGACAAAGTTACCACAGCCAACAATCAGACAAGAAACAGCCAGAACATCAGGTCATAATATATTTAATTTTGATTGCTTTAATATTGCTTAAAAATAAATTGTGGGTGATTTGAATTTTTATAAATAAATATAAAATGGTTTTCTAATTCATTTTCTATGAAAAATATGCATTGGTATTATTTTGTCGTCATTTTTCTCAAACGTATCAATCTGCCCCGGGGATGGGGCACATTGATACAAATGACTTTTTTTGATTTTTTTAAAATTACATGCAAAAATACTACATAAAACAATGATTGTACATTTTTATAACATACTACACAAGTTTTGCTGTGACCTCATGGAAAAAAAACTTGAATTTTCTACTTTCTTGACACCAAAAAAAATCTTAGAAAAAAAACTGTATCAATGTACCCCAGTTCCCCCTACTGTGACGCATTGGCCAGTTTTTTGATAAAGATAGAATATATTTTTTAAAATGCTGTCAAAGTGAGTATTTCGCACAAAATTTTTCGAGCAATCATGAATAAAGAATTAAGCATGTATTCAAACAACAAATAGGTTATTTTATGACTCATTTTTTTTCTGAAGTGCATTCAACTGACAGTTTTTTGTTATTTAGGATCTGTATAATGTACTGTTTTGGTCGATTTTTTTAATAAATTCAGAATCTATTTCAAAATATGTTGTCAAAACGGGCGTTTGAGCTGAATTTTTCATAAGATTATTCTGATAAAACCAGTTTTTGAAGAAAAATGAAATTAAAAATTTTTAATAAACGGCCAATTGAAGTTATTAAACTGGGTTTATCTCTAATCATATATATATATTTTTTTTGAATTGAGCACTCTTCGAAATCTACCTCCGCCTATAGGCCCAGCGAACAGGGATTTTTTTACTACTTTATCATTATTATTAAAATTAAAATTTTAAATATTATAAAATTATATAAAATTATACTATAAAAAATAGTAAATATTAAAAATTTAAATACTTTTGGTCATCAGCAACAGAAAATTGTTAATATACTTCTACTATATTTATATGCATCTGTTGAAATGCGCAGTATTCATAAGTTTTATGAGTCCAACTAAAATTTCAATGTTCACTAAAAATAAAGAATTGTGAGAATTGCGTCCTAATGAGCTTTGTCGCAAATTCAGTTTTGCTTGGAACTAAAAAGCTGATCAGTAAGCATATTTCAAAAAAATAAATGAAATAAAAAACACGTAACAAGACCCTGTGTAAAAATGACAGATATAGTTGCGGTTAGTTTTTGAATTCATTGTCGCTTTTCAAAAACTGTTGAGACATAAAATAATTAATATTGCGTCTGTACTAGGGAGAGCAAGAGACGGATATCTATCAATATTTACAACACTATACGTTATATATGTAAGAGCTTGGTTCAGAAAGAACTCAAAAAATTAAAAGTATTAGGAACAAGAAAATATAATTATGGCTTTCGATTTTCGGAAAAATAAAGAATTACCAGATTTGCGTGAAAAACACCATAATTACCGGCGATAAATTGATAAATAAACTAAAAACTTTGTAAAATCACCATAAAATAAAATGAAGTAGGAGGCGTTTCGAGCTACAACAACAACAGCTCGTCATCAGCTAATTTAACGCGTGTCCTTAAGTGACAGAGTGGAGATAACGTGAAAGAAAGAGGGAGGAGATTACAAAGAGTGCGACAGGTGACGCTAGCTCCAAGAGCCAAGGTGGAAGAGAAAAGTCTAGATAAACTGAAAGAAAGAGGGAGGAGATTTACAAAGAGTGCGACAGGTAGCGCTAACTGAAGGAGCACCGGTGGATAGGAAAAGTGTTGCCAAAATAACAAAAGAAATAGTAAAAGTTTGAAAAACATAAAAAAATGATAATTAAAATAAAATAAAAATAAAATAAATAAATAAATGAATAAATAAAATAATAAAAATTGTAAAATTAATAAATAAAATAATTAAAAATTAATAAATAAATAAAATAAAATAGAAAAAATAATAAATATATTAAAATAGAACATAAAAATATATTTAAAAAACACAAAAAAACACAAAATTTTCCACCTTTACCACTTTCTTTTATTTTTTGCAACACTTTTTCTTTCCACCAGTGCTACTACAGTTAGCATTTTGCCGATCCCACCGAAGCTAGCATAGGGGAGAAAATAAGGGCTTCTGATTGGTTGAATAATTTAACGAGCATTTTGTTTTGGTTCATTTTTGAGTTTACGTGTACTTAATCATCCATTTTTGTTTTAAAATATTTTGAAAGTCGGATTTTGATAAATTTACTTCTGATTGTACATATTTATTGATAAAAAAAGAAATATTTTCTGGACTTTATAATTAAGGAAGTTAATCATGATCTTTCTCAGTTGTTCTGTACTATTTTTAGAAAATAATAAAAATAAAATTGCCATTTCTTCTTATTATTTTAACATGATATTTACATGTATGCCCCTAATACGTACATCCACATTCAGCACATTTTTTTTTACAAATAATAATTACATTTTATGTTTACGACGCCGATTACGCGATATTTACAAACCGATTTTTTCTATATTTCTTTTTAAAAAAATTACCGTTTCTTCTTATTATTTTAACATGATATACCCACATACGCTATTTGCAAAGAAATACTGCTCATTTCAATCAATCAGAAACTTCTATTTTCTTCCTTATGCTAGGAACTTCCCTATGGGAACGGCAAAAATGCCTTCAGTTAGCGCCACCTGTCGCACTCTTTGTAAATCTCCTCTCTCTTTCTTTCAGTTTATCTCAACTTTTCTCTTTCACCTTGGTTTTTTGAGCTAGCGCCACCTGTCGCACTCTTTGTAATCTCCTCCCTCTTTCTTTCACTTTATCTCCACTCTGTCCCTTACGGACTCGTGTTAAATTAGCTGATGACGAGCTGTTATTGTTATAGCTCGAAACGCGTCCTGCTTCATTTTATTTTATGGTGATTTTGCAAAGTTTTTTTAGTTTATTTGCTAGAATTGCGCCCTTATGAGCTTTGTCACAAATTCAGTTTTGCTTGGAACTAAAAAGTTGACCAGTAAGCATATTTTAGAAAAATCAACAAAAAATTACAGGCATAAGAACCTGTGTAAAAATGACTGATATAGTTGCTGTTAGTTCTGGAATTCATTGTCGCCATTCGAAAACTTTTGAGATATGAAATTATTGCTATCGCGTCTATACTAGCAAGAGCAAGAGACGGCTATATATCAACTATTACAACTCGCTACGTCATATATTTAAGATCTTGTTTAAGAAAGAACTCAAAAGATTGGAAATGTGAGGAACAAGGAAATATAATTAATGCTTCTGATTTTCATAAATGCTGGCTCCAAAGCCAGGAATTTATGAACGCCAGGATATTTTGACCAATGTTTAAATATTCACACTAAAGATGTACTGGACCAGAGATCTTGTCAACTCATTCGTAAATTAAGCAGTGCTAAGCTGCTTGCAAATAAAATAATATGAGTACAACCGACTCCCGTTATTTCGAAATCGGATAAATTGAATCTTTGCTTAACTCGAACTAAACTTGAAGTTCCAAAATTTTCAATGACAGAATAACGTTAAAAATTTTCATTAATTCGAACTCATCTTCTCATGACTTCGTTTAATGCGAACTAATGTGAATTTCGATTTTTGTTTTTTCTTACTGTCTTACGTACTTTAGATCCTTGAACGAACATTTTTTCTGTCATTTTTCAGAATTGTTCTGAACTCGTACACATATAATCCCATGCGTTTGATATTTGTTTTCTTAGTGTCCCATCTGTCACCAATCACACCTCCATCCCTTCTTGCATTGTGCTTCTTCCCAATCCCTTAATTAGTTTATGCTCTCTTAAAATGTCACCCTAAAAAATAACTCAAGTTGAGCCAAAATTCGCTCATCTCACGTTTTGAAAGGCAGTTTCTCATAAAGTCTTGAAACAACTTAAGTGTGTGAGTTGTTTTCCAGCAATTTAAATCAACATGAGTCATTTAAATAAGCAATCTAAATCAAGATAAGTGAAGCATTTAAAAAACAAAACATACACTATTCAATAAATTACAGGTCTTTCCTGAGGAGCCAAAACCGCTCTTTCGTTTTAAGAGTGTATATTTATGTCTTTAAATTTAATATTAAGTCATATGATAATATATTCTAATGATAAAAACTGAAATAAATAAAAAAAATCACTATAACATTATTTTTTTGTAATGATACACTTTTAAATGTGTTTTCCTCTCATACTTTTCATAATTTGAACTCAGGATAATTCGAACATTTCTTGTGGTTCCGGCGAGTTCGAATTAACGAGAGCCGACTGGATATCTTTCTCGTTCGACAGAGGAGCTTTAGAAATTATGTATTTTTGCCCTGCATGCTCTTATATAGTAATCCTTTCTATTAAAGAAAAAAAAAATATTTTAAAAAGTAAAACATGCTAAGTAAACTATGTGGTGTTAAATCATTTCTTTCAAATCGGCAAAAAATAAGTAAAAATAAATTATGTGAACATATAAGCACTTGGCAACCGAGAATGCATACTTATTATATTTTTTTTCCAAATACAATTATATATTTTGAGTTTCAGTAATATGAAATAGTCTGATAAATTTAAATAATTTAAACTTCTTTTCAATTTAAAATGTTTTTTAGTTATGAAACAAGCGTGAAAAATTATTTAAATCATCCGCAATTTATTCGTATCTCATATTTAAGTTATAACTTTTTATGTGGGGATTTTAAAATAAATATTCGGTTATTAATGAAATTAAATTAAAGTAATAAGTGGCAACAATTTCCACGTCGATAATATTTGTAAAGATCTTTTGCTATTGCAAGCATAAATATTTAAATTTATTCGGAAAGTAGAAAATGATGTTTAAGTATACAAAATAAAATATTGAACCTTCTGAAATTAAGTTCCCGCTGAGCATTTAACTTAATTATGTTGCTTAAGAAATATTAGTTCTAAGAACTAATGTAGTAAAGAATGCTGACTCTCTAAGAAATATTAGAGAAAAGAAAAAAAATTACAAAAAACAATTGTTTCAATATTCATTTCATTACTCTAGAAATTTTTTACTTATATATAAAATAGTACGTATATTTTTTAGTAATTGCATTTGCATATGTTACTATTAATATTAAAGTCTTTTCCTTAAAAATTATTTCTAGGTATTTATATTGTATCCAATATATTTTTTTATATTACTAAGAAGAATTTTTTATTTTAATTAATATACTGCATAAAATATGAAAAACAACATTGAATAAATTTTAGAATCGAATGTATGTTTTTATGCATATGCCCATTACATATTTTACAGCATGTTCTGATGTTTTAGTATTGATTTGATATAAATGCGTGTATTTACATTTCATAAAAAAAATAATAAATTAAAAAAAACTTAAAAATGTTTATGTCAGTCCATTTACCTAACCCCGCTCACATTTTTTTCTCTCTCAAAATAATAAATAAGTAAATAAATAAATAAATATATATATATATATATATATATATATATATATATAAACATTGCAGAAATTATCTTTTACAACATTAATACTCTTTTATTAACGGGATTTTCTGATTAATAATAGTAGCTAATTGAAACTGAAAAATTCTGTAATTGAAATATTTTAAATGGAAAAAAATGTTGCGCATACGATATGCTTATGCACCATTTTTTTGTCTTAAAATCCACGAAATATAAAATTAGAATAAAAAGAATGATGCCCAGTTAAACTGATGGCATAGAGCTCACAGACTATGTAGACTAATTGTATATTACAGCCTTATATAAAAATGCCTTTCAAAAAAAAGGAAGGATGTACCGCCCCCATTTCCTTTCTTTATATTTAATCATTGAAGCCTCAAAACTAATCAGGGATACGCCTTATCATATAATAAACCTGTATCCAAAATTCGAAGCAAGTCGAATTATTCTGCATAAAAACCCATTTATGTAATTTAAGAAACGTTGTCCCCCGTTCCCTCCTTTATAAGTAACCATTAAACCTCCAAAACTGTTCAGAAATTCAACTTATCAGAAAGAATACATCTAAAATTTAAAGCAAATCGGATTACTCTGCATAAAACTCCAGTTAGCTAACTTAAGGGAGAAGTAATCGCCCGTACCCCCCTTTATAATTAACAAAAGAACACCACAGCAAATGAGCGAAGCTTCTTATCACTATGAACCTATATTCAAAAGTTGAAATAAATAGGTTAATTCTGCATGAAAAACCTTTTACATAAATTATGAGGAGTAGTTTCCCATATTCTCTCCTTATACGTATTCAATGAATTCCAAAACAAATTAGGGAAGCACATTTTCGGAATAAACCTATATGCTAAATTTGAAGAAAATCGGTAAAATTTGCGTGAAAAAACTAAATCAAGATTGGGGTATTACCCCCCCCCCCATTATCCCTCTTTAAACTTATCCAATCAACACCCAATAGTACTAATCACGGAGACATTTCATTAGAATGATCCTACATCTAAGATGTGAACGAAATCTACTAATTCTGCATGAAAAACCCATTTATATAAATTAAAGGGAGGGGTAATAGCCCCCGTTTCCCTTTTCATACTTATCAAATGAACTCTCAAAACTAATCAAGGAAGCGTCTTATCATAATAAGCTTATAGCCAAAATTTCATTTTATCATGAGTTATCGCATTACTTACATACAACCGTACATACATACACAACGGGCGGGCACATAAGCTCTCAGGCTTTGATAGCCTGTGAGCTAAAAAAAAGTGAAAGTAAGTTTAGTTCACTGATAAAAACTTTACATTCGAAAGTGTATACTTAACATATACTTAAGATTATATTTAACATATTTCTTCAAATTTAAATGACGTTTTCATAGATTTCATGATATGAAATAAGATAATATGCTTAAATAGCTTTAACTTTTTTATTCAAAATATCTTTCACTTATAAATTGAACGCATGAAAAAAATGAACGAAATTTTATTCCGAAACAAGAAATTGTATTTTTTTTTCTGTGTTGATCATATAAGAAGTCTTCAATTCAAAATGAAATTTAATTAAAAGAATATACGGCAAAGCTTCAAACCTCGCATATATTTATCAAGATCTTGTACTACTGCAAATGTAAAGCATTAACATTCACATTTATTTGGCAAGTAGAAAATTTTGTTTAAGTATGTAAAATAAAATATTGAATCTTCCGAAATTAATCTCTCCGCTGAGCATTTAACTTAATTATGTTGCTCGAAAAATAATAGTTCTAGGGAGAAATAAGAAAAAACTTACAATCCCCCACTCTGCTATTTCTATATTTATTTCATTACTCCAGAAATTGTCTACGCTCGCTTATTAATTATATCTGATATACCACTATTAGTATTAAGGGAGACCTGTAAGAAAAAACCAAAATTTTTATTATTGATTTTAAAGTAATAAATTTTGGTGTACTATTTAAGAATCTTTTTGTAAGGAATAATTAGCAAAAAAAATCACTTTTTATTAAAAAGTATATTTTTTTATAGGGATTTTTATGATTTTTTTTGGTCGAAAAATAAACTTTTTAGAATTACTACTCCTCATTCAATTTTCCATATTTTGGTATTACTAAAATTTCTTTAATAGTGTTATAGTATATGAAAAAGACCTAGGGAGAGATAATTTTAATTTTCTATTTTAATCAGCTAAAAAAAAATAATAAAAATACGCATGGTAATTTTCCTTAAATTCGTTATAATTTTCTTGTTTACTAATTTATGTAAAATTTTCAGAAATAGTTAAAAAATATATCTCTCCTTATTTTTGTTGCAAATTTTTTCAAGATTCTAAAAACATAAACATTTTGTTTCTAAATAATTTTACCACTGAACCTTAGTACTTTGAACGATGAAATGAGCAAAATATGAAAAAAATCATTTTCAGAAAAACACATTTTAAATGGCCGCTAGTCCTTTAAACTCTATAGTGACAACAATTATAAAAGCTCATTTGCTGCCTGTTCCAAGTGTCCCAAAGTTCTGAAATTTTGCATGGATATTCGAAAATATGTATTTTATCGTTTTCCGAGATAAATTTTTTTTGAACTTTTGATGATTTTTGGCCGAAAATGGGGTTCAGGTCTCCCTTAACGTCTTTTCCTGAAAGTTTTATTTGTAGGTCTTTATACTTTGTCATTACTATTTTTACTATTATTAAGAAGAAAACGAATTTTTTTTTATGTGAAGATGCATATTGCATAAAATAGGAAGTGTCAGCATTGGGTAATTTTTTTTAATCGAGTGTATGCTACTATGCATATGCACGTTATGTGTACTATTCAAATGATGTTCTGATGGTCAATATTGATTTTATACTAATATTTAATTCATACAAAAAAGAAAAAAGAAAAAAATCCAGCCCTTTCCCCTTCCCTCCTCTTTTTTTTCTTTTTTTCTTTTAAGAGAAAAAAAAAGTTAAAGCTCTTTGCAGTAATCGCATTTCACTGCATTATTAATCTTTTATTGACGGAATTTTGTTATTAATTCAAATATTTTAAATTGAAAAACATTCTATGTATACGATATGGTAATACATCAGTTGTTTGACTTCAAATCCATGAAATATAAAAACTAGAGAAAAATAAATGTAAACGAAACTTTGTGAGCGAGAATATATAATTGACATGTTTTTTTTCTAAATTAAATAATGTTTTCAGAAATTCCATAAAATGAAATAATCTAATAAATTATAATACTTTAAAATTTGAGCATTTAAAATTTGAAATAGTTTAGTTTTTTTTTATTTAAACTATTTTTCACTTATAAAGCATGCATGAAAAAGCATTTAAACCAACTAAATATTATTCCAAATATGAATATATAATGTTATTTTCTATGTAGATTTTATAAAAAAAATATATTTTTAATGAAATTTAACTAAACGAATGTACTACAAAGCTTCCCACGTCTAATATAATTCTCAAGATCTTTTACTATTACATGTATGAAGCATAAATATTTAAATTTATTCGGCATGTAGAAAATGGTATTTAAGTATGCAAAATAAATTAATGAATCTTCCGAAAGAGTTCCCGCTGAGCGTTTAACTTAGTTATGTTGCTTAAAAATATTAGTTGTAAGTAGAACTAAGAAAAAAAAATACGAAAAACTGCTGTTTTAATATGCATTATATGACTTTAGAAATTACCTACATTTATACAATATATTGCGTATATATATTTTTTATGAATTATATTTGCATATGCTACTATTAATAGTAACAACTTTTCCTTATAGTTTTATTTCTAGATCTTTATGTTTTGTTCAATACTGATTTATTATTATTAAGAAGAATTCGTAAATTTTTACTTGAAAGTACATGCTGCATACAATACAAAGAATTAGCATTGAAAATTCTGGTGTATGTTTTTATGCATATGCACATGATGTGTACTAATCTGTTCATGTTCTATGATTTTTAGTATTAATTTTATACAAATGTGTACAAATAATTCATGATAACAATAATAACAAAAAAAATATTTTTAAGCAAAACTTTACGTCGGCTCCTCCCCCATATTTTTTTTTTTTTTTTTTTAAGGTAAAAACTTTTCAGCAAGTATCTTTTACAATATTAGTCTTTTATTAACAGAATTTTGTAATTAATAGTATTAGCGAATTTAATCTGAAGAAATTTTGTAATTAGATCATTTAAAATCTGAAAAACATTCTACGCATATGATATGGTAGTGCACCATTTGTTTGTCTTCAAATCCAAAAAGATATAAATTTAGAAAAGGGAAGTAAAAGTAAGTTTAGTTCACTCATAAAAATTTGACGTTCAATAGTGTATACTTATACTTACTATACACTGTTCAAAATAATTATGGGAGCTAGCAAAAAAGTGAAGAAAACAGGTGAGACAGACATGCGTAGTCATAAATTTGCGAGTAACATATATGTATCAATACGCAATACATTAAAAAAAAAGTAAAAAACCGACATCTCTGTAGATAAGTATCTATATTTTTGAGGGCTTCTTCCATCAGTGTGCTTGTGGGGGGGGGGGGGGGGGAGGTGTCTCAACATCCACCTTTAAATTTCACTCATTTATCACTTTTTAACTTAAAAGTTTAAGCTACATGCCACCTTCCGGACTGTTATTCCTCTGGTGGTTTCTTATCTAATTTTGTTGATTTCTTCACTTCATTTCTATCTTTAAAAAGCTATAACTTTGCTTCTACTGGAATTACAGAAGGAAGAAAAAATCTACCATAGTTAACTTTTCCTTACCGTTCTTTTTTGCTATTTTAGTTTTCCAGTTTCTTTTTTCCATAGGACCTTTTTTTGAGATGGGGGTGGGCCAGAAAGGGGATGTTTCTCATTTTGTATATTAAAAGCTGATTGACCTTCATACTTTACTAATCTAGCTTAAAATAATTTCTCTAGTCCATTTGGGTCACGTCAAGGACTCATAATGGGTAAAAATTTAAATTTCGGAAACAATTTCATAACTAATTTTTTCCTCGATTGCGAAAAATTATTATAATGGGAGCTTGTTTTTGCGCTAAATCAAATATTAATTATATTGTATCATTTAATTAAAAAATACTAAAAACGTTGAATCCATTTTGCTTATTTAGCATATAATTTAACCTATTTCATTAAAAAAGATTTCAATTTACATAAAAAATCAGTTTTAATGAGGAAATTTAGATTTTTTTCCCCTAAAAAATTCACATTACCTAGCTTCATTGAACTGAAGTTTTACTGAAAATATTTTAAATTTTTATTAGTTATTTTCTGAAGAAAAAATGTTTCTTTCCAACAATAAAGTTATATTAGACAGAGAATGTCATTTAAGCTGTTTTAAGTGAAGAGTATATTTAGACAAAAAATAAAAAGAAAAAAATTCTCCGGATCTTAATATAAGTTAAGAATTAATTTTTCAACCGAAAATAGAACTTTTCAAAGATATGAAACTGAAGCGAAGTCCACATTAGACTACTTTCTTTCTAATTATTTATGCTTAATTACCGACTTATTTCGAAATAACCAAAAATTGGATTTCTCAATGCATGAAAGCAATTACAAATTTTAATTTCCGGTTTATAAATTTCAAATTTTTAATTGTATTTCTATAATTATTCAACCAAGAAGATGAACGGAAATTCCATCAATGAAAAAAAAATCACACCATTTAAATATGCTTATTGAAAAAAGAAAAAAAAACCTCATAATTAATTTTAAATAAAAGATTAAATAATGGAAACTAATTAAGACAATATGTTTGTTTTCTTAATAATTGTTTTTTAATAATATTTCTTAATCGATTTTAGTAATAACCTATTTCTTTACAAGTCAAATCTATTCAAACAGAAACACCACACTGAACAAAAGAAAAAAAAGATTTTTTTAATCTACGAAAATGTACTAAAATCAGAAATGATACAGTTATAATCTTTAGAATTACTCGCGATTCCGAAATACATTCTTTATTCTTAGAAACATCATAAATCAAGGCTTTACCAAGTTCAAAAAAACATTTACAAAAACAAAATATTGATTTGTTAAACGAATCATCTTTTTGTTTATTTTGCTGCCACTGTTTCTCGGAAACACTTCAGAATAGTTTTTTTTAACTGTATTAGTAACTTTACTCAAACCGGAAAATGAGTTTTTAGGATATAATCAATAGTGAAATAAGCATTTTAGCAGCATGACTGAATTTATACTTACAAAACTAACAAAATTTTTTTAATTTATATGTTAAATTTAAAGTTGTTAATAGTTATTATGTTTGACTGTAGAATATTTTAGTTGAATTAAAAAAAAACTTTGCCTATTTCTTAGTTTTTATCATCTCAAAATGCTCATTCTGGACAGAAAAACACTAATTGAAATACTGTAAATCTATTATGCGACAATTCCTAAAATCTGCAGTTGGAGAAGAAAATTTATTTTTGCAAATGGTTCTTTAAATATTGAAACTTATCTGTTTGCTAGGGCTAACATCATTGACCGAGAAGTTCTGCTCTCAAAATTGGTAGACAAGAGTCGCTAGGATCGAATGTTTTAATGGATTCATGGATCATGTACATTTTACATTGAAATGTGTTTATAACAATGTTGTTTCTAATAATATTTCGGCGCTTTGCTACATTTTGACATTATAAGATCTCCTGAAAATATGAATCAATCGTTCCACCTCTATTTAGAGCAATGAAATAAATTTCTTTGCTCATGCGTAGCATTTTAAAAAAAAAATTCTGTTTCCTATTTTACATTCCGGCGATTTCTGTATTTTGGTATTAGACGACCTTCTGAAAATACGAATCGACCTTTTCACATCTCTTTAGAGCAATGAAATAAATTTCCGTTGCTCATGCGAAGTATTTTTTTTATTTATGTTTTTTATTCTGTATCTTTTCGTCAATGGACGTGTGTGCATTAGTGAAAACTAAGTAATATATTAAATAATCTTTATATATTTTTAATGCATTTTAAGTAATTATATGTAAGGTACCTTTAACCGATATGGACACCCTAAGGAAAATGTATTTTTTTCACCCCCATATACAAGTCATAGGACTCCAAAAATATGTGACCACTATCCTTAGACTATTGACTATCATTATTAAAATTAGCGACCTTGTAATTATTCTGGTTTAATTTAAATGATAAAAACAAACAAATGTTTACAAGTGTCCATATAAGGAACTACCTGACCCTATTATGGACAGGTGTTTACACACAGTGTTTATGGAAGAGCCACTTTTCCATTTTAGAGGGAATAAAAAAAATGTATCGTAAAGTATTCTGAGGAGGAGGGGGGACAGTAAATATCTTCAGAACATGCATTTTAGAAAGGGGGCATTCTCGGTTTTTACCCTTCGAAGACCCATGCAAAGCCCCTTAGTTACTTGTAAATATTATGAAATAATATTGTTGGTTTTGCTTAGCTTTATTGCATCTGTTATTATTCAGTCCTCACAGTATGGACAAATAGGAACTTTTTTACCATGGGCAGTAAGTATTACATAATCCTCATGAACATATCTGCCACATGTGATGTATGGTCGTATGTTTGAGACAGCATCAATACTGCAAAAGAAACAGTACCAGCTCTCCTTTCTTGAGTAAGTCATGCCATTGGTACCTACGATTTCACCAACAGATATCCTACTGGGGGGGGGGGGGCTTCTTTGTATTTTTCTGCAAGGGTTTTTGGAGGAAGGTTTTTGGGGGATTGTTGAAATGGCATCTTGTTGAACAAAGATTTAACGACTTTGATGCCTTTTCAATGTATTGCTTCGCAACGTTGAATTTTCTTCTTTCTTACAGTTGTAGTCGATGGGGACATATGCTGTCCATATTGGGAACAGGGCGTAGTTTTACTAAATCTTGTAACAAATGAATAAGGAAAATATTTTTAAGCAAAATATGCAATAGCAATCGAAAATATGTTTTATCAGCTTTCTAAAATACTCCACTTTTCAACATTTAATGTAATTTTACCATATCTAATAAGAATTTAAGCTTACATGTAATTAAGATCAGCACATCTCGAAACAACAATATTCCTCCTAAATGGCGAACACTTTCCAGCCTTGTTTATCTTTTCAACTGCTTTTCTTCACAAAAAGGTTGAGCGTTCTCTCGATCAAAATTATTACCTTTAAAAATATTAGGGGTGTCCATATTGAGAGCCCTGTCCATATAGGGTACAAATACCTTATATGTTTTAAAGGTTATTACTAACAAGGTGAAAAGTTCTTTATAACAGTAGTTTTTAATTACAGATGTTTGACTCTGCAAACATAAATTTTAGATTTTGCGATTGTTTCGCAACGTATAATATGCATTTTAATAAGCGATAAATTTTATGTAGCCCATTTTTATATAAATTACAGGTACAGTCAAACCTCGTTAACATGAACCTCAAGGGGAATCAGAAATTTGTTCGTGTTAAAAGTAATTCATGTTATCAGTATCAAGTGCTTGTATTCGTCTTTATAAGGGACTGTGAAAACAATTCATGTTAAAAGTAATTCACGTTAAGCCTGTTCATGTTAACGAGGTTTGACTGTATAGAAATATAATTCCACATCTAAGAAAGCCAATAAAAAATCTTTTTTTAATGTCAAAATATTACCTAAATATTATTTTTGACTTTAATTATTCTTTCTTTACTTATATACAAATAAAACCTTTTTTGATAAGAAAAATAACTGAAACTTCTGCTTTGATTAACGATATTAAACAAGCAATAAAACAGGAGTTATATTGCATCCCACAGTATAGAAAATAAATCAAAGGAATAGAAACTTATAAACCAGACATTCTTTCCCAATAAAATGCAATACTAATGACTACAGTAATAGCATCAGGTGTTATAATACAAAGTTCGTCGATCTTCTTTTTAGCATTCTCAGAAATTTCTTCTGTAATGTAATTGCAATCCGTTTCGTATGTTATAAAAGACGGTTTTCTGAAAAGGACACATTATTTAAAGAATATATTCAGTGTATGACATTATTTATAATGTAATCTTTGTTCTCTTTATATACTTTATCATTCTATATATACTCTGAAAATAATACAAATTTTCATACAGTAGAATTTTTCTAAATAATATACAAATTCTAACTCAATAATTGTTTAATAGTTTGATGAAAAAAGATGCACGGGTTCATCAGTATATTCGACATATATGTTTTAAACTTTAGTAAATAATCCCTTTTACAAAATTAAAAGAACTGTTATGTAAAATATGGAATAGAGGATCTTATCATTTTTAATTACAGAAAATCTTTTTAGAAGAATATTTTGGATAAAAATCCTAAATATCATACATTAATGCTGTTTAAAGTAATGAAATTTAAATGTATCATGAATATCGAAACAGTTGTATGTAATAAGAGAAGGG
The DNA here is from genome assembly GCA_964019185.1 of Maratus speculifer. Taxonomy (NCBI): domain Eukaryota; kingdom Metazoa; phylum Arthropoda; class Arachnida; order Araneae; family Salticidae; genus Maratus; species Maratus speculifer. The sequence continues at coordinate 47,480,888 of OZ025291.1, read as the reverse complement.
AAAGTCTAATATAATTAACGTTAAAAACATTGTTTAGTTAAAAAAGGTTACTGTTAATAAAAGTTATAATAAAAATTTAAGTTAATTTAGGTCGATAAAATAACGTCGATTCACTTCAATCTAATGAAATAGACGTCATATGTTGCACTAGGAACAAAAATCATCAATATGCCTTGTAAAATAATTCACGCTTTGGGTATAATTGGATTTTAATGTGAAATATCTACAGGGGACAGCTTTTTGTAACTTTCAAGTGCATAGACCGGATTTAATTTGAAAATTTTGTTTTTTGAATGATATTTTTTTTCCATTTTTTTTTCATTAAAAACATTTTTTAGTATGTTGTTCCCACACTTGAAAATGGCACTGAGTAATAAAAACATGTCTCATTAATTGTTTATGAATTTCAAACACAGAATTTATGTTATGCTCATATAGATATAGAATTTTTAAATGTAATTCTTCATATAAGACATAATAGTGGATCAAAGAATTCAATTATAAAAATGAAATATTAAATTATATTGCTCAACCTTATATTGCTGGTAAATTGTCATTTTTTCCATGAGTGTAATATTAGTAAATTCTATACTACATATAACAGGCGTCTGAAAATTCATTTTCATTCCATTATTTCTATCGCAGTTAAAATAAAGTAAAAAAATGGCCTAAATTTAATCTAATGTCGTGAAATTTTCGTTAATTGAAATGTTTGCTCTACAAAATATGTTTGCCAAAATCCCGTTTTGGCATATTATAAACTAGACAGAGTACTAAAACCTTTTGTAAAATTATTTGGCATCCATTGACGAACATTCCTTTAATTTACGGATCATTGCGTTGTTATTTCATTTGCATGCCGAGAAACTCTATCGAGTTTCAACGATCGTTTCGTTTCCATTGGCGGAAATTCCTTTTATTTACAGTTCATTACATATTGCTGTTTCTTTTGCTTGGAGAGTAACTCTGTCGCGTTTCTATGGTCCATAAGCAATAAAGGCATATTACACATAAGTCATCAACATATTTTCTTTCCGTTGAAATTCGAATATCAATAACAATGAAAATGGTATTTATGTGAGAAGTAATAGAATAACTGTAACTCCAATTATTTCTTACTAAAATTTTCTGTAATTAAAATAATCTTCATATATAACCTATGTTTATTTTTCATTTTATCGAATAACATATATTGATAAAAAAATATAAATTTTTATGTATGAAAAATAGAAAATTTGAAGTAAATAAAAAATGTAAGTCTTTGTAGTAAAAAATACTATAAGGCCATGTCTTACTTTCGTGGAAACTCGAAAACTTAATTGCAAGGACAATGAAATTATATGTTGCAATAAAATTAATCAATAAGTTAGAAGGAAATAAAGCCAAGAGATACTTGAAGTTATATTTTGAAAAAAAAAGTAGTATGTTTGCTGTCTGTTTAGCTGTCTCTTTGGTCTAACTCTTCTCAATACACGTGGATTACTATGCGTTTATAATATTTTATCGGTGTACATTTTATTGAATATTTTATGTACTTATGATTGTAAATTCCTGTAGCATTACATGTCGCTTAATTTGGCTAAAACGTAATTCAATTTCATTTAGATCTGAGATGTATGTCTTTACTGTATATTATAGTTTAGATTTCAGAATAGCTATACTCTTTCAAATTTAACCACTTCACCGTCTGCCCCGAGATAAGTTGGGGGTAAAAGCACTGTTTCCCCATACCCGTCGCCGGTTAAGTGGTTAATGAAATTGACATTTGTAATTGAGATATAAGTCTATATTGTGTATGTGAATTATATAAAAAAATGATTACTATCATTCATATATAGTGACTCATAAAGCAATGTTTTTTTTTTTATTTCCTTTGAAAAGGAAAATCTTTAGTACTGCCTTTTAAAGATAATATACAATTTCAATCGCAAAGAAAACTACGAGCGTTGCTGGAGATTTCATTGGAGTGTTGGGAAATTTTTATTGATCCATGCTAGATTTTACGTTGTTCATATAATTTGTCTTTGATCAGAAATAAAAATTATAAAAAAAAATCTGAAAATAAAATTGCGTTTTTAATATTTTTTTCTTTTAATTTATAATTCTGTTGAAAGAGCGTTAATTATTTGTTATTTGTAGTAACTAACTTATGATTAAATTTTTCCATTTTTTAAAGGATTTATATTTGTCAAGGAATGTTAATACAAAATTTTTTGAAAAGTAATTTTTGCATAGTTTAACGGAAAAATATATATGAATATGTTGATGAATACTTAAAAAAAAAATTGTATTCTAATCTCCTTAATCTTTTGAAGCGGAAAAATCCTGTTTGTTTATTTTCGTATCATTTTATTTTTAAGCCGCTATATAGGAAAACAACATATATTCTTTCAGATAATTGCATTATCCCACAATAACAACATGTACCTTCTAAACAATGAATAATGTTAAAGTTTTCTTTATTATCAACTCTTTTTACCGTATCAACAGAAAAGTAATTCGCAACATGTCGTTTTTAATATAATTTGCTTTATCTATCTTTGCTCTATCTATGCTTTATCAACTATTTTGGCAATACAGAAGTAATTATTATCTCAATTCACTTCATATTATATTTGTATCAATTTGCAACAATATAATAGTAGATATTTATTATTTTTACGGGTTGATAATATTAAAATTTTCAGCTAAATTTTATTTACTCAGTATATTGCAAATCTGATTTTTTTCTCATTATTGATTTTTAATCATGCAGTCCTTATAAATGTGTGTAACTGAAAGATTTTTCTTGTATTTCGTTTTAAAAGTCTAAAAAGCAATTGTATGGTTTAATTTCTATGTATTTTAGTCGCAGATTTTAATATATTTCGTATTGAAAAAAATTTATTTTTTATTTCAAAAGTTAATTATTACTTAATAAGTTATGCTTATTACTTTAATAAGATTTCAAATGAATGAAAAGGGTTATATAATTAAAATACCATTCACAAATATGTTTTTCATAACATTTAATTTAAAATAAAATTAACAGCTCGTATTTAATGCAAGTATGAGAGCACATAAAACTGATAAAAATGGAAATGATCTACAATTTTTCGTTTGACTCTTCTTCTCAACTTTCTTTCAATTACAGTGCACTCAAAATAATGCTCCTCCATGTAAGACACATTTCATTATAATGAGTACAAATCTTATCAAATAAACATAATTATATAATTGAAATAACATTTGAAAATTTATTTTTTGCGACATTTGGCTTTTAATGGAATTGGGGACTCTCACATAATACTCTTTTAAAAAATAAAAAATAAATATGAAGTGGAACAAGAACGAAAAAGTATGCGAACAGCATGAAGAAATGTGTTTGATTTCATCATTTTACACTGCATGTATCCGTAAAAAAATATAACATAATGTTATATGTATCTAAAAAACAATGTCTTATATAATATACATTTGAAAATTTAAAATAAATATGTCAAAACAATTAATATAATAATTAATATTTAAATTAAATAGTAAGAACTTTTTTAATTCGTTTTTTAATTTTTAAAAATATAATTAAATATGTTATTAATTATTCTTTTTTTAGAATGTGCATTTTTCCTTTCTTCTGTCTTCAATAGAATAAAGTATTGAAATCAAAAATTTTTAGGCTTCCAGTTTTTGACGTATTTACTCCTTTTAGAGGTCAGCGATTCCAAAAAAGATATTTTTGCAAAATATCTGACTATCCGTTTGTGTGTGTCTATGTATCCGTATGTTGCCACTGTGACATCAAAAAGTGTATGAAGACCGTGAAGGAACCATCTAAAAGAGTATGAAGTTATGCATTGAATTGAACCAATTTTTTGTATGTTTTTGGCTCTGGCAAGCTGGACAACCTTCAATTATATAATATTCCGCCGAAAGCGGGTGCTGCAATATCGATGTTTGTTCTATTTACGATACTGAACTACCGAAAATTGCATGAAATTAATTACGCATAGAATTATGCATAGAATTGAACTTTTTTTTTTTTTTTTTTTTTTTTTTTTTTTTTTTTTTTTGCCTAAGTGTTTGGGTATGGCTGATTGGACTTCAGTGAATTTGGAAAAAAAAAACCTGCTGAAAGGGGGCGCTGCAATAGCAATTTTTGTGCCATATTTAATATTGTACCACTGAAATATTTATGAAATTATGCCTTGAACTGTACTAATTTTTTCTACGTAAGTGTTTGGATATGGCTAAAAGGACTAGGGGATGATATAATAACTGTTTTTGTGAAACTTTCTATGTTGTATCACAGAAAAGTGAATAAAGTTGCACATAGAGCTGAACGAATTTTTTTTGCGTAAGTGTTTGGCTATAGTCAGCAGGAGCACACTATTAAAAAAACAAAATTGTCCGAAAAGGGCGCTAGAATCGTGATGTCTGTGTCACTTTCATCATTGTATCATCAAAAAAATTATGAAGTTATGCATAGAATTGAAATATATGTGTATATATATATTGAATATGATTATTTTTGGCAAAACTAGACAAACAAATTAGCTTTCTTTTTTTTTTTGATTTACATAATATTTTTGTACAATGTTCAATTAAAAATTTAGTGAGAATGTAGATTTCTGTAATTTTACTTCTGTAAAATTACAGATTTGTTTTTACAGTAAACTGAAAATCATCTTTGGGTAATCATTTGTAGCTATTTTTTTAATATGCTTTGTTTAGGATAAATTTACATTTTTATGAATCTTATGCTAAAGCATGTTCCCCACTTTATCCTGCAGGAAACATCTATTTAATAGTTTAATATTTTTAGTAACAACCATGATAGTTAAACTCATAATTGATTTTTGCCATTTCAATAATTTAAATGCTATAAATATACAACGATTTTCGATCGACAAACAAAGCCTATGATTTTAATTAAATGATAAAAATCGGTTTATTAAAATTACAAAAGTTTGCAATTGAAAACTAAGGAAATATGCAATTTGTTTCCTATTTCTGTAACTCGTTAAGTATTCCTCTATGCCTTTTGGCATTTTAAATAAAGTCACTTTCACTAGGAATTTCTGTTCTATAAATTTCACTGAGATTAAAAGTAATTATCTCCCTTCGGGAAATTAAGAATTGTTTTAAATGTTTACTTTGTAATTCTCTTGTTTCAGTGCATTCAAATGCATCTTTGAAAAGCGTAATGTCCTTTAGCTAATGATTTTTCAGAGTTTTCTGATAAAATGCATTTTGCTGATAAATGGATAACGTATATCTATAAGAAGCAAATTTTAGCAAAACTACGTAATTAAGATTATTAATAAATATCAGTAGAAAATTAGGAATTTAAATAGATTTGTGTTTAAAGAAAAGTACATGAAGAGTAAAACTTACGTTTTAAAATATTTTTAAAAATATAAAAGCATTCAAAGAATGCTTTATTAAAGCACAGTACTGAATAAGTGTAATACAATATATACAAATGGAATTCAAAATTAAAAACACTGGATGTTTATCTTATATATTAAAAAGCTCTACAAGAGCTTTGAATTAATCCTAAACAATTGTGAAAGAGAAAACTGTTTGAGAAAAAAATGGCCATGCGGGTATTCCACAAACTTTTTATAACTAGACTCCACATCAGCAACCTTTTTTTGACGCCAGGATCTTTATCTTCGGTCTTGTGACGGGAGGCAATTTAACGCGCCAAACTGATTTTTCTCCCTCCAAAATCTCCTCGGAATTTTATCACCGCATTCCCGCCAAAACTCCCATTCTTATATGGTACTTGTACCCAATATGGACTGTGTTCTCAATATGGACACCCCTAATTCTTTTTAAAGTAACAATTTTGATAGAGCGATCGCATGTCATATCCATGAAGAAAAGTAGTTGAAAAGATAATTAAGCCATGAAAGCACAAAAAAAGCGCCGTTCGCCATGTAGAAAGAAACTTATTGTTTCGTGGTGTGCTGATCGTAATTACAAGTAAGTTTAAATTATTATTAGATATTGTCAAATTACTTTAAATATTGTAAAGTGGAGTGTTTTAGAAAGCTTTTAAAACATATTTTCGATTGCTATTGCATATATTTCTTTTAAAAGTTTTCTTTATTTATTTATTACAAGATTTAATAAAACTACTCCAGATTCCCAATATGGACACCTTAGGTCCACATTGGAAATACAGCAAGCGAATCTTCAGATTGCAGGTGAATAATGTAAGCAAAACCAACTACATTATTTCATAATATTTTGTAGTAACTGAGGTGCTTTGCATCGGTCTTCGAAGAGCTACAACCCTAAATGACCCCCTGTTTAAAAGTGCATGTTCTGAAAATATTTACTGTGCCCTACTCCCTCCCGCAATACTTTAAAATTTTTTTTATCCCCTCTCTTCTAAAAATCTATAGAAGACTGGCTCTTCCATCAACATGGTGTAGTATGTCAATAAGGATCAACCTGACCATAATAGGGACTGGTTGTTTCTTATATGAGCATTTGTTAACATTTCTTGTTTTTATCATTTAAATTAAATCGGGATAGTTACAAGGTCGCTAATTTTTATAATGATAGTAAACAGTCCAGGGATCATGGTCATATATTTTTGGAGTCTTATAGCGTGTACATCGGGGTGAAAAAAAATTGCTTTAGGGTGTCCATATTAGACACAGTTACCTTATTTGCTTTGAGTTGACAACACTTCTGCTTTTCTCTTTAATTAACCTTTTAACAGTTCTTTAAGAACCTATTATTTTTGCTACCAAAATGACAATTACAGCAAGAAAAGCTTGTAGTTTCGCTTCTATGTATGCATTTATTTTTACTGCGAGAATGAAATCTCAAAGTTGCCTATAAAGCGATCACCGCCCAAAAACGGCATCTATTTGGCGAAAAAAGCTAAAGATGTAAGATTCGAAACATTTCCGAGAGAACAGTGGAATGTGGCGTCTACTACGAGAAGTCTGTGGGGTAGTTGAAATTATTATTAATAAATGATTAAGTAGATAGAAAAGGCAAATACTGTGGGGGACCAAACTCTTCTGTAACTTTAAGAAAATAAATTAAATACGCGGAATTTGGTATAATAATTCATTACAACAATTGCTTACGTGTGTAAAAATTTCCAAAAACTCTAAAATAGCACTATGTTACATAAAAGAACAATATATGGGATTATGATTTTAACAATTGTACAATTTTAGAGCTTTCGAAAATTTTAACACAAGTAGACAGTTGTTATAATGACGCAATATCATACCAAATTCCGCGTATTTGGTTTAATTTGCTTTATTTTACAAGGGAGTTTGGTCAAGGGGATTAAGTTTTCTTGAATTCCCCCCCTCTCCAAATATACTGATTTTGTCCGCTTGCGGAAATTATGAAAGGTTTTATAGTTTGAAAGGTTATAAGTAATCATCGAGTTTTTCTCCTTCGCAATAACTTAGGAATAGCTGAAATCACTTGGACTGACTTTTTATGTATTCTTGTAATATTTAGAGTTTTTAATTTTGGTTATTATTTGTTTATTTTCTTATAGCAATTTAGTAACGTGATTTTTGTGAATCATATTTGGAATGTTTTCATAATTTGATACGAAAGCATCTTACTATATTTCTAACATTCCAAAATGAAATATTTATAACGTCAATTCAATTACTAAAATATTTATTTTTTGCGAATACCCATACTGTTTTAAAATTAGAAATTTTGAATATGAGTAGGTATAATTAGAAACCAAGGATTTAAAATTCCAAAAGTATATTACAAATGTATAAAATAATTTCTGTGTTATATCACTTTTATGCAAGGTAGACTATTGAATTAGTGCATCGCGTTTACACATAGGTTTGGAGGTTTCACTTGAGAATGAGGCTAAGACAAGGTTCATTCAAATTTTCCTGATTTTAACTGATTTATCCTTACAACGTACTGGCAATAATTGTTTGCTTCTTCTGTCACTTAAAGCTTTCTGACACTATTAAAATTTTTAAATGCAATTTCGTACTATTTAATAGAAGGAATATTTAAAATAAATATTACGATTATTTTAGCTTTAAAAAGCTGCGTTTATTCCATATTTTCAATTTATTGTACGTAAAAAAGAGCATCAATGAAGCGGTTAAAGTAACATATTCCGAAGAGAATTTTGAAACACTAAAGAACATTTTTTAAATTAATTTAAATGTTTCTAGATTTCATAAAACTATCTTTAGTTTTTTTTATAAACGTTTGCTTATCATAAGCATTTAATCATAGAGTGATACACCTTTGGAGATATTTTACAATAATTTTAAACTAGTTTTTGAAGTTTCCCGTGATATATGTCTGAGGAGGTTACAATAGACATAAGTTTTTACAATAGACATAGTTCAATCTTAAATGTTATTTTAAATCTCGTTCCAAACAACAAACCCTATTTCTGCAGTTGAGTGGAGAGTCGATTCAACATTTCGACTCAGATTCGACTGTGGAAAATGAGCCGGAAAGATCATCAGCTTCAGAACAAGAACACAGGCTGTATTTCTAGAGTCTGATGCCACCAGCACCATCTTTTGGCCGAAATTTGAAATATTTGAAGGAAGTGCGCAAAAATAAAATTTTATTGATATTCTAATAACAATACCGCAAACTGCGCATTTTTATCTCAAACATTTATTTATTTATTTATTTATTTATTTATTTATTTAATTTTAAAATGGGTCAGTCATTTACTGGACACCCTGTATATATATATATATATATATATATATATATATATATATATACATTCGATCTTTATTCATGTTTTAAAAATCTTCCTTTTTTTCTTTCTGTATAATGTTTGCTACTCTTTTATATTGAATGCCTCGTAAGAAGCAGCATTGTAACTGAAATATATATATATATATATATTACTCTCAACTATTCTATAAGTATTATAAAATCTGCAGCTTTTATAATATAAAAATACCAAGGAGAATAAATTTGTGAATATAATTGTAATTTTGAAGGGAAAAAAAAATTATATAACTCATTTTAAATATTATGCAAGATCTTCATTCTCTTTCATCGTGTTTCACAAATTATACAGATTTCTGCATAAAAGTTTGTATATTTTGTAATTTATTTTTGGGGATCGGACACATATTTAAACGTTTTTTATAAAATTATGCGGCATTTTATAACAAAAAAAAAATAATTTGTTTAGAAACATATCTAAACAAACTTATTGTATAAAAGATTTCTACAAACTATATTAAAAAGTGTTAAAAATTTTATGTGACACAATTTATTTTCAGAAAATAATTATGCAGCGTTTCATGTGATTTCTCTTTCATTACTTTTTTAATTTTGTTTCGTTGTCTAAAAAACTGATTTAGTTGTTTTATATCAAAATAAATTAATAACATGGAAATTCCTTTTTATTAGAAGCATAACAAAATTGTATATAATGATAATTTGAGAATTATTAATTGTGATTAGAATTGTCGTTATTAGGATTGACAAAATCCAATGTAATTTAGAGATTGGAAGATTTACTTACACAAACAATGTTTCTTTTGTTGTCACGACGTTTCGGAAACATTTTCAAATATAATTTCTGATGTAACATTTAGTTTTGAGAAACCAATTAGTTGAAATTTGAAATGCTATTTATTTTTAATTAATCATTTTCAGCTACGAAATTTAAATTATATGCGCAAGAGTAGTAAAAAAATATATATATTATTTTCTGCGTTACTGTTAATTCTATCAATATAACACCTTTGGCTTTAAAATATCTTTGTTAAGCGTGATAATGTTTACCTGAGTACTAATAACATGTAAAGAACCTACAACCAGAGTTGAGAACTTAACAATATACAAGAAAAACTACTCAAGTGTTGGTGCGAATCCTCAAGAGAACCACAGACAGTTCTAAACGCGTTGAACTATTAATTTATGATAAGAAAATTTTCTCGAAATATTAGATCTCTACTAAATCATTATTTGTATATATGACATTCCAAAGTATTCGAGCAAACGAGATACGTTACTGAAACAGTAAAATATGGTTAAGGCGTACAATTATATTTATAACTATTTGAATACATTTGTGTAAATTCTAATACCCTTTTTTTTCTTTGTTATTATAATTTCTATGTGGCACAAAAAATGAGCACATATTCAATTAAAATCATACCATATTATTACAGATTTAACTATTTATACGAATGTATTTTTGTGAGTATGGGTTAAGCATTAGAAAACTTATTAATTCGATATTATTCGATACTATATGAATCTAGACTTTAAAATAAAAATACATAATACATGATCTTTTAAAACTTAAATAGTCTACATGTAAAACATACAAATTTGTTACAGGAAAAAGAGGCGTTGAATGATTATTTCTTTACGATTTTCCTGAAAGTTAGGAATTAATTTACACAAACTCTATTTAGATTTCAAAAGTCACAATCAATATTCTCAATAGGTGTGCAATTAGCATTTATGTTAACTTGGATTAAAATTTAAAACTTCGTTTGATAATGAAAAATGGGAGATTTGTTCGACTGTCAAATGTATCTAATTCTATATTTAAACCAAATTTTTTAAAAGTGTCAAAAACGTTCACTTAGGGAAATTTTGTTCGAAATGCCCACTTTGAAAGCTGTTTTATAATATATTATGTCTTTATCAAGAAACTGACCAATGCGGTACATTACACCGTTCCTAAATAAAATATTCATTGAAAGCATTTGAGATCAAAAATGGATTAAAAAATGAGTCAGAACATAAGCAATTTTTTATTGAATAATTTTCCATTTAAAAAAAAATCGCATTTGCTTCGGGAAATTCTGTTCAAAATTCCCTCTTTGAAAGTGTTTTTTGAAATATATTCTACTTTTATCACAAAACTGGACAGTACGTCCCATTATATCGTTACTAAATAAAAAAAAAATTACAAATTGGATGTGTTTGAGAGCAAAATTTATTTAAAAATCTCTCAAAGTATAAGCAGTTTAGATTTCATATTTTTTCTTTATCCTATTTTTATTTAAATTATAAGAATTGGTACTAAGAAAAACATGCTAATATAGAAGTTGTATATATTATTGATAAGAGGTATAATACATTTAATCTGATTGATAATAAATTTAATCCGATCTTAAGAATTTACGAAGTTATGGATTTTTTTCTTCTTCCCTCCTCATTTTTTTATTTATTTATTTATTTATTTTTCAATAAGTGTTGCTCCTATCAAAAACGTGTAAATACAAAAGTTCTAGATAATATTATGAAAATTTATAATAAATGTATATAATATCTTGAGAATATTTTGGAATAAGGTAGTCTTTGTTCACGCACATATTTTTACACTGATGCTGGTCCATCATGCCTTCTGCCATGTATAAATGTCCAATACCTTGATGAGACACCACGCTGCAAGAAATTAATTTAGTAGGATGTATAACTGTTTGAGCTATGCATTTGGGAAAAATATTTCACTGGTAATTTTCCTGACATATAGACTGCTTTCTTCTGAGATCGTAAAATTTGCTTCATCAGACGGACATATTTAAAAGATAAAAAATGCATTAAGGTATCTAATTTGTAGAGAAATATTCTAATAAATAAAATTTTAATCAAATTCATAAACAGCTCTGTATCTTTAGTTAGTATGCAAAAAACATGATTTCAGGAAAGGAAATGAACAATTTGAATTTAACTGAATAAAAGGAAAATTAATTTTTTTAACCTTACTGCAGTTCTTTTTCAATTTCAAGTCTTTTTTTTTATTTTTTTTTATTATTATTTTTTATTTTTTTAGCATATGTGGTTTTAGCTTTTTTTCGAGAACGACGAGCATTGAGTCCAGCTGAAATGAGGTTTCTACTGATAGAAGAATCACAAGCATTTACTCTTTATGCTTGCAAACGGATTTTTAGTTCATGGCTAGTTGCTCTTATACTAACTATAGAAATTCCTATTGACTCCTTTTGAATCAATCTGAATTACGTTTCTTTCCTTTCTCCTTACCTTTCTCCTCTTTTCATTTTCCTTCTTTCTTTTCTGATTTCCTTTCTGATCTTCGAGTAAATTTATTTTTATTTCGCATTTTCCTACTCTAGAATTTTTATATTTACATTTGTAGCCCAAAGATCTTTTTATTCTACACATAGATGATTGAAAAAATTTTGCTTTTTTAGCAGTTTTGTGCTGTGTACTGTGTTTTTTTTTAGATGAAACAGCTAGTTTTCTAGGAATTATATCACTTGCTTTACCCATAATCACTCAATAATCCTTTGACAAATAGAAAATCAACCATTTAGTATAAACTAATCAAAATAGCGAAAAGATTTATTTTAGGAGTAAAATAATACTGATGCCAACTGAAAAAAAGAAAATATTAGCATAACAAGCAGACGATTTAAAAATTTTATTTTAAATTAGTTTGTTAGTCAAATAAATTGTTTATGCAATGCAAACAATTTGAATATTTAGGATCAAGTATTTTTCTTTAAAAAAAATGGCACCATATGACAATATTTTAGCCTTAAATCTATTCTATAGAAGTGCAAAATTGACTAGATCAACAAAACAAAATAACCTTCATGAAACATTGCAAGTAAACACAATATTAATCCAGAAAAACTGAAAAAAATCACACTTATTCTAATAATTTTCTTACCTCTGTACATTAAATTTGCATTTTTTTGCTACACATAATCTGTATCGTTTACGATATATGATATAGACTGTGATATAATACTGGTACTGTTGTAAGTATATCGTAGATTTACTTTTTCTAGTTTCATAAATGGACGTGAGTGCCATGGAGATTAGGTTAATGAAAATATATATTTCAAGACATGATTTACATCTCTCCAATGATATTTTATATTACTTTATTTTTGTTACCTTATAAGTAAATTGATTTTTATGCATATGTTTTAAAACGGACAAATATATTTCATATCACTAAAGAGTATTATTATGCTTCTATAAATATTACAATAGTGTTCATATACGTATTGGCTGATTGCTGCATGATGGAACTACTCATTATCTTTGAATGCAAATGGCAGCCTGGATCATTTCCATGATAATAAGCAATTAATGTTAATAGTTGTCTCGCTAATTATTTCAACGACATGAAGTATCTACCTATATGCACATAATTTCGAAATAATTTAATATGAGATTCATGATTAAAGCAAATTTATTTTGACACAATGCAAAATCGTAGCTTATATCACATCGTAAGATAATTGGACTATTCATCGCACACGATCTATTAACCTATGTACATAGCGGTATGAAATTAAAATATATTTACATATTTCTCTTTTTGATGTTTCACTTTTAGATATTAAAAACTAGAGATTTTTTTCTAAATAACATTAATATTGTTAAAAAAAATGGAAGAGTTATCTAATTTTTTAATATTTTTTTTTCAGTAAATCAAACTACGGAATAAGACGCAACACTAGTCACAGAAAAATACTCAGATGGTAATGTTAAGTCTATGGGGGCGTTTTCCTTCAAATATTGTTCTCGAAGTTTAATATATTTCATGATTGTTTTTGCATAGGATAACAGAGGATGATTTACAAGGCTATTTTTTACTTTTTTGATTTTGGTTATATATCTTTTATATTATGATAATCTTAATTTTAGAACCGTTTCTAACTAGTTTCAAAAATTAAAGTATTGAAAAAAACACCTAAAACCAAAATTGACTAAACAAAAACAAACCCGTATGTAGATCGTCCTCAGCTATCCTATGAAAAAAAAAAAAACATGTAAAAAAAATGAGCGATATGTTTGGAAAAACGCCCCCATATACTTAACATTGTCATCCGTGTCTTTTTCAGTAACTAGTGGGGCCTTAATCGAGCATATGCCTTCAAATAGCAATATCTGAAGTTTTCTTTTGATTAGTTGAGCTGTTAGGCCACTATGTGTTCATATATTATCATTTCTTTATTCTTTTTTTTTTCCCGACCACTCTGTATATTCATCCGTCTATCCTTCTATTTATTTATCTCTATGTACGTGGGTTGTACAATATACGTATATAGTCCGGGAGCCGACCGTCGATTTACCTATGTATCGACTAATAGGACAAGACTTACATCAAAATGTAGGTCTCAATGTGCACATTAAAAATATCACTGGCTGCCAGGTCCTATCCTGCCGGAACGCAAGGCAGCCGCACTTTTATGACGTCAATTTTGAGTGTTTACCTATGTATCGAGTACAAGGACCAGACATACATCAAAACGCAGGTCTCAATGTGCACATTAAGAATATAACTGTCTGCCACATACATCAAAATGTAGGTTTCAATGTGCACATTAAGAATATCACTGGCTGCCAGGTCCTATCCCGCCGGAACCCGGTGGCAGCCGCACTTTTATGACGTCAAGTTTGAGTGTCTGCCTATGTATCGAGTAAAAGGAACAGACATACATCGAAATATAGGTCTCATTGTGCACATTAAGAATATCACTGGCTGCCACAAACATCAAAATGTAGGTTTCAATGTACACATTAAGAATATCACTGGCTGCCAGGTCCTATCCTGCAGGAACCCGGTGGCAGCCGCACTTTTATGACGTCAATTTTGGGTGTTTGCCTATGTATCGAGTACAAGGACCGGACATACATCAAAAGGTAGGTTTCAATGTGCATATTAATAATATCACTGTCTGCCAGGTTTGATACATAGGTAAACACTCAAAATTGACGAAAAAAAAATGAGTCTGCTACTTGGTTCCGGCAGAATTGGACATGGCAGATCATGATATTATCAATGTGCACTTTTAAACCTTCATATTTATTTATATATGGTCTTTAAATTCGATACATAGGTAGACATTCAAAATTGATGTCATAAAAGTGTTGCTGCCACCTGATTCCGGTAAAATTGGACAAAGTAGACCCTTAAGTTTTTAATATGCATTTTCAAACCTACATTTTGATGTATGTCTTGGCCTTGTACTCGATACATAGGTAAACACTCAAAATTGACGTCATAAATGTGTGGCTGCTACCGGGTTCCGGCAGGATAGGACCTGGCAGCCAGTGATATTCTTAATGTGCACATTGAAACCTACATTTTGATGTATGTGGCAGCCAGTTATATTCTTAATGTGCACATTGAGACCTACGTTTTGATGTATGTCTGGTCCTTGTACTCGATACATAGGTAAACACTCAAAATTGACGTCATAAAAATGCGGCTGCCTTGCGTTCCGGCAGGATAGGACCTGACAGCCAGTGATATTCTTAATGTGCACATTGAGACCTACATTTTGATGTAAGTCTCGTCCTATTAGTCGATACATAGGTAAATCGACGGTCGGCTCCCGGACTAATAGATGCATGTATAATACACATAAATATATTTATTTTCAAATACACATGTGTAGAACACACTTCATGCAGTACAAATAAAAGATAGACACCCTGACTAATTAAATTAAGTACCGTAGAGTATTTACGGTGCAACTTTATCTACAGTAATGCTCACGTCTCCAATAAATAATCATAAAAGATTATATATGAATCGCATACGGGTTAGCTGAGTCTTAAATAAAAATATGAAAAGTCGTTCATTTCAATAGCTTTTCAATTCATATGCCTGTCTGGCAAACTCCAGATATATTATTTTAGATATTAAAAACTAGATTTTTTTTCTAAATAATATTAATATTGTTCTCAAAAATGGAAGAGTTGTCTACTTTTTTAATACTATTTTTTGCACTAAATCTAAATTACACCGCTCATTAAAGAACCGAGATTCACAAAATGTCAGCTGTTCTTTCCATATTAAATGCGTTTGTAATTATGTAAATATGTGGCACCTATAGTCGTCGTTCAGTCCGTCAGTCGATAAGTGTATATTTACAAGCAAAAATTTAGATGGAATTCCTTTATATTGTAGTCTTATTTGTGATCGTTGCAGGAATCGTATTAGCGACATATACCAATTATATCATATGCAGGTTAAATGCATTCAAATCTAAATTACACCGCTCATTAAAGAACCGAGATTCACAAAATGTCAGCTGTTCTTTCCATATTAAATGCGTTTGTAATTATGTAAATATGTGGCACCTATAGTCGTCGTTCAGTCCGTCAGTCGATAAGTGTATATTTACAAGCAAAAATTTAGATGGATTTCCTTTATATTGTAGTCTTATTTGTGATCGTTGCAGGAATCGTTTTAGCGACATATACCAATTATATCATATGCAGGTTAAATGCATTCAAATCAAAATTACACCGCTCATTAAATAACCTAGATTCACAAAATGTCAGCTGTTCTTTCCATATTAAATGCGTTTGTAATTATGTAAATACTAGAAGATAGCCCGTCAAAATGACGTGTTTGCATTTTTAAAGGATGATAAAAAATTACAACAACTGTGGTCAATCATAGCCACTTTAGGCTGAAACAATTTTGATAAATACGGCGATTAAACTTGGAAAGGAAAAAATCTAACAAAAAAAAAAAAAAAAAGAAAAAAAAGAAAGAAAGAAAATTTCAACAGAAATCTGCATTTAAAACTATAGCAAAACTATCTGGAAGATGGGGGTGGGGATTATAATGAAATTTAAAACGCACCCGCGGTTTGCTTTAATTAAAAGTTTTAATTAAATAGTGTTTTTGAAATCGTGAAAAGATTTCAAAGCGAAGTAAAATGTAGTGACGTCATTTACAGCTTCCATTAAATCTGACCATTAAGAACGCTTTATTACGACTATGGAACGGTTTCATTGGTCAGAAAATAGATTGCCTTTATAATCGGAGGTAACTTTTCACAATGTTTTTTATAGATTTGAAATTCTCAAGAGCCATTCACGGCTGAAAAGGAAAAAAAATTAAAGCAACCCGAATATAAAAATTTTAACAACATTGCATTTAAAACGCACCTTCGCTTTCCTTTAATAAGAAGTTTTAATTAAATATACATTGTAAAAATTTTGACTCATTTGTTGCAGCGTCACTCCACCGCTTTTATAGAAAACGGTTACTTTACTGTGTTATGGAGCATTCTCACTGGTAATAAAAGAGGTATTCTATAAAAGCTCTGGAGTGCCGCTGCAGCAAATGGGTCAAATTTTTAATAGTGTACTTTTTGAAATCGTGGAAATATTTCAAAGCGAAGTAAAAGGTAGTGACGTCATTTAACAGCTCCCAATGTAAATCTGACCAATGAGAACGCTCCATTACGACTATGAAACGTTTTCATTGGTGAATGAGTTTCTTTTTCTCGTGGATAGGTTGATCCCGGAATTGTTATACACGGAGGGGTTTTATATATATAATGTGGCACCTATAGTCGTCGTTCAATCCGTCAGTCGGTCCGCATTTATAGAGCAAAAACTACTTAACCAAAACTTTTGAGATTTAAAATATACTACTGTTGAATAATTTTGCCGAGTCATTTAAAATTTTATTAAAATTACTCTGGATTTTAAGTTTAAATACAGGAACAATGAAAAGTAATCCGTTACGTTACGGGCAATGGGAAAAGAATATTTTAAGCACATTTTAATAAATTTAAACTTTTTTGAGCGTAATAAAATTAATATTCATCTATAAGGGCATATAACAAATTTCGGGTACTATACTGTAATCCGAAGTACTATATACTCTGAAAAAAAACATCGTTGGGGCATCCAGAATCTACGTTATGACTCTAGAAAAAATAATTCCATGTCATCTTTATAAACTCTAATTCCATTTTTTAGAGAGTTCTCGGGTCCCCTACTACAATTAAAGAGTGTTTTCGTATGTTCTTGTGGCCAAACGTATTTAAAAATCTCTGAAAGAGGTCGAATACAAGAGATTTGTTTCAGTAACTATAATTTTATCCATCAAAACATTCCCGAAATCAAGCGATAATTTCTAGTTATTGAAACGATTTAATATCTTTCCATCACTTAGAAAACAAGAAATTAGAAATTCTAGATCATTTTCTTTATTCAGCTCAGTTCTTTACCGTATTCACTTAGTTCGGAAATCTATATTTCTAGTTTAAGGATTCGGAATGCGACTAAATATTCAATCTAGGTGAAGGCGGATGTATGTTTTTCAGTGTACTATTACTGCAAAATGTTAATATAACTTCGTTATAGTACGAACTCACCTCATTTGCTATGCTTGATATGCAATTTCTGACTTTTTGTTCTCGTAGAATACTTCTAGAGCTTCTAAATATATAACAGCCTCACAAACTTCCGTATATTCAGAGACGCACTATGTGAAGATTTTCCGCAGTAACATAAAACTGGCACATAGGACGTTAGCTTATTGAGGGCTGTTAACCAGATTTACTCCATATATACAGTTATAAACACACATTTAATTTAATTTAATTTAATTTAATTTTTCCAATGTTTCAATGTGGTAATTTTGTATTAAATTCAATGGTTTTTATATTGTTTTACAATTCATTGGTTTTATATGTATATGTATATATATATAAACAGGGTGTTTAGTTATTAACTTCAGGTGTTCAGAGCTCTCTAGCGAGTAAAATTTTGGTCAAAACATAACCAAATTCGATCAGCATACATAGTAGACCATGGGATTTCGAATTCTTAAAAAAAATTAAAATAAAAAGTTTTAAAAATCGCCACTAGGGGCAAATTTAGCGTTGTTTACCGACTAAAATGTATTAATTTGCATAAAATCAGTTGTGTATAGCAATCATGAGTATATAAGGAAAGACTGGGAGAGTTCTCATCGTTATCAACTCTCACCATACTTTGCTAGTCAAGCTGTGTTATCAGCAGAACGGGAATTGCAATGATGCTCGCCCTAAATTTCACCGATTTCAGAATTTGCCAAAAGAACCGATGAACATAACAAATTTACAAAAGATGATTCATCGACTTGAAACAATGCGGCAACAAGGCCTAGGACGCAAAGTGACTAGACAATAACAAGTTGACGAAGTTGTAACTGCTATTGTCGAACAAGAGATGAAAAATATGCAGGTACCATCATCGCTCGGGCAGTATTCCAGCAGTATAAAATTGATCTGTACTGTATTTTTTGCCATTTAGTCATTCAACATTTACACTAATACTATTTTGGTGCGCCAAAATAGCTGATTTTATGCAAATTAAATGCATTTTAGTCGCATTTTAGCTAAAATTGTCCCTAGTGGCGATTTTTTAAACTTTTTATTTTCTTTCTTTCTTTTTTTTATTTTTGAAGAATTTGAAATCCCATGGTCTACTATGTCTGCAGATCAAATTTGGTTATGTTTCGCCCAAAACTTTACTCGCTTGAGGGCTCTGAACACCAGATATTAATAATTAACCTCCCTGTATATATATACCTGTGTATGTATATGTATATATGCACTCAAACTCATACATCTATATACAGAAAGAAAAATCTATAAATATATAAGAAATCATTTTAAAAATTTGACCATCCTTTGGCTGTTCTCTAAATATTGTTTCTCTAATGTTATGAAGCATAATTTATTGAACATAAACTAATTAATGCTGATTATAAATTTGTTATTTCTAAAGAAATCTATTTGGTAAATCTTTCAATTTCTTCGAAAGCAATACCTTGCTAACCTAATAATATTTCGTAATAATTAAGATAATGTTTCGTTCGTACAGTCTGTTAAATCTGGATTAAAGTGTTCCAGTGGGAATAGTTAATAACGTCAGTTGAAGTGTCATCTTAAAGTAAAATTGTTTTGAGCCTTTTAAATGAAACTAAATCCCACGCTACTCGTTAACAGCGTACTGCAAAATTTGCACTTTGTTCAGAAACACTTTACCAATTTCATACATCGCAATTTTCTTTAAATCATTTTTAAACATATATTTATTTTAGATCATAGTAAATTATTTTTAAATAAATAAAAGGTTTTTAATCAGTGCGTAAAAGGAATTCTGCAAGGTATGTAAAATATGATTATTGTATAATTTCAGCTATTTTACTAGTCACTAATTTTTCTTAATTAAAATTCTTATTTTTATAGTAATAATAAAATTCTCTCACATTTTCAAAAGTCTATTAAGGTGAAAACACTTATTAACATTTTATAATGATAATGTTTTTTTTATTTATTTATTTTTTTAAATTTGGATTTATTTTTTTCATTATAAAAATTCTTCTATTCATTTATTTAATTACGTGACGAGATCATATTTATTGCGCAACGAATAGTTTGAGGTATTAAATGAAACTGAAAATATGGGGATTTTTTTTATGATGTAAAGACTAACAAACTAAATAATTCAAAAATAAATACATATTCTTTATTTTTCATTTAAATACGTTATTTTTAATATTTTTTACTAGTGCACATTTTTTTAAAAATAAAAATTTATTCTTCCAGTATCTGGAACATTTTTTCTTCGGACGCACTTATTTATTTATTTATTTATTTGCATGTATTTCCACTAATGACATTAATGTTAAGTATCTATTTAAAAGGAATTCTATTTAAATGGAATTTTCTTCGATTTTTTCAACATCATTTTTTAGCGTAAGTATCTTTGCAATTTGCTTAGAAAAAATGGCTTCAATATTATGACAACTGATTCACAACACTAATTTACAAAAGCCTCTTTTAAAACACCAACAATTTCCAAAAAATATATATATTTTTTTTTTATTATCATAAACAAATATCTTGTCAATGTTAAAGAAGAAAAAAAAGGCATTTTTTTTTTTATTTTTGTACCTACAGATGATGTTGTGTTGTTTTTCATGGCCAATTATGTACACGAGAGATACGACAAAAGATACACGAGAGAGTGAATACACTGTCCAGTGTGGAGATTCCCTTCGTGAGGAGGGGGATATTTCTAAGGGAAACATACTTATGTGCGAAGGATTAGGAAATCCTAAGATAAAAAAAAATCCACTATTAACTCCGACAGATTATTCTGACGGGGACAACTGGTTTCGACCCCCAAACCATCCATGTACTATATTTGAGATCAAAACTCTCGGCCATTCGTGTATGTGGTCACTATGTATACACAGAAATTTCATCAGATTTTAATTATATTTTATCTTGATTATATTTGATTTTGCATACTTTAAATTTCAAGCATTTCTAGGCTGCTTATGATAAATATACATGTTTAATTTTAAGATCATGTTCCCTATAAAATCTCATGTACCATTATTTCCTAATTGGTTTTGAATTAATGTTGTACTACAATAATGATGAAAGACTTTCTATTTCTATAATCAGACACATGCTTATATAAAAAATCCCCCTTTTTAAGAGAAACGCATCTTTTTTTTTTTTTTTTTTTTTTTTTTTTTTTATCATCCCGTTTCTTATGTAAAAATGCGTGCAAAATCACGTTCTTTACATTGCTCAGCAGTAAACATCATTTAAAAGTTTAATATTTCTATTAAGAATAACGAGGTGGAACCAGTCTAAATTCGACGACAGAAAATGTTTAAGAAGGAACTACTTCATTGATTTATAATAAATCTAGAAAATTACGTACATAAAAAATGCATTTTATATTGATCAGTTTCTACTCTCTAACAAATATTACAAAAAATGCATCTTACACTGATCAGTCTAACAATAAAACAAATATTATTTTTACCTAAGATTAACAAAATATTATAAAACTCAGTTGTCCAAATTTTTAAAATTAAACTTTAATTGCATTTAAAATTAGTAAAATATAATAAAGATCAGCTATTATGATGAGTTTATCAATTGAGTCTTTTATGTTTGATATAAATACAAAGGGGAAAAAAAAATATTCCGAATTGACACGATCACAGAATTTCACGCGAAATTAAAACCCGTCATAATTTTCATCTTCTCAAAATTTAAACACGTGCTTCATATATCCTTATTCACCATGTTTAAAAAAATGGCATTTTAATTTGATCATTTGAAAATCATTTTAACTGAAAACTTGAAGTTATTTAACTGATGAATAAAAACGAAATAAAACCGAAATCACGGAATTTTATAACAGAAGTTTTTTTTTTTACAATGTATACGCACTTAAATTTCGATTTTTTTTTCTCAATTTTAAGAGAAAATGGAGTGATTCTGCTGCCACATTTACAAAATTATTACTAAAAACTTAAAAAAAAAATAATACCTAAAAAAATGAGATTCAGCTTTCAAACAAATTGCATTTAAAAGTACATTTTTTTCTCTATATGACGGTGTAAAAATCAGAAATATTCGATCTTTAGAAGTATAAAATTTGCAGTAACGAAAAATGCAAAACTGAAATTGCATGGGAAAGTGTTGCCATACGCAAAATGACGTATGCGTTATTCGTTTTACCTTTATAATATCGATAAAATTATAATTGACTTTTGCCTTAATAATTTTATTACTTAAAGCTTGATAATTAATAACAGTCAATATGTTATATTAAACTTGCCGCTTTAATCAAATGGTAAATACCAGAGTGCTCAAGATTAAAAAGTTTGTATGGATTTTAAAACATATCCAATTGACAACTTATCAAATACTTGATTTATTTACGGAAACGGTAACACATCAAATGCTCCCAAACGCCTGTTGGCATTTTGAATAAAGTCATTTTCTATAATATAATTTTCATTGAGATTAAAACTAATTATTTACCTTCAGGAAATTGAGAATTCTTTTATAGGTTTACTATATAAATCACTTAATGCATCGCTTTCAGTATTTTTGGAAAGCTTAATGTCCTGTAGCTAATTATTTTTCTCAGTTTTCGGATAAAGTGGATTTCCACGATAAATGAATAAACTAAGAGTATTGTAGAAAATAATATTTAACAGTGACTTTGAAGTATGTTTATTAATTAAATGTCACTGAATAAAATTTTGAGATAAAGGTGTAACGGTTGTGTGCTCGTGCTGGGAGTTAAATGCAGACATATTCAGGAATTAAGATAAAACCACAGTTTATTAAAAACGATAAGGACTCAAGGGGAGTGGAGCAAGTCTGTAAATTTCACAACTGAGAATACTACTAAACGATTAAACTCATACTCACAGCTCCGGAACTAGCTCAATCGGGGCAACTCTGATTACTTCTCAGCTATCTTTCGGCTAAACTGCTAGATAAAATCTAATTAGACAGCCCGTGGCTGTATATATCTCTTTATTTAACTTGAGATAATCAACACAATTACTATTAAATCCTTACCACTGGCCAACTTCTCTAGTCGAATTCTCAAACTCCTTATCAACTCAATGGAGGCTCGATGCTACTTAATACTACTCTCTCTGGATCAACCAACGCAGCTAGACGCAATATGCCAGACGCAATATGCCAGACGCAATATGCCAGACGCCAGCGCGCAATCGCCGCTAGAGAGACACTTCGCTGGGTAATATCACTAGACACACACTCTCTGTTGGCTACTACCAGAGACACACTACACACACTCAAACTCCAAGCTTTTATATGCTGCAAACTGAGATACTTCAAATTTGCATATTACTACTAACCGCGAGCTTAACTGTAGAATCCGAAAGAGACACACACGCTCTAGAAAATTAAAGTAAAAGAGAGGATAGGTGTCGCTTTCACGCTTACACATGTTAAATTATTGACGTCACGATCTCAGAAATACTAGAGTGCCTTTATGACAAAGGTCACTCCCTCACAAAGGAACATTAATATAAAAGGAAGCATAGCACAAAATTTACGATCATAACTATTTATTTTTTACATAGAAGCTATCATGCAGCGGTAAACAAAATCAGCGTTGGAAAAGTAAAAATTGAAAAAAAAAATGTGTAATTCAAAATTTTTAAAAAGTAATTAGCAATCTATATATACCGGGTGAACCAAAAGTGAAGACGAACTTTAAAAACGAATAATGAGAAAATAATCAACGTGTTTGTAAATTTTATAGTTTTTTGTCCATAAACAATACAGTGTATATCTTTCAACAATGTTAATTGACAAATATCTTTTATACACTAGCAGTTAAAATTGCGAGTTGCTCCATAAAATATATAAATATTTATGCTCTAAAATCATCTGTACTGAATGATTTCGAATTTGATTATGATTCCATTTCTTGCCTGTGTAATTGATTGAAGAGAGAGTAATAATATATCTAACTACGATTTCAAGAAATACAACGTAATTCTTTTAATAACTATTTATAAGTCCTTTGTGATTTATAAACTGAAAAGTGAATTAAGATATTTCTTAAATATTATGTATTTGAGGAAAGTCTAGATTCAAAAAGCTCAGAATTAAACAGTAACGATAAACGCATTATTTAATTCTTAAATTAAAGCCTCATTACCCGAAATTTTGTATATTGCTATATTATCATTTAAAGGTTAGATTATAGTAAAATGAACAACATTTTAAATTTTTTCTACATTAATTTTTAACTAAATGCTTAAAATTCTCTCTATATAAAAGTTACCTTATAAAAATATTTTTAAGTTGACATAATAATAATTGAAAAAAAAAAAACATACATATTCTCAACATTTAAGTATATTTATTTATTGTACATTTTCTTACCTATTATTATCTATTTATTGTATATCTCTATGTATTTTATAAAATTCTACATAAGAGAAGTTAGTTGTAAACTTGCATTTCTGTTGCACTTATAAGGTACCTGTGCGAAATAGACACCCTAAGGAAAATTCATTTTTTTCATCCCAATGAACACGTGATAGGTCTTCAAAAATATATGACCATAATTCCTGGACTGTTGACTATCATTATTAAAATTAGTGACCTTGTAACTATCCCGGTTTAATTTAAATGATAAGAACAAAAATGTTTACAAATGTCCATATAAGGTTGGTTGGTTGATTTTTGTCGTCCGATTATCTACGCTAGGGATATAGGACCAGGGGGAGTGCCCTCCGTGGGGGTCTTTCTAAGGGAACCTAACCCGTATTTACGCAAGGTTCGAAGAAAACCACGGAAAACTCCGAACGGTTAGGCCGACAGCCGCGATTGGGTTTGAACCCAGCACCTGCCGTCTACCAGTTGAGAGGTCCGAACCTCTCGGCCACTGGTGGGGCGTCCATATAAGGAACCACCAGTTCCTATTATGGACAGGTGGCTCCTTATTGACCTACTGCACAGGGTGTATGGAAGAGCCACTCTTCTATGGAATTTTAAAGGAGAAGGGATAAAAAAAAGATATCTTAAAGTATTGCAAAGGAGGATAGGGCACAGTAAATATTTTCAGAACAATCACTTTAGAACGGGGGGTCATTTTTGAATGTGGCTCTTCGAAGACCGATGCAAAGCACCACAATTACTACAAAATATTATGAAATAATGTAGTTCGTTAACTAGGCTTTCTATTTTTGTGAATCTGAAGTTTCTCATGCTGTACTTCCAATGTGGACTTAAGGTATCCATATTAGGAATCGGGTGTAGTTTTATTAAATCTTGTAATAAATAAATAAATAAAACTTTTTAAAGCAATATATGCAATAGCAATCGAAAATATGTTTTAAAGCTTTCTAAAACACTCCACTTTTCAATATTTAAAGCAATTTTACAGTATCTAATAAGAATTTAAAGTTACCTGTAATTACGATCAGCACACTACAAAACAACAAGTTTCCTACTAAATGATGAACAACGCGCTTTTTTGTACTTTCCTGACTTAATTATATTTTCAATTGCTTTTCTTCACGGACATTTTGCGCAATCTCTCTATCAAAATTGTTAGTTTTAAAAATATTAGGGGTGTCCATATTGAGAGCACTGCCCATATTGGGCACAAGTACCTTACTACATTTTATAACAAAATAAATAAGATAGGGAACTATTTTGTTTTTCAAAGAAGGACTAATACAATCTTTCTCATATAATTTATAACATTTTCATATTTAGTTTGAAAATGCATTATTATGTTTCTAATATAAACATATCAACCTGTATGGAAAATATGTTAGAAAGTATTTCTATTATTTTTTTATTAACATTTGCTGAATTCTCAAAAAAAGTGAAATTGGTACTAGAACAATGGACCAAATTAATATAAATGAATTTATTGAAAAAAAAAATATCCGAGTGAATATAAATAGAACAACAATATTACTTTGGTGTTTATATGACAAAATCTATATATTTATACTATCAATATGTATGAAGATAAGTATTCTGAAAAGCATGATAATAAAAAAAAGATCTTTTAATATACATAAACTGCTGAAAAAGTGTTAGTTTTGTTATTTACAGAAAAAAGCGTTTTCAAATGTTTTATTAAGATCTGTGTGTATGCTGATATAATTATAATCGTGTCCTGAGTATTATGTAGCTTATTAGATGAAATACTAAAATAATGTTATGTGAAAAATGTTTGAATATAAATTACATAAAAATAGTATAAATGATACATAAATTAATATTTAATGTTTCTCTACATAGTCGTTTTCTCCTAGTTAACAGTAGAGGTGTAACTTTTATAAACTTTAGAAAAAAGGCATTTTTTATGAAAAAATGTATAAATATAATTATTAATATTTTAAAAAATGATAACAAACTAAATTTTTGCTTTTTGAATCTCTTTTTCAAGGAAACTTGTCAAATTAACTACTAAAGGAAAATAAACATTTATATTAACAAACAAACATAATATGTTATATGCTATATAATATATATATCAATATGGATTTGTATTTGTATTTTTTTATTATTATTATGGATCTTATTAGATGGAATAGAAACATATCAATAATACTTGTTTTTAGTTTTTTGTTACACTTCTTTCAAGTAAAAAATTAATTCTCTATTCAAATATTTGAAGGAGAGTATTTTTGTAACATTCTATATTCGATTCTTAAAAAGCTTTAAACGTAAATAAACCTCTTTCCTGGTCAATAGATGCAAAGCTCTTTTAGTTAAAATTTACTGTAGCATACTCAAATAGTGTATTTGTGTCTAAAAATATAACAAAAAAATCCAATTTCTTTATTTATGTCCTTAAAAACATTTACTTAAAGAAGAATTACATATGAAATAACCAAGCAACTATTATAATTCTAAAGAAATATTAAATATGGTTGATAAATTCTCCGCATATAAAAATATGTTTATTAAAGAAGCGAAGCAATCTGCCTTTATGCCTTTTTATAAAGGCAATAATTTAACAATATAACTGAGTGAAAGTTATGATGTTATCTACTGCTACACTGTAAAAAAGATATCTGTGAAATTATACAGAATCTAGAGGTAAACGATTATCTTAAATCTTGTGTAAAATTACAGAGATTAGAAAAACCGACGTTCTCTTAAATAATAGAAACTTACTTTGCTAAATTTAGAATACATTGTGTAAATTAACATCGTTAAAAATACACAAAACTCTGTAAATTTAAATTTATTGATAATAATTTAATTTAGTTTTTAAAATTAGTGAATCACCCAGTCTTCAGTTAACTTCAAAGTATTTTAGTTTTCTGAGTAAATTTGATCTGGTGTATCACTTAATCTTCACTTAAATTTACTTTTACTTCTTTTCAGATTAAAATTTATTACAACTTGTTTCTAATTGTCCTGAGATTTGAAGCCGGAACAAAACACCTTACTGCCGAATCGACAGGAACTATTATTATTGAGTACAATGTATGTCTTGTATGATTCAGCGGAGAAAAATTTACGCTAAATCTGATGAGATGATTTTTTACTTTCTAATTTATTCTAAGTTTAAGAAAAAAACAACAACTTTGAAACTAAATATTCTTTTTCAATATTTTTATTAAACTTGCTAAAGAATTTTAAAAATATGTTTTTCGAATTACAAAATTTAATAAAAAGAATATTGCCCAGTTAAACTGATGGCATTGAGCTCACAGGCTACGCATACTAATTGTACATTACAGCCTTATATTTTATAGGGTTAATTCCGTTCGAAAAAAATATTAAGGAGGGGGGGATCAGCTCCCCTTTTTCCCCTTTTTATACTTAATCATTGAACCCTCTAAACTGATCACGGACATGCTTCATCATATAAAAAATCCATATCCAAAATTTAGAGCAAATAGGAAAATTCTTAATAAAAACCCATTTATATAATTTAAGAAGAGTTATCCTTCTCTTTTATATACTTAACCATTAAACTTCCAAAACTCTTCAGAGATTTGAATGAAATCTGACAATTCTGCGTGAAAAACCCATTTATATAAATTAAGGGGAGGGGCATTAGTTCCCCCATTTCCCCTGTTTATATTTATCCAATGAAGACCTATTACCAACCACGGAAGCGCTTCATCAGAATGATCCTATGTGTAAATTTTGAACAAAAACTAATATTTCTGCATGAAAAACCAATTCATATCAATTAAGGGGAGGGGCATGAGCTCCCTGTTTATCCTCTTATACATACCGAATGAACTCCAAAAACTAATCAGGGAAGCGCCTTATCAGGATATACCTATATACAAAATTTCAAGTGGATGGGATATTTTTATCATGAATTATCGCGTTACGTAGGAACGTACGCACATACATACAGAACGGGCGGGCACATAAGCTCTCAGGCTATGTTAGCCTGTGAGCTAACAAAGATAAAAATACCATTATATAAAGATATGGAAATCCCTACAGGGAATAAGATATAAGATAAGAGAAACGGTGCATAAAATGTTGACCGAGAAAATCAATAAAAAGCATTTAACCGAGAACTGGTGTAAATTTACGACAGTTTTAGCTTTTGCTTATGTTATTTTATTGAAATTTTTAATAGTGTTCTACTGTAAAATGAAAGTGTTAAAAAAATCATTATTTAAATTGTTTTGAATATTTTCAGCCATTAACGAAGATAATTATTCATTTGACAATTTTTTATTCATATTTCGGATCATAAAAGGTTTAAAAATAAACAGTTTTTTTTTTTTTCTGTTTGGTTTTGAATTTCATTTTATTCAATATAGAAACATACTTACAAAACTTTTATTGTGTAACATATTCTGTCTTATTAACCAGCATTCATCTGAAATCGCACAATATTGTTTCATGTAATTTTAATTTCTAAATCAATATGACATAATTAGTAAAGTAATAAAGGTATTTGGAATGATAATTTTGCAAAAAAATAGTCATTATGACTATCTTGAATAGCTAATATATGTGTATAAATTACTGTTAATCTATCATCATGTTTTTCCCCAAAAAACTTCACTTGTAAATGTATTGTTTGAATTCATAATTATATTAAAAAGTTAAATACATTTCGTATTTAAAAATACTTGATATACAAATTCTAATATGACATTATTTTGATGTCTTTAAATTAACATTGTAATAAAAGGAAGTAAAATCTAGTCACATTGATTTCTATATAATTTTTAGTTGATGAGTTAATTTTTATATGAGCAGTTATTACAAAAAATACAATTATGGTATGTAAACATCCCAATTAAAAATTCTCTAATCTCTAATCTAATAAGGATTTAGTGGGGAAAAATCCCCAATAAATCTGATGAGATGATTTTTTCTACCCTCATGTATAGTTAAAAAAAGAAAAAAAATCTTGAAACTATTTTTTTTTTGACATTTTTATTAAAATTACAGAACAATTTAACAAATTTGTGTTATACATAATTTAAAAAAGGTAAAAATATCATAAAATAAAATTATGAAAGTTTACAGGGAATTACATGTAAGATAAGGGAAATTTGTGTAAAATGATGACCTAGAAACTCAATCGAATACATTTAACCTTATAAATTTACAGAGAGGTTCGCTTTCATTTCTGTATTTTTATTAAAATTTTAACAGTATGCTATAGTAAAATAAAAGTATTTTAGGAAAAAAAATATTTTTTTTCACCGAATTCTAATTATCCAGGGTGATTAAAAAAAACGTGGACAAAATTATATGACAAATCAAGCATACAACAAGGATAAAAAATCACATAGAAGCATAGGGTCGCAAACTACTTATTGAGTCACAAATACAGGATGTTTCATTCTAGCTACACCCGGTTTGAAATAATAATTTAGAGGAAAATAAAAATATTCTAATGAAAATACAATGATATGTGCATTATTTTGTGTGAAATGTGATAACGTTACGAAAAGATCTGGAGAAACATGTTGCTCAAGCAATCGATGATACCGTATAAACTGATTATCACAGTCCAAAATGTGAGGTACCAAGTGCATATTGCTGGCGCGTATAATGCAAACGTCTACCACTTTTGTTTGGTGTTATCACATTTAAAATAAAGGTGAGAATGTTTTAATATAATATACTTCAATTTTCTGAAATTTATTACCTTCAACCTAAATTGAATTAGGATGAGACACCTTGTATTTGTGACTGAATAAGTGGTTTGCGGCCTTTTGTTCCTAAGTGATTTTTTATCCTTGTCGTATGCTTGATTTGTCATGTCAATTTATCCACGTTTTTTTTAATCACCCTGCATAAGTTATTTTGGATATCTTCCGACATGCAGGAAGTTAACTACTCAAGTGGAGAATTTTTTATTTACATTTTGGGTCATAAAAACGTTTAAAATAATCAGTTTTTTTTCTGCTTGGTTTTCAGTTTCAATATTTCCAATATAGAATCACATTTAAAAGAATTTTATTCTGTAACAGATCCTGTCTAATTAACTAGCATTCATGTAAAATCGCAAAGTGTTGTTTCACATAATTTAAAATTTCGGACTCAATGTCACCTTATTAGTAATATAATAAATGTATTTGGAATTTTTATAAAATAATCATTATAACTGTTTATATGTTTATTTTTTGTAGCTTATATGTACGTACAAATTGTCATTAATGTATCATCAAATTTGTATTTAAAATCCAATCGTAAATATATTGCTTAGATTTATAATTATATTTCTATGTTATAAAAAAGAAATGCATTTCATATTTCAATGTACTTGATGTGCAAATTTATAATATGGGCTTTCTTTTCTTGTTTTTAAGTGGACATTGTAATAAAAATAGTTAAAGCATATTCACTTTGAATTTTCATATTTTTTTTCTAGTAAATGTTAGTAGCTTTACACTAATTTTTATGAGAGCACTAATTAAAAAAGATATGCAATTCTGATGTGTAAAGCTTCTAATTAACAATTTCTCGAATATATAATTCTAAACAAACTGTTAATAATATATGATTTATTTCAAATATCTAGACAACAGAAATATAAAATATCAGCATTCGCCAAATTAAAATTCTGCATTGTATTATTATTTCAATAGTAACTCTGAAGTTTTAGAACTGAATTACTCATACTTTTTGTACTTATCAATAGTTAAAATTAAAACTGTCTATATTTCTGCAATTGGTATTTATGTCAGTTTGGATTAAAATGTAAGGGTTCGATGGAAGATGGAAATCAAAAACATGTCCGACTGCCAAGCACATTTAACTCTATCTATCAACTAAATTGTTGAAAGCTGTCAAAAGCATTTTCCCTCTGGTACACGAAATAATGGTTCGAAAACCAGCTGAAGAATGAATGTTAAATTTATTATAAATGTATTTGATATACATATAAAGGTGTTCCGAGAATTTCTAAAAATAAAATTACGAAGTTGTTTTATAAGAGATTGTTGAAAAATATGTAGGATTTAAAATTTAAATATGTTTATAAATAGATTGTGGAAAATAATTTAGACAGAAAAAAAAAGTCAATTTCAAAACTTTCTTTTATTTTATGGATGTTAACATTTCCTGGAAAATGCAGCATAGCAGCGTCACCGATCATGTGGTTTATATCAAAATCTAGTCAGCAACAATTTATGTCAACTTGTAACTGAATCTGGAGTTTGATGAAAATCCGTGCATTTAATTTTTGTGATAGAGCTAGTGGATCTTAACAACAAAAAAAACTGCATAAAAGCGCCACATGTTGCGTGATGTGCACCAAAAACTAATCAGCATCAACATTATAGCAGATCCTAACTGAATCTGAAGTTTGATGAAAATCCATACATTAATTCTTGAGATACAATTATTGCGAAATCCTGAAAAATGCAGCGTATCAGCGCCGCCGATTAGGTAGTTTAAACCATCTATAGAATGATTTACCCAAAAAACTAAACAACACTAATCTATGTCAGTGTCTAACTCAAATTGAAGTTTTAGAAAATCTCGTGCTTTAGCTCTTGAAATAGAGTTATTACGATAATCATAAATAATGCACCATGGCAGCGACGCCTGTTGTGCGATTCTCACCGAAACGTAATAAGTACTATGGTATATGAACTACTAACTAAATCTAAAGTTTTTGAAAATCGATGCACTAATTTTAGATATGGTTATTGTGGAAATTGTGAATAATGCAGCGTAACAGAGCCAAAGGTTGAGCGATGCACACCAAAAATCTAAAAAGATCTAGTTTTAATCGAGGTCTAACATAATCTAAATTTTTGTGAAATTCCATGCATTAGTTCTTGAGAGAGAGCGCCCACAAAATTTTAATCTGACATACAGCCAGACAGACTGACAAACAGACATTTTGTAAAAACAAAGTTTTTCGGATTCTCTGGTCGCTAAATCGTGTAAATCCAGCAAAAAACTAATTTAGTAAACTTTCACGAAATTAACACTTTTGTTGTAAAGATATATGAGAGTAATAATTTATAGTAATAATATAAAAAATGATAGCAATTATTTGTGTTAGAAACATTTTTTTCCTTTTTAATATTCGTGTCTTATAAATTTTGTAAAATTATAATGATGCTAGTAATACATTGAAAAATAATCAATTTTATTTTCTTCTTTAAAGAAAGATACAATTTAACAAATATTTCGTTTTTATCTGTATATCAATAGAAACCCGAATTTTATAAAGAAACTTGGGGACAGAGAACCTGGGTCAAACAGTGAAAAATATAAAGGAATTTGCAAAAATTAACACCATGATAACTACACTGTTAAAAATCTGCAGTATTTTTCAGATTTTAGACAAAATTACTTTTACATTAATATTATCATTACTGGCTATCCAATGAGATAATTTTTTCACGTCTAACGAGTACTAATTTTTCTGAAACATAACGAATGCTGTACTTTTGCATACTATTAATTATATGACAATAGTCTAACGAAGAATTTTTGGAGATGTTTAGATAATATTTCATTACAAAAACTGTTTAACATATATTACAATTTTCTTGCTCTTTATTACACGTGATTCTTTTAGGATAGTATTATTTATTTTAAATTTAAAGATGAAATATATGTTTAAAATAAAAAAGATCGCAAACAGATCAAAGGGAATTAAGCGATTAGCAATAATTATTATTATTACCAAATGCCTAAATATAAATGAAGTCACATATTAAATGCAGACACATAACCTAACAATACAACATGTAAACAGTATCAAAAGTATTTCTTAAATGGTACTACATTAAAAATATGTACTATTGATAGTATACCATACCCGAAAGGGTTAAAGATAACGATTATTTGTTCATAATATTAAGAGCAATCGACTGTATTATTGACAGTTTTATGGTCAGAAAAAAAGTTAAATTGCGGTTATTTAACATTTTCTATAAAAACAGTCGAATTGCTGGACAGTTTGCTGTAGATTTTTAAAAGCATACTACAATATATATATATATATATATATGTGTGTGTGTGTGTAGTATTTCTTATGAAGTCTAACTAAAATCAGTTTAAAATTTTCAGAAAAAATTTCAATTTTTATGTTATTATTGTATGTTGTTTAAGAAAAAAGTTCCCAACTTTTATTTTCTAAGCATTTTACATGTTACTGTATCATAATTTCTTTTAAGAAATATCAAGTTATTCTTTTTGTAGTTAATAATGATACGTATTTTAAGACAGTATGCATGAAAGTTTTTATTTAAACTGTTTCCCACCTCATTCCTCAAACAACGGACATTGTTTTATAAAATTTTATTAACTGATTCGTCTCATAATTATTTTATTAAGATCAAAAAGTTATATCCAATGTTAATAACTATTTTATAAATACAGTATATGTATATTATGATATGTATTAAAGTATTTAACAAAATCGAAATTAATAGTATTAATCAGAATAAATGAAAGTGAATAAGTAATATATATACATGTAAATCCATATATATATTAAGTCCTTTCAGATTAGTTCGACGAGTACATTTATTTGACACTTAGAAAAGAATTTCTTCGAAAAATAAATTGAAAAAAAAAATGCTTTTAGTCCTCCTCAGTGTGCTATTTTATTAATAAAGTTTATTTTAGTAAAACTTTAAATTTGATTTATAAAATGTTTTTGAATAAAACACGACATAAAAAATCTTGAAAAATTATTGAAATCTTATTATTTTTTTACTCACTAAATTATTTGCTCACAGCTTAAATATATATATATATATTCTGCGCTCAA
Organism: Maratus speculifer; assembly: GCA_964019185.1. NCBI lineage: Eukaryota > Metazoa > Arthropoda > Arachnida > Araneae > Salticidae > Maratus > Maratus speculifer. The sequence continues at coordinate 47,446,595 of OZ025291.1, read as the reverse complement.
AAGAGTTTAGTGGATGAACGTCATGCAAAAATATGTAATATGTGCAATCTGATATACATATTTTTTAAATGTAAAAATTTTCATTGAAATAGAGCAATATACTGAAAATATAACCACATAGTAAATGTAATTAAATTTGAAGTTTTATAGGCCTGTAACATACAAATGAATCTTTTAATTCAAGAAATCTTTAAATAAATGTTATTTTAAAATGACACGGTTTTTCGTTCGCTTTACTTGGCTAATGTAGTGCCATGAAAATAAACCAAAAACAATTTTCTCGAAGAAACATAATGTAACTAAATTCTTTATGGTCATACTTAAAAAATAAACTATGCGTAGCCGCATGTAAGTATGTGTGTATACATCTATCTCTATATATATGTGTGTGTGTGTGAAGATATAGGGGTGTTACCGCAGAAGCACAACGATCCGACGAAGCGAAAATGATGGCACGAACAATGTAGACGGTCGATATGTCATCACCAATCACATCCGAAAACACATTACCTCCAATATATTCACGGCCGAAGCAAGCTGGCAGATGGAACCCGATGAAAGGCGTTGTCACTTCAAATAATTAAAAATACACGAGAACAGGGAACATCACATTTTATTACCGTTCACTTTCACTGCCACTCCACACATCCCTCAATCTCCATCAATACTGCATTCACAAAAATGAACAATCAAAGCTTCTCCCGTGCACAAAATACAAAAAATGTTCTTTATCCTACTATTTAGGTCATTAAATCCATTATCACAGTTAGACCTCTTGACTTTTTAAGTCAGTATCACCTTAAATAATAAAAGAATAAAAAGGGGTCGGTGCAAAGCCGTCTCTTGAAAAATATCGCCACTCCACAAAACGTTCTAAAAATAAACCTAGAAGCACTGTGAGTTGTTTAACAGTGGAAAGATCAGTTGATTCCGAATCTTATTACAGCCAAAACTGACTGCTACAAAATTACTCAAAGATTCTGGTAGCTCCTCCCGGCTGATGCAAGCATGTAGAGTCCAATCAGGGTAATCCGAAGGTATATATAGAACACTTCTAACACTCCATTTCGTCTGGAGAAGGAGCTTCGGACACGTACACATTCCTCACTCGCGATAGAATACAAAATTGCACAGGAGGGAACAGTCCATGCGCGGACTTATTTGGAATTGCCGATAGACAATAATTTAATAAAAACAAATAAAACAAAATTAAAGCTTTTGATAAATGTTTTTATTCTAAAAAGGGGAAATGGATTAATGGAATGATTTTAATATTTCGAAATAAAATATTGCTTTTAAGTAATACAGTTCAGCTCTTTTTAGGAATATAAATAATATATTATACTAAATTAAAGAAAAAAATGGGAACTTTAGCCGATAATTAGATATTAGTAGATTACGGAAAATAATAATGAAAGTATGTTCTTATAAGAATTTAGAACGAAATCGAAAAGAGAAAATAGCGATTTTTTTATTATTATTACATATACATGTAAGCGTATGCCATCATTTCTTTTGCAATGATTACAGAAAATGTGTACGACTCAACCTTTTCGGTAATTTTGTAACGGTTTGGCGGTGGCCACGACACGTTGTCTTGGTACTACCCTCGCGTATTCGAGGCACTTAGGAATAGCTCTCCAGGAACAACGGTCGTCTATTACCGCATTCACTTAAAAACTTAGAAAAAAATTAAATAATATGAATATTGAATAACAAATAATTTAAGTCTTTAGAAAGATGGGGGAAACATATAAGTACTTTAGCAATATGCTTAACAATGTGAGAAGCTAAAAATTTAACTTTATCAATGAATTACTAACAGGGTTTTTTCACATTTTGAATGCAACACATCATATGTACACTTAAAACTAAATATGGAATCTAAATCCAGCAAAAATTTCTTTAATTGTGCTTAATAAAACCATTTTTGAGTTTCCTTCCATTTGCGTTAGTATCAACCTCAGTAAGCCTGCCACGTACCTCCAGGTATACGCGTACGCTAGATTGAGAACACTTGATCTGGGATAAAAACAGATTTTTCATTTCCTGCGCATTCTTCGGTGAGGGCTGATTTAAATATATATATATATTAAGTATAATATATATATTTTTTTATCTGTGCGTTATTTCATCGTATTTTGAAACTACAAAATCTTTTTTCATTAAAGTATTCCCATATCATTCTAAAAGATTTGTATCTAATCTATTTTTAAACATTTAGTTAAATAGTGATATTAAATGGATATTTTAAGCAATATGTATCATTTATTTAAATAGAATACTCGATATTACATTTCAATGCTTGTGAAAAAAAAAGAATTATACATATTATCCTTATCTCACTTTCGAATATTTTTTCTTAAATATTTTAAAATGCGAAAAGTTGTACATTGATTTGGTTTGAACAAAAACAATTTCATATATGAATGTTATATATGTTTGGGAATTTATGCTTTTTGAGGGGATATTTATCTTTTTCTAAGGTGGAATTTTAACATTTATACTTTCTAGTATCAAAAAATAAATCAAAACAAAAATTAAATCGAACACATGCTGTTTTTTACCTTTACAAATAATCCAACCGTATAAATATTCTAATTCTAAAAGAAGATAAATGATTATTTATTTCCCTCATTAAAAGTTCAATTTTAATTCAATTACGATTTTTTGATTTTTTCCCCTTAACCATAAAATGAAATGGTCTCATTGGTTTCTAATAGTAGTTTCATTTCCTTCCATTGTTCAGTGCTTCAATAAACGCAATTTAAAATGGACTTTTATGATTAATGATTAAATCTTTCTTTTATTATAAAAACCTTGAGTAGCGTGTAGTAGAGTATTTCCGCAAATAAATCTTTAATTAATAGGAAATAATATTTTAAATGCTCAGATGCGTTTACTGCTTCCGCTGCCTAATTAAATATTTCATTTTATAACGTAAAGAAAAACAACTTAAAAAATTAATTGAAAGTGAACTTCAGATTAAAAATATTTGTTAAAGAAAAGGGGGGTATAATTGAATTCTGATTTGAAAATCATGGAACTATTAAAATTAGTTTCAAATACATTTAATTACTGTTGAGACAAACGTCATATTTCATAGATTCTAGCTAGTTTATTTTTTTCCTTTTTTTATTATCTTTAAAGAATTTACTTTGAATAATAGCATAGATATTCTACTTGTAAAATGTTTTATTTTTTTAATAATGGTTATATTTTTTTAATAATTCTTGGTTAAATGAATTTAATCCTTTCATGACTTTAAAAGAAATAAATAATTTATACAAAATTACAAAATGTCCCTGACACTACATCCATTTTCGCATGATAAACTTGTCGAAAAAATTATTTAAAAACTCTCTCTTAGAAATTAGTTTCTTTCGAAAATTACATCCTCCCACTCACATTATATCATGATTTTCAAACTTCATTTATTATGGAAGAAAACAGTGCTTCTTTATTTTCACGCACAAATAAGAAAAGGATCGTTTATTATTAAAGAAAAGAAAAAGATTTCTCAAGTAAATAGAATAAATTCGCATCGAGTCAGCAAGAGTTCCAATTTTGGTTGAAAGAAAAACCTGACCAATGTATGAAAGGTATTTCTCTCTCTAACACACACACAATTCATACGTGATAAATGATAATCCTTAAAAATAAATTGACATAAATGTATAGCTAATAAAAGAATGATAAATGTGAATTTTGTAGTTTATAACAAGCAAAATATTAAATTCTGGTTTTTCGTTTCTACAAGCAATTAACTAATTACTTTAATGAGAACCAGATATCATTGTATGTGCATTTGTATTAAGGATCATTTAAAACTTTGTATGGATGTAAGACGAGTTTTCCGACTTGAAATGTATCAATATTTAATAATCGTTCTGAAGCCTAGGTAAAAAGTAGTAAACGCAGAGTTTTGCATTTAAAAGAATATTTTGAACTTTTCAATAACATATATATGTATTTTTCTTAATCAAGAGATGGGAATGTCTGAGACCATTTTCGGATAAAAATACCAATTAACATAGTTTTATTTCAGTAGTTTCCTCTAAAATAAATGGAAAAAAGCGAATGAGAAATGTGACATGCCTAATCCTGATTAATTATTTTAAAGGATGACGAATGTTACAAGCATATGATTCTTTACCGCATTTCTAATAAATGATTTTCATCTTCGGAAATACCAACTCCCTCTGAATTTTTTCATGAGTGGTTGAAAATCATATGAACAACTGAATCATACAGCGGATAGAAAATATTGGTATAATATCAAACAAATGCTTTATCAGATTAGCAAAGTAAGTAATTAAAAATTTTTTAATCACACTATGCAATATTTAACTTGTTTCGATATTGAAAGTACGCATATTTCATGAAGCTATCGGTATTCCATGACTGCCCATCAAAAGAGCAAAATAAGTAATGTTGTATTTTCTAAATTTTATTTAACGCATAAAACAGTTTAACCATTAAAAATGGTTGTTGTTTTCGGTGGAGGATTGACAAAATGACGTGGTCACTTTTGAATTTAAATTAAATTCTTTAATTTAGAAGAATTTTTATTTGAATTTAAATTAAATTCTTTACTTTTAGAAGAATTTTTATTTGAATAGGAAATTAAAATGTTTAAAAACATTGTAATAAAGGATAAAACTTACAAATTTAAAAATGGGTAGACGGAAATTAACAGATACTGAAAAAGCCGAAGCCAAAGAAATGAATGACCGTGAATGTCGCATTCAATGACATTAAACACAATACGCCTACTTAAACAATCATAAAGTGATTTTTATTTCGACTTTTTATTAATGTTTTACTAATTTATTTGTTCTTTTGTTTATTTAAAATAAAAATTTAGTCAACATGTATAAGTTGCTTATTAGTTTGGCGATTCGTATCATTTGGCGAAATTGGTCGACGGGATAACTGAGTAGTACTGTATTTGGTTTGGCACAAAAACGTCTTTCAATACAGAAAACGAGAAAATCAAAAGATTATCGAGCCCCTGAAAACCAATTACGTGTTGAAAGGCGATCACGAAAAAGGAAGCAATTTAATGCCGAACCGATTAATTGTAAAACATCATGTCTCGAGGGCGACCACTCCACCAGCCATGGCGTTTTCGAAATCGGTTGGTTCTAACCAGGAAAATTTGAGTGCCAATAGTGATTCTAACAAGCCGGAAAATGTTATAGCTATTACTCTTGATTTTTCACCACATAAAAAGAAAACTAAAAAGCAATCGGCTTGGGAAAAACTGGAAAAAACTTTTTTGATTCAATATCTGATGGACCCATTCACAGATGCATGCGCTGCGATCGACTTTGGTTTAAAACCTCCATCACCAAAATTCTGCTCTGTAAAATCAAACAGTTATGCCAAAGTCTTACAAGTATAACAGTATATGCCAAAGCTGTATTTTAATAATGATTACTTTCGCTCCAACAATGTTACCTAGTTTGAAATGTTACTTTCGTCGCCAACTTTTATGCTTTGCGACAATGGAGTGATGTAACTTAAACGAACCGTAACTTCAGACTGCAGCATGTATAAAGTCATTTATAGCAGTGGCACGGATAATACTCAATAAAACAACTGGTATTTAGCTTAAAATGATAGATGAATGTTTCGAGTGAAACATTTTTCAAATGATTGGTGTAATTTCTTAAATTACATTTTTTTTTTTTTTTACAACATGATATAAAAAATTTAATTACGTAAATGAATATAGCCCTGATAGTATTAATCATAATTTAAGTTTTCTAAAGTGTATTAAATCTGTAGAATTATATTACTTTCACTATTGATCCTACACAGAGAAATTATCAGCTTAGTGAACAGTTATTTTTTTTACGCCACTGATAAAGTCAATCATCAAAGATATTGCCATGCAAAGAACCCTGCCTGTTTTTAAAAATAAATATGGTCCCGAAAAGCTATGAAACTGCATTTTTGAAATAGAAACAGTTTTCTAAAAACTTCAAATACACCAATCCAAAATTGCCTTGATTTCGCAACGTATTTTTGGAAAACATTTCAGTTCAAATTCATTTTGCAAAACAAATGTAAAAAAAAAAGTTTTTATTTGAAAGTTTTTATTTTATCAAAACTTAAATCTGAAAATGGATTATTTTATTTTATTTTACTTTATTTTTATAAATATAAACTAAAAATGGTCATAATTTTTAAATGAATTATTTTTGTTTACTATTACTTCTCAATTAAATTAAATATATGCTATGTTCTCTTTTTTCATTCAGCTCAAATTCATTTATCTCAAAACTAAATTTGATACACATATAAAAAAATATAACACCGTGTGGTATTTATTTATTTATTATTTTTTTAAATCCAAATTATACTTATTTTATGCAATAAAACTATTTTACATTTGTTTTTTCACATTGTACATACATTCAAAAAAAGTTATTTTTTCGCACGTATAGTATGTAGTAAGATAAAGGTATTAAGACATTCAAGATGCAGGTACTAGATAAAGTGATAAAGGTGTAAAGGACGAGTATATGTATATATAAGTATATATATAAAAGCTATTAAAAAAACACAGCCCTTTTTTTGTTTTGTGTGTGTGTGTGTGTGTAAATGCCAAGTTTATTTTCAACTCATCGATAATTTCATCAATTTTTCTTTCTATCAGAATTTTAATGATTTAATATTAAAAAACAAAATGATAATTATCTGCATTACAAATTAAATATTGTAATATATATACATCAAATCTTAGGAACTATATCTATATTTAAAATTAGGAAGATAAGGATCAGAAATAAAATTTAATTATACTTTCTGTAAAATTCTATCCATAAATTCTAGTAACATTTTTTCATTACGGGTAGTAAAAAAATATTAAGTATGTCACATATTATCATATTAAAAAATTCTGCTACAAGTAATAGACACATTTTTGCTCTGTAAATCAATTTTCCAAAAGGTTACAAAGTTTTTTTTTTAAGACTATCACACTTTAATGTAACTGCGGACCGGGATAAAAATTTTATGTAAAGTTTTATCAAAATTTCTGTAACTTTAAAAGATTATTTTGCAAAGCCACATTATAAAAACTAATTTATACCTGTCTTTTTTGTGCATATTGTAGCTTTAAGATGAAGAGATATAATAGAGAACAAATATATTTAAACTGTTATGTTTGTTTTTTTATAAAATCGTAAATAAATAAGTTTATGTAAAAATATATATGTATTCAGTATAAGGTACCCTGGGGTAATAACGCCAGACGGGGTAATAACGCCAAGTGCTAATATTTTGCATAATTATGAAATAATCTGGTAAATGACACTCATGTGTTCTGCGCAAAAGGGTTTTGAGTCATATAAATCGCAAAAAACGGCTTCAAGTTAATTTGTTTCAACTTTAGGTCTTCTTGTTTTTACAAGCAGCTAAAATTAACGATTGATCTAAAATTTGCGAGATACGTTTTGTGATGTGAAGACTATTTTTTTTATCCGGAAATACTTTGTTAATTACATAAATTTGTAGTACATTTCATGGCCTTTCAAAATGTTGTTGAAGATTTTGGATATCTTCTCGAGATAATTTGTAATTTAAAATGTACGGCGCAATAACTATAACGGGGTAATAACGCCAATCCTTGCAATTTTTACCCCGGTTGATTCCCTACAGTGGCCGAGCTACATCCTAAATACTGATTCAAATAAACACAGTTAAAACTGTGCAATGTTTCTAATAATTCTATTTAAGCGGTTCTTTTTAAGCAAAAAGAAGCTCACTGTCTGATATTCTTTTGCCTCTTCCCCCCCCCTCCCCACACCACACCTTTATTTTTCTTACACTTTCACAAAAAAATGAGCATTTTCAATAGCTTAGGATGCAATTTGTCAATTTCTAGAGCTGAGAGTTTGTATTTTTAGAATTGGGCAATCTACATGCAATTATTCCAACTTATTTCATAGTTTTGTTTGCATGGCGTTATTACCCATATAGGTGGGTAATAACGCCAAATAGCATTGGTCAAGAAATCACGCATTACATTTTATGTATTCATATTTGTTAAATTATTTTTTTTTATATAGATAGTCAATGAGTTGTTGTATCAAATCATACATTTGTTTGAAAAATACAAACTAAAACTGAGCCGTGAAAATTGCTAGAACCTTAACGTGGCGTTATTACCCCAGGGTACCTTACATAAATTATTTTTAACACAGCTATTTTTTTTAATCCAAAATTTAAAATTGTAGCATATTTAATGTATTCATAGATAATTGATAAAGAATAAATGAATTGCAGTATGTTGCTTTTGGTAGTGTAATATAAATTATTGATAAGTATTAAATTGTTATATGTATTATGAGCTACCTAATGTGAAGATGTACTAAAAGTTCTTCATAAAGATGTACTAAATCTCTCTTTTTCATAAAATTCTGTGCATTGCACTTCGTTGTTAAATTTATATAAAAAAAGCTTGAGACCAACAGAAAAATAAATGAATTAAAACATGTCTATGCCAGTAAGATTTACTTTGTTTGAAATCGGAGAAACATATGCAGTTTCATATAAAGAAAATTGTATCCTAAAAACAAAGTCCGCAAAAAATTCAAAAACAAAAATAATGCTCATCACTCTTGTACACGGATGGTAAAGATACAAAATGACACAGCGATGCTACAGATATGCACCAAATATATAATAGATATGCATATTTTTATAATTGACAATAGAGTCGTATTTATTTCTGAGTTGAATATTCACTTGGCTATATTTTCTATTTCAGGATTTTCAATCTTCCTGTGTATATCAAACGACAAGAATATATGTGGAAAGATCTAACATGTGAAATCTTGGACTTACGCTGTAAACATTATAAGTTAAAACCAAAAATGTATTTCTTATCAGCGTAAAAAATAATTTATTAAAGATTAAAAATTCCTAACGTTTCGAACTCAATTTAATGAGTCATATTCAGAGGTATATTTTTAAAGGAGAAATAATTTACATTAAAAACAGATTGGCACACTATAAATTGACAAAAATTATACTAAATAAACATTAAAGGCCAAGATTCAAAAATAAAAATAAAAACATGTACCAGTTGCCATCACTCAGTAGACAATACAACAAAGACAAAAACATGGAGGAAACTTACAAAAGTATTTCTTTTAAAATATTAAACCAGATATTAGGTATTTGAAAGGACATATTGTCATTGCAGACTTCTTTCTTCCTGAAACCAATTTCTATAGATTCCCTTATGAGTGCTTTTTGCGTATTTGAACAATTACATTTAATTAATCAGAGTAACGTTTTTTACTCCAATGGTAAATATTATAAACAATATAATGGTGCACCTATGGGATCTCCAGTTTCAAGTATTTTTGCAGAGTTTATGCATCGACCTTTGGAAGATTTTATTTTTAATACCATTAGTTATAAACCTAGACTGTGGTTAAGATATGTTGATGATATATTTGTACTTTGGGATGAGGGAGAACCAGCTTTGTTGGAATTTTTTGAAAAGTTAAATCAACTTAATGACAACATTAAATTTGCTATAGAAAAAGAAGTTAATAATTCACTCCCTTTTCTGTATGTTTTAATTATGAAATCAGATTCTTCACTTAAAAGGAAAATTTTTAGAAAGCCAATGAAAATTGATAGTATTATTCCAGTTACAGCTTCCTCTCCTTGGTGTTATAAAATGTCAGCATTTAATTCCTTCATTAAAAGAGCGCACATTGTTTGTTTAGATGAATTTTTGAAAGACGAACTTGATCACATCATTAAGATTGGAATTAATCATGGTTATTGTCCAAAAATTATACATAATTTAATCAGCAAGTACAATAGTTATCCTCAAGATGCCCAGTTAACACGCAAAACTTATAGAAAAATTTCATATATTCCTATAATGTTTGAAAGATTAAAGAGAATTTTCAATAAATTTGATATTCATCTTGTAGCCTCCCCTACGAAAAATTTGTTTGCAGCTATAATCAAAAAACAAGATTCCGTTCCATTTTTATTCCAGTCAGGCGTGTATCAAATACATATAGAACTGAATAATGGTACTGTGGCGTCATATGTAGGCAAAACTATGAGGTGGTTATTTGAGAGGATCAAGGAGCATAAAGCCGATTTAAAATTTAATAGACCATCAACAGCTCTGTCCAGGTTATCGATGAAGGGGACTTTAAGAAATGTTTGTTTTGATAAAGTAAAGATTATTTCTCATTGTTCAAATCCGCAAAAAGCACTCATAAAGGAATCTATAGAAATTGGTTTCAAAAAGAAAGAAGTCTGCAATGACAATATGTCCTTTCAAATACCTAATATTTGGTTTAATATTTTAAAAGAAATACTTTTGTAAGTTTCCTCCATGTTTTTGTCATTGTTGTATTGTCTACTGAGTGATGGCAACTGGTACATGTTTTTATTTTTATTTTTGAATCTTGGCCTTTAATGTTTATTTGGTATAATTTTTGTCAATTTATAGTATGCCAATCTGTTTTTAATGTAAATTATTTCTCCTTTAAAAATATACCTCTGAAGATGACTCATTAGATTGAGTTCGAAACGTTAGGAATTTTTAATCTTTAATAAATTGTTTTTTACTCTGATAAGTAATAACTTTTTGGTTTTAACTTATAGATCTAACATGTTTATCGAAATTCTATTCTATTCTATTCTATCTTAAAAATTCTATTTTATATCTTAAAACAGATTGGACAACAGTGATATTTATATTCACTGATTCGAATACTTAATTAAAGTACACTGGACATTGTTTATTACGGTGGTGTTTAATTTCTTTAATATGCATCTACGTGCAAGTATAAATGTAAATAGAGGTTAACGGAGATAGATATTAAAACAGTTCTGACTATTTTTATTATGTGAAATGCATTTGCTTTTTTCCGAGTTACGTGCTGAATATAAAAATCATTTTCATTTTAATTTTTAGTAGAAATATGTAATATGTAGTAATGTGTAATATAAACAGTAATATGTAGCACAGATTTCATTTGTAATCAGAATGTTTAAAAATTCTGGTACAGTGGAGTTAAAATATAACTTGGGGAAGTATGATACACAGATTTCTTATTCGGTTTCAATTGATTTATTTAGAATTTTATTCAGTACTAATTTTACGCTGTTGGTATTTGAATAAATATTAACTTTATAATTAAAAATACTGATAGTTTGTTTGAAAATATATTCAAATTAAATATTAAAATACCGGTCTTACAGAATGCAGATGTAATTTACGGGATCTTTGTAATTTGACAAGAATATAGCTTTAGATTAAATGATTTGGGAAAATTGTTACATTAGATTCGTATTTTTTTTTTTTTTTTCTAGGGAAATGAGTAAATTAATGTCAAAAATGTCGTACTATAAAACAGCAACAACTAAATACTGTGATACAAACACACACATACAAACAGAGACACACACATATATATATATCTATAGATATTTTGCAAGACATAGCACGGAAGAGGATTTATATGCATTATTCTCGCAAGAAAAACAAAAATTAGCTTGAGCCATTAAGAGGATGAGTAAAATTGCGTCATAAAATCCGACATAACTCAAAGAATAACAAATAAACAAATGAATAAATGAGATATATATTGAAAACACTTGCATACGTACTAATTTTCTATTCAAATGGTTGCAGTAATATATCTATGTCTAGTAACATGCATTATTGTAATGCACTGATCTCCAAAAATCGTTACTTATAAGCTTAAATGACTCTTTACAAAACCCATAAAGATTCTACAACCTACCTGAAGATTGTTCGCAATAGAGATTACTTAAAAGTATACAAATTTGGCTGTAAGTCATGTTATATATCCTTCATATATTTGTATTTATTGTGGTCGTTTGCAGTTTTTTGTATTAACGAAATACGTGCTTATAAGGAATAATCCAACCCACAAAAATTGCTGTGAATGCCGAATTTACGTGGATTGGCCGTTGTACCTAGATTTGTGGATGCTACCGATGTATGACAGGCGTACTCAGAGAACATTAATACTAATTCTTGAACTACTAAATCACATGAGTTTCTGGTAGACTTTTTTGTAAAAAAACTTGTTGAAAAGCTCGTTGTTATTTTCCTTTTCGAACTGGTGGAGTTATCAAGTACCCAGAAAAGTTCATGCGGTTTTTGAAAGCAATTACTTTTGTCAAGTAGCTGAGTCAGATGGATTCACAGAGCATCATACTAGCACATTCCCTTGAAACCTCACTCAGTTAAAACTTGTTTAGAGCATTAAATGTTTCTTTATGATTTTCATAGGAAGAGCAATCTTTCAAAGGCTATGCCGTTGACAAAAGAGATTTTGAAGCCTATTTTACTCTACTATTTCAAATGGCTATACATATACGCGGAAACCGCTAAAAGAATTATGCTATATATATAGAAAGGACTTCGGTTGATGAACAGACCGTTAAAAATCGGTTCAGCCGATTTTTGTTCGTAGATGAGAGTTTTGAAGATAAACTCCCGTATTGGTCGTCCAGCTGTAAAAGGAATCCAACAGAAATATCATCAAAAATTCCAGGAGCTATTAGTAGTAGAATATGCAACGAAAAATGAAATAAATAATTGAAATTTATAAAATGTATAAATAAATAGCTAAAGTATTATATACTTATTCTTACTAAATCCCCTATCTACTTGTCAAATAGTTTGTGTGCATGCGTACAATATTTCATTGTCTGCATGCGTGGGAGTCTTCATCATATTAAATTAAACTAGTCAGATTGGCCATTCAAAAACTTTCTCCTACCTCACTGATGTTAATAGTTTCAAAATTAACTATCGCAATGCGAAAATTAAATGGCAATCTATGTCCATTATGATGTTTCTAATGATATGAAATTATATGTATTTTAATTCTTGACATAGGGCTATAGAAAATATCAGGAAAAATGCAGTATAAAAGTGCCACCCACTTTTTGATTTACTGCAAAACATACTCAGCAATAACATTTATCAAGGTAAACCTGAATCTGGATATAAAGTCGTCCATTCGTTCCTGAGATAGAGCTATTGTGGCAGTCGAAAAAAATCTGCATTGAAGCACCATCTAGTGAACGATTGATACAAAACGTAAACATAATGACTTCATATGAAAGATTAACATAATCCTTAGTTTGGTGAAAATCCATGCTGTAGTTCTTAATTTAGAGCTATAGCGGGAGTCAGGCCTTTTTGCATTGAAGCGACACCTACTCAGCGATTGATACCAAAGCATAAATATAATAACTTCATATAGAAAATTAACTTAATCTATAGTTTGATGATGATCATTAGTTCTTGAGATAGAACTGTCGCGGAAATCGTGAAAAAGGCAGCATAGTAGCGCCACCATTAGCGTGATTTGCACCAAAATATAAAAAATATCCATTCATATCAATAACAAACATAATCTGAACTTAAAGAATCTGTATCTTGAAATTGTGAATATTCGTGAAATAGTTATTGAGATAGAGCTGTTGTGGAAATTTTAATAACGGCAGAAGCGCCAACAGTTTAACGTTACATACCAAACATTAATCAGCATTATTTTTTCAGTGACTACCTGAATATAATCTATGTATTTAAAATACCTGTTTTTTTATTAAATTTCGTGCATTAGTTCTTGAGAAAGAGCTCACTCAAAGTTTATATCATACAGACAGACTTACTCACATAAAAAACACGCAAATTCGTCAAAAACCGGAATTCGAAAATTTTTACGAATTTAATATTTTTTTCGTGTATAGATGAAAAAAAGTAAAAATATACATTGTTCGTCTTACTCATTTGCAGGAGTTTGCGTTCATATTTGCTTTTAAACATTCTAAATATATTGAAGGTTGGGGTAGCACAGAACTATGTTGCTACTCTCTTAAAAAGTCAGCCACAAAATAGCTCAAGTTGAGCTGAAATCCACTCATCTCAGTGTTGAAAGGCAGCTTCTAAAAGAAGAGTTGAAATAACTAGTGTTTTAACCAATTTAAATGAAGTTTAGCTATTTAAATAACCAATTTAGATCAAGAAGATTTAATCGTTTGAAAAACAACTCTTTTATGATCGAAAAAATTAGAGCTCTTTCATGAGAAGCCAAAACAGCTCTTTCGTTTTAAGAGTGTAGGATTCATCCGGGTATAATATGTAAAATATTGGCACGCAAGCCAATGTATTCATTTTCAGGTATTGCATTGAAAATTTTTCGCTCTGTTGCTACTTCATACTACTTGTTTACTACTTCTTTATGTGTGCTACTCCATACTTTAATATGATTTATTCGGTTGAAAAATAGATTTCCTTCTTTTTATAATGAGGGAAATCTTTATAATTTAGATGGATTTAGATGGGACTAGGTAATATACATTCTTAGAATTTTGACAAATACTCCTGACGAATAAAGCTGAACCGAAAAAAATGTAACAAAAGGATATAATTATAATTCGTGTATGATCATGTTTACTCATTAAGAAATTTACTATGCAATAACATTTATTAAATACAAAAGATTTAGAATTTCTTAAAATGAGGAATAAAAAAATTCCCGAAGGCCACTGTATAGAAATTTTTGTACATTCTATATGCGAATTAATAATATTTCTCATACTAGTCCACGTGCTCTTACATTTACTTAAGATACTTTTTTTTCTGATAAGACTTTCCAAAATTTGGAATTCCACATAAAAATCATTTGTAAGCTAAAGAACATAACCTGATAAACTTTTTGGAAAAAAATTAAACACATTGACTGTTTATCAGTACATCAGAATTTTAATACATCTTAGTTCTATGCACTCGAGAAGTTAATGTCACTCACCACTAGTGTCGTTAGGTGTCCCTGGTAAATCTGGATGGCAAATGCTTTGGATACCACTAATATCTTATAGTTCATTTCGGTACCATTTATTACAGATTATTAGACCAGTTAGAAAACACGGGGAGAATTAATTTAAAGTACTGGTGTGCAGAGCACCTGTATGGACAATATACTATACGTAACACGATAGTAATTGTTATCGACTCTAATTTTAAGCTTAATTATCTTTTGATAAACTTTAAATTTTAATAGAAAATATTACTTACAATTAGTACCTTTGTACTCATATTGCTGCGACCAAATCACAACACCTGCGATGAGATAAACACTAAATCTAAAACAATAAAACGTATATGAAAATAAACTAACAACATTTTTTAATTTTTCTATCTTCGAATACAATAAAAAAGGCTGTTGCCACAAAATACATCAAAACTTGGTTTTTCTCAATTTCTTTTTAACACCAGACAATCACAAACGAACGCGCAAATAAAACAAAATATTAAAATGTCAATTTAACTAAATGTTTTTATTTTCTCTTTTTCTCTTTTACACTGTTCATTGTTGATCGCTTGATTTTTGAGCAAAAATAATGAATAAATTATGCTGTTTCCCTAACATCCTCCCACCTTCTGATTACCTTCTATAATCAGGACTAATTCTAAACTTAGAGGAATTGATCTAAGTCACTTGTTATAAAATCAGTCTTTCAGGAATTTTCGGAGCCTTCCAGCTCTGCTGTTTCTAGGTGATTCGTTACTTGAGGATACATCCAAAATTTTAGCCTTGTTTAGTATTTTTACTGGGTTGTGGGCAATCTTTGGTTTCGGACAGTCAATAGGCGAAGCTATCTCTGGTGTATATATTCTTTGTACAGGTCGTAAAAGCTCATGTTGTGATGTTTGAACTCTTACGAGTCGAACTTTCTTGTTTCTACCAGGTATAAGTTCTGGGATTCGACATAAATGTCAATCAACTCGCTTTTTGTTATCTGATCCGATCAATACAACAGACAGCTATATTTTTTTCTTTGTGTTTGTTCTTTGTACGTTCAATTAATGCACCTAAATATTCGGACGTAAAGCGATCTTTTAATTATTTTTGCAATGACTGCCCATATTTCAGTCTCTTACTTAATGATTTTTGTTTTACAATATCCAGGTCTGGGAGATTGCATTCTTCTATACTTTGTAGAAACATAGATGGGGTGATAGTCACCCCATCCGAGTTTCACAGTTGCGTCTTCCGAAAGTTATGTTAACGGTCTTGCATTTATTACACTTTCCACATCTGTCACAATTGTGTTCATTTCTTCATAGGTGAGGTAAGCATGACCTAATACACTTTTGACTAGATCTTTCATTATTCTGATAAGTCTTTCCCAAAAGCCGCCCCACCTCGCTGCGGTTGGTGGATTAAATTTCCAATCAATAGCATTGACAGATTGTATTTTTGTATTCGTGACCAGTCTAGGCATATCAATGGATTAGCTGAACCAGTGAAGTTTGTGCCGTTATCGGAATAAATGACAGCACATCTTCCTCTCGTGCTATGAATCGCCTTATTCCCATTAAAAATGCCTGTGTCGAAGCAGCGGTCACTAACTCTAAATGCACTGCTCTGTATATTGCACATAAAAATATAAGTAACCAGCTTTTTTAAATTTTCTTCAAGTATAACGGACCTGCCATGTCTACACCCGTAATCTGAAACACGTTAGCATCCTTTATTCTATTTTCCGGTAGTGGCGCAGTATCTCTCACTAAACGTTTCCCACTGAATCGTTTGCACACAACACACTGTGCTAACACTTGTTTTACATTTCTACGACCATTAAGTATCCAGTATTTCTCTCTCAATAAATTAAGTAGGATCTGTAATCCAGCGTGACAATGTTTTACACGGACATGATAAATGAGCCGTTTTACAACTTCATGCTTTGCTGGCAGGAATATAGGTTTCAGAAAATCTCCACTGTCTTTTCTGTACGTTATTTTGGTGCGTAGTCGAATTATATCTTGTTCGTCTTTCCATGTCTGTAAAGTACGCAATCTGTTATCATTCTCGGGAAAAAATGCTTCTTTCTGAATAATGCGTAGAGTCTTAAATTCAGTTTCCTTAAATTCAGATTACGTGAGTTTTCCTTCTCTTTTCATTTTGGCACTATTGCAGTTATGCCTGAAACGTATTATCCATGCAACCATCCGAATGATTTTTACATAACTCGAGAAATATCTGTAATACCAACTATCTTGTTTAACACCAGAATACGTTATCATGGAAACTGACTTTATTCGTTCCATCCGAATTTTGTCTTCATGATAGTCTTGGTCAGTAGAGATCGAATGTTTTTCAAACTCTGCTGAATCTTTCAACCAAGCTGACCCGCCCATCATTTTCTGGCAGCTATCTGTCCTGCCTTACATCCGCGAGTTGGCAGGGCTGCAGGATTTTTATCACTTGGCACATACATCCATGATGAAAGATTTCTTAGTCTTCTGATCTCTAGAACTCGATTTCGTACATATACTGAACAATTGTCATCTCTGGATATCCAAGCGAGCACTGTAGATGAATCGTTCCAATAATACTTCTTCATCTTTTCCCAACCGAGAGCATCTACAATAGTTTGCGCCAAACGAGCTCCCATAGTTGCCGCCAAAAATTCCATTCTTGGTATCGTTACATTCTTCAAAGGTGCAACTCTTGATTTGGCTGCTATGAAAACTAAGTCGACTTGACTTTCAATTTCTATTCTCAGGAATATAACTGTTGCGTAAGCATGTTTACTTCCATCTACAAATGTGTGAAGTGAACCCGCTTCAGCGTTTCCTGGAGTCATTTTCATGTATCTTGGAATCTCCATATCTTTCAAAACTGATAATCCTTTGAACCACAGTAAAACGTCTTTACGTAACTCACCAGTTATCTCTTCATCCCATTTGAAACCTAATTTCCAGGCTCTTTGCAACATTATTTTCGAACAAATCGTGACTGGCGACGTTAAACCAAATGGATCAAATATTTTATGCACAACTGATAACATACTGCGTTTAATGTACTTTTCTGTGTCAAAATCTTGTAACCTACTTAAATTGATCTTTAACATGTCGGTATCTTTCTTCCAAATGAGACCTAAAACGTTGGTTTCATTCGTGTTTGACGCTTCTTGGCGATCACCTGTGTACTCCCACTGTCTTAGATCAAAACTACCTTTCGCCATAAGCGTCTTAGCATCTTCGATAAAATTTTTCAATTCATCTTCGCTGTTTACACTGGTTACGGCATTATCTACATAAAAACTATGCAACAGTCTATCTTTAAAACTTTCAGCAAAATCTGGAGTCTTTCGGATGTGATATTCGATGACTGATGAAAGAAGAAATGGACTGCATTTCACACTAAATACAACTAGAGTATGCCTGAAGATCATTAATTTCTTTTCTTTTAAGTCCTTCCACCATAAAAAAACTTTTCACAAATCTTTTTCACAAATGCTGATTTGTAAAAAAGCTTTCTTAATATCTGCAATTAAACCGAGCTTTCTTTCTCGAAAGCGTAGAAGAACATCTGGAATTAGCTCAATCAAGTTGGGTCCGTATTGTAGACATTGATTCAGAGATGGATGATTCGAGAATCTTGTTGACGCGTCAAATACAGGACGAATCGGATTTGTGGTACTACATTCTTTTATGACGGTATGAAGCGGCAAATAATTACCGTACAATTTCGTTTTACAAGAAGGACTTTCTTCTATAATTCCTTAGTTCATCCAATCCTTAGAGACATTTTCGTATTGTTGAAACATGTTCTTGGCGATTAAGTTGGAGGTGGTGTTTTCTAAACGTTTCATCGCCAAATTAAAGTTATCTGGAAGTGTTGCTGTGTCATCAGATCAAGGAAGGCAAACTTCGTAACGATTTTCATCGTTTACCTGTACTGTTTCTAAGAAATGTTCCTTAGTTTGGCGATCTATCTCTTCTTTTGACTTCTTCTCTATAGGATCTATAATTCCGATTAAATCAAGCCTCCATAGATTTGAAATATCTGCTTCTTTCACAAACATCGATGTTACTGTCATTACCAAGTTTTCAGATGAACATGCCTTTTCACATGATAATTTTCCCATTAATGCCCATCCAAGATAAGTTTCCACTGCAACTTAACCAGATGACAATATTTTTCTTTGTCCAGTTAACATTTTCCCCATAATATCAGCTCCGATTAAAACTTCTATAGCACCACAACGCTGTCTCACTTCGCTTAACATCATGCCACTTTCCTTTAATTCTTCTAACCATGGCCCGTATGTAACAGGTTGAATATCGCCGCATATGCTAACTTGATCCCGTACTTCAAAATTGCACCGAAAATTTTCGCTCAAAGTTCTCATTCTTATTTTGTAACAGTTGTGTCGGCATTCTTGAGTAGTAATACCACCAAACAAAGAATGGATTATCTTTTCTTGCCGAATAGGCTTGTAATTCATTTCTACCGCTACAATTTTTAGTATATACGATTTTTGTGATGCTGAATCTAGTAATATACGAACAATTTTTTATTTACTTTTTGAAACTAGCTTCACCTTCAAGGTCTGCAAGAACACCTTGGCGATTTTATTACTAACATTTGTCATATTCAATTCATCTTTTTAAATTTCTCTTCATCTCTTTCTTGAGTATCTTTACCGGAGGATCGCACAGTAATGGCACATGACGCTTATTAGAAATAATGCATTTTACCATCGCGCGGCATCTTTTAGCTGTATGTTCTGGTACTAAACATACGAAACAGCTTCTCTTCTCCTTGGCATTTTTTTGTATTTCTGTCAGGCTTAATTTTCTGGCAGAAAAGCATTCCGAACTTGCATGTTTTCCTTGGCAAAAAATGCAGGCTCCTTTTTTCTCTGCTGCGGAGGATCTAGTCAACAGGCCTGCCGCTGTCGAAGTTTTATTATTTTTATGTTCAAAATCAATGTCATTCTTTTTTGCGACATATTTACGATCTTCATTCTTACCTAAAGCAAAACCAGCTACTGCAAAAGACACCCTCTCTTCACCTTCTACTTCAGTTCTCAAAAACTGCATAAGACTATTTAATCTGTCCTGCGCCTCCGTTTTCTCATTTGAAATGTTCGAACGATTCCATGCCTTTAGAAATTCTTCGGGGAAACAGGATTCTACTAGTGGATATAAGATCGATGCGCACTTGTCAGTTGTAACACCTAAGGTATCTAAAGCCCGTAAATATGATTCCAATTTATCATATAAGGATGTCAACGAGAATTTTCCCTTCGTTTGTACTGATATTATCAATTTGAGTAATTATCTCACATAGACTTCTACTAATATATCCTCTCTACCAAAACGTGTTTTTAAACTCTCAATTGCTTTGGCTTAGTCATCACCACTTGGCGGAAAACTCTCTACCACTTCTCTTGCACGGGAGCCGGCAATTGTTGCTTGCACGAGATATTGAAATTTATCTTCTGGCAAAATTTCTGAATCTTCATCAATTTGTCTAAATTGACATCAAAAGGGTAACCAGTCTATGATTTCACCACCAAACTTTCTGAACTCTAATTTTGGTAATGTAAGATTTCTTCTCATTGCATAAGTATCGATAACTGGATTAAGAATTTCACCTTGGCTGTTTAATGGTAATTCGAGTTTCGTCAATTCTAATTCATGTGCCAATTTTAACATTTCGCATCAATCTTTGCTTGTAATTCCGCAGATTCAGCTTCTTTCTTTGCTTGTAATTCCATATTCAGTGCTTCAGATTCTTTCTTTCTCGCACTCCGAGTCTTTCTTTTTCCTTTCTTTCTGAAACTGTATTTTCTAAAACGTTTTGTACAAATTCTGGATCATTTTTATATTCTTTAGAATTCAAAATTAGATCCTTAAGCGTTGCAAGTGTAGCGGTTGATGATACTTTCTCAACTAATTGCTCAGCAAAAAACATTAAATCTTCTCTTTAAAAACCTTTAACCGATTTAAACATCTTGGAAATCTTTATTTTATTTAAACTTCATTAACACTTTAAAAATAAATATGATAGATATTTTTGTTTAAACTCGGTCCTGTCGCGGACGCCAATAATTTATCTATAGACAATATACTATATGTAACACGATAGTAATTGTTATCGACTCTAATTTTACGCTTAAATATCTTTTGATAAACTTTAAATTTTAATAGAAAATATTACTCACAATTAGTACCTTTGTACTCATATTGCTGCGACAAAATCACAACACCTACGGTGAGATAAACACTAAATCTAAAACAATAAAACATATATGAAAATAAACTAACACCATTTCTTAATTTTTATATCTTCGAATACAATAAAAAAGGCTGTGGCCACAAAATAGATCAAAACTAGGTTTTTCTCAATTTCTTTTAACACCAGACAATCACAAACGAACGCGCAAATAAAACAAAATATTAAAATGTCAATTTAACTCATTGCTTTTATTTTCTCTTTTTCTTTTTTACATTGTTCATTGTTGATCGCGTGGTTTTTGAGCAAAAAATAATAATAAGTAATGCTGATTCCCTAACAGCACCCATTTATGTGTGACACTAGCAGTCAGTGATAACTGGAATCGCCTCTCAAGTGAAAAAAGTTAAAATTGGTGCGATGAATTAAATATAAGGAAAGAAATTTCACAGTGTATCTCGTAATGAAATAAATAACAATCGTATAAACGTTTTAATTAAACATAGATATAAATTAATTCAAAATACTTTTAAATGTATTTTAAATATAGCTTTGTATTAAAACAGCATGTTCTAATACTTATATCTTGAAATCAGTATTGAACGACTATATTTTTGTTAGCTTCTTTATTAATAATATCTTTAATACATTTGTTTGTTTTAAACAATATTTATCATTTAATATAGTTATGCTTTTCCAAAGTTATGAAATCCTCTTATATTAAATTGTGCAGATGTTCCTAATTTTCTTTACACCAATATAAAAATTATTACATCCACTGAAAAGTAATTTCCATAATGATTTACTACGAATTTTTGAATATTTAGCAATAAACATTTGATAAGCTAAATTCATAAAACAACTTTATCTGTTTTTTTTGTATGCTCTACAAATCTTTTTTAATTAATTTATTTTCATACAAAAAATTGAAATTACAGGAAATTTACTGCCTTGAACTTTTTTTATAAAAAACAGAAATTTGTGCTTATTTGCATAACTGGTTTACCAACAATGATTGCTTGCGATAGTTCATAATATCTGGTTTATTTTAATTTCGTTATTTAGTATGTTAATAAAGAAACAAAAATATAAGATACATACAAAAAATACAAAGAATAAAAGGATTATAATAAAGAAACTTTTCATAAAGAAAAAAAGACATATAGCTTATCTATAGGAAAACTTGTTTATTTATAATTATCCTATTTCAATAAATTTTTGAATGAAAATATACATTTATATAATTATGCAATAAAAATGCAGTTAAGTTTTCTTTCGTAAGGTGATTGCATTTTTTTTAGATATATCTGACTGGGATATCTAATGGGATAAAGCTCTGTAATCGAACAGTAACAGAGAAAAGTAGAAATCAAAATTTATTGCACAAATAGGTTAACTTTTGTAAATACAAATGATATATATCATCCAATAGAATGCATTCGTTTTTCATATAGTGACAACTGATTATATTACTTGATGTGAATAAAAAACACTTAGAAAGTTTTTTGTAAAATCTTTAAGAAACAGAATGTCAGTATTAATAAGAAAGCGCATGATACGTTAATATTTTGGAAAAGTGAATATTACCTGTGAATTTCTACTTATGTTCGTAAATTTAGGTATGCAGATATTATATGTAAATAAAAAAAGTAGCTTTAAAGATTGATATTTACATCTACATTAATATAAGCCATTATCTTTTCTGGATAAAAATAGTCGCAAATAAGATTGAGAAACTATCAAGCGAAATTAAAATACTTTAAAAATACTTGTAAAAAATATAGATTTTTAGCATTTTTTATGAATAATTTCTTTTTATTAGAATATATCTTGTAATGAAAGATATTATTTAAATTTTAAAACACGTATTTTCAAAAAATGCATTTTTCTAAAATTGACATTTTTCATATGTATATAGCTTTTTTTTAAAAAAAATAAATGATATTGAAAATCGTTACCATTATTTTTTTTAAAGTTTTGATTTGCTTTTTCTTAACAGTGTTTCTCGAAGCATAAAATAAAATGTGTTCACAACTGGAATATTTCTGTAAAATATAGTATGATATTAACTTTTTTCTGCTATCCACATCATGTGCATAAATATGTCTTACGTAAGATCCTTTTTATGGGCATATTTTAATAAATATATTTCGTGTTGTAATGTTATTCAAAAATATATAACTACAAATATTTTCGAATTTTTGCAAAGTCATAATCTTTGAACCAAAATAAAATGAAGAATTTTGCAAATGTCATTGGAAATGGGTTTTAATATGTATTTTCTTATCTGAGATATTCCCGATTTTAATCAGATAATGTAAAGTCAAACTGTATGAACTAAAAGACAACAGTTCTGTAGATAACACTAATAAACAAATTTTAACAAATTTTCTGCTTCTCTATATACACTGGGTGTTTCTTGTAGATTTAAAGCTGCTGAAAAAGAATATGCTTGTAGAATTTTTCTATCACCCTCCAATTTTAAGAAATTTCATTTATATATTTTTGAGTATGTAGGCATTATATAGGCATTATAATTATATTAATTATCTCTTACATGCGTTTGAGCCACACAAAAATTCTTTTTTCTTATTACAATATTAGAAGATACAGCAAGAGAGTAGAAACAGATGTACCCCCTAAAGAATTTTATGTTACCGACCTTGAACAGACAGAGCTAGCCGCCCCCCACAGTATTTGGTTTTAACGCAAATCCTTGACAGTTGAAACTTATCTTTCTTGGCGAATGTACTACTATTTCTTTGTTCTGTAAGACTTTTTACTTAAATTTTGATTACAGTTATCCTATTTTCCTCTAAAGTATGTGAAAAATGTCTAGAGGATGCATTAATGAACCCGATTCTTTTTGCTATGTGTTCAGCGAGCTAACTTTTAAAAAGCTTCGATGCGCTTTCACGCCGCTAATAAAAACTGCCTATCACATGTACTTTGGATGTAAAGTCGGTGAACAAGATAAGAAATGGACACCTCATTCTTGTTGTACACGATGTGTTACAAACCTCCGAGCTTGGATGAAAGGTACAAGAATGAGTATGTCCTTTGCTATACCCATGATATCGCGCAAGACGAAGGATCATATAACTGACTGCTACTTTTGTATTACAAAAATTAAAGAATTCTCTGCAAGAAGTAAACATAAATTAAGTACCCACACTTAGATTCAACAATGCAACCAGTATTACATAATGATGATTTACCAATATTGAATCCTCCAGAGAATTTCACATATGACGATGCAGGAGTAGAAATGGAAATTGATGAAACTGAAACTTCCTCTACATCTGATATAAACTATTCTTCTGGCATAAACGAAGAACCACGCCTAATTACTCAAGAAAAATTAAATGATCTTATGAGAGACTTAAATTTATCAAAGAAAAACTCAAAATTACTTGGATCAAGATTGCAAGGTTCGAATCTCCTGAAAAACATTACAAAGATATCTACTTTTTTTAGGATCTTTCTGCAATGGAAACCCGATATCATGGCAGGTGAACCCCTAATAAGCTCGGAGATTACTGTTGGAACCTTATTAGGGAAGTTAATCATTGTGCCTATAAGAGAGCATCCACAGATAAGACATTTACCGCTACATAATATATGAAATTTCTTATTAATATCATTTCTTTTCACAAAAATTTTTCTACATTTTTCTGAAACTTTATAAACAATGTATTTTTTTAGTATTACAAATATTAATTTTAAGCTTTATAAGTGTTTATTAGTTTGTCTTTACTAAAATACCAAATGATAAATTTCATAAGGTATATGTGTTGAATAAATACTGCAAAATTCAGGTTTTCAAGATTTTGAATTTTTTTAAAATCTGTGCGTGATGGAAACTTTTCAATGGCATATTCTTTCACCGCACCACCTAAAATATAAAAGTCATCACATACTTAGAAGGGTGGGTCGAAAAAATCGAATTTTTTCAAATCCACTATTAATAGTGCGGAAAAGTTGTCTTTTGTAATTAGAAGGATAGCGCAAAATTTTTTTTTGAATTCGGTTAATATCTTATGTCGCGCATCGCACTTGAAGTTCGGAAAATATGACCAAAAATGACAATTTTTGAAATTAATGATGAAATTAAAAAAAAAAAAAATTCGAACCTACATTCGAACAATTTTTTTTTAATTGTAAGGTTATTTGTTGCGGTAAAGTTTCCTTTTATATCTAAAAAGATAACGCAAAAATATTTTTGAAATCGGTGAACATCTTCAGGTGGCCAATCGGACTCTAAGTTCGGAAAAAATGATCAAAAAATTTTTTGGAATAAATGAGGAAAATTAAAAAAAAATTTGAACTTGCTTGTAATAGTACGCTAAAATAACCTTTTACAATTAAAAAAAACTTTTTCTTCTTTTTTAAATCTGTTAATACCTTTAAGTTCCTTTAAGTTAGGGAAATTTTATGAAAATTGACATTTTTCATATAAAAGATGAAAAATTGTCTTCTTTTCCACATCTACTTCAAATAAAATAAAAATATTCCTTATATGCATAGAAGCGTAAAATTACGTATTTAAATAAACGTATAAAATTGGTAATAAGCGTACGTATAATAAACGTATTTAAAATTGGTTAATAATTTTTAATACATTGTTTATAAATTACGAAAAAGTTTAGTAAAGTATATTTTTTAACTATTTTATTTATTAAAGTTAAACATTAATGTTGAATAGATTTAAAACACTACTTAATAAGACATTCTGCTAAAAAAAAAAAAAAAAAAAAAAAAAAAAAAAAAAAAAACAATTTTACTTAAACAATATTAGGCTATTTGCATTGTAGTAATTTTAAAGAATAGTTATTTTTCTCTCTTGCTTTACTAAAGTTAAAGCCTTGTAGTGAGATTTATTATCATATTTTTGCATTGGTGATCGCGAAAGCAAAGTTGATCTAACATAGCCGTCTCTGTTATTAGAGCCAGATTCTTTTTCAGAAGCCTCACTCACAAGTTTCACACATCAATTCACCGCTTGTGTGTGTGACACAGAAACGCCCTTATTGTTTCCACTTCCAAATTCTGAGATAGATTTCGACTCAATAAAAGAGAAAATTTTCTCTGGGCTGATTCCGTGTAATATACGTGGTGAAGTAGCTTTGTAGCTCGAGCAATCAATTAGTTCAGTATAATCCTGAGCACCAAAATTTAACTTGGGTCTTACAAAATCTCTTGCAGTGGCCATTTCTGTCACCAGTTTCCTTGTTTTCAAGATTTGTCGTAATCCTAACTCCCGTACATATACCCTCTCATCTGTAATCATTGCCAATAGTAGGTTTTCTGGATGAGCGAAATAAGCGTTAAGTTCAATAACAGGCCCTATAACTTCCTACAGACTCTTTTATAGGTAGCGCGATGTTGTTATTGTCTAGCGTACATGCTTTGGTGCATATATATTAGAATAATAATTCTTAATTTCAAACCATACAGGCAGATATGTTTTTATGATGAATAAAACTAACTGCTTCATTTCAGTTCAAGGGTTTTCTGTGGATATGTATACAGTCTAAAAATTCTATTGGCAGTCGTTTTCCATCGGGAATAAGGAATTGGGCCTGGATCTCAGATAGAAAAATCCTCAGGAAGAAGCCGACTGCACAGCATTTGACATTTCAAAAATATTCTTTTGATCTTTACTAAGGTTATTTGGGTTTTCAACAGTCACTATTCGGCTCGAACAATTGATCGATTCAAACTTGATGACAGGTAATCTTTCGCAAGCAGGTAGCTGCTTGCCCATAGGACAAGAAAATAATGCTGGCCTTTTGCCTTTATCATCAATATATTGAAACAAGTGCCTAAAAGGCAATTCGATGAAATGCAACAGGTAAATGCACCACTGCAAAGGCCTGCCTATCTTCATTTCCAAGGTTCGAATAACCTCTTTTTCAATCCCGTATTGATAGAGATGACGTCACATCAGGTCCTTAGCTAAGGGGGCGCTATGGGTGGCTCAGCCCCCCTAAAATACTTTGAGCCCCCCCTGGAAAAGATTCCACGGCCACTATAGGAATTTCTGTTCTGAAAATTCAAATGAATGCCGTTCAAAAATCTAATTTAGTTTCGAGATCTTTTTACAGTTTTCAGAGTTACTAAATTGTATCTAAAATAAGTGTTTCAACTCTCCCTCATCTTATTTGTACATATGAAGCTAACATGATGTTTAATTTTACACCAGTTATACAGTCAAAAATTTCATCATCATGTATTTTTCTTGGCATAAAATGAAGTTATTACAACAGTTTAATAAGAAACATAGTACCTACAATGTGAATATGCACAAATTTATCTTTCTGCCACAGAGAGAGAGAAAAAAATAGGAGCCCCCTCCCCTAAATTCTCTTGAGACCCCCCCCCTATCGTTCACTTCTGGCTACGGCCCTGCATCATATCCATTACAAGGACTTCATCTAAGGAGATATTCTTCTGAGACAGATAAAGAATGATACTTTCACAAATATTTTTTTCCGGTTCCATTCATAGGCGTTACATGACCAATTTTCAAATTGGCTCCTGAATTAAAGAAATGTTCAACCCCCTTTTTGATCTTTGATACCATTTCAAATCCATTTTTTGTTGATATAACGTAACTGTTTGTGGTAATCGCATGACAAGCTTGAAAACCACCTGCGTTGACAGCTCATCTGCACACTGAGCAAGAGGAATAGAAAAAGATCGGTTCATCATTTGTTTTCGTAATCAGCCTATGTGAAATTTGATCATAATTTCCAAATTTCAGGTACGTTGCTCGACCTAAAGATATTAACAGATTTAAAAAAGGAAAAAAGTTATTTTTTAATTGTAAAAGGTTACTTTATCGTACTATTACAAGCAAGTTCGATTTTTTTTTTTTTAAATTTTCCTCATTAATTCGCAAAAATGTCATTTTTGATCAAATTTTCCGAACTTCCAGTAAGATGGGTAACCTGAAGATATTAACCGATTTCAAAAATATTTTTGCTTTATCTTTTTAGATATAAAAGGAAACTTTACCGCACTATTAAAAGTAGGTTCGAAATTTTTTTAATTTTCATCATTAATATCGAAAATTGTCATTTTTGGTGAAATTTTCCGAATTTCAAGTGCGATGCACAACCTAAAGATATTAACCAATTTAATTTTTTTTTTTTTTTTTTTTGCGTTATCTTTCTAATTACAAAAGGCAAATTTTCCGCACTATTAATAGTGGATTTGAAAAAATTCAATTTTTTCAATCCACCCTAATACTTAGTTAGAAACAGAAATTTTGTTTATCAGTGTAATTAATAGAAATGCTTCCTGGTACTACGAAAATTATAGTATTTATTAAACTGTCAACTTTTGCTAATTCATTCAAACTAAGTTCAACATAAACATTTTTCTCTTTCACGGTAATTCTGCTTAATGAATGGCCGTATTTGATTTTTTTAATATTCTTTAAATTAAATACAATTTTTATGTAATAATTCAGAAATGAATAATAAAAAAATATGAGTTACCATATAATAAATATAGAGTTTATTACATGGTAGTCGTTAATATACCCATATACTATATGTAATAAACTGTCATCTTTTGTTCATTGTCATCTTTTGTTCATTAAAACTAAATGTAATTTTATAGTTTAAAGTAAACAGTTTGCTCTTTCAAAATAATTCTGCTTGATAAATGATAGCAATTGTTTCATTTAATATTGCTATAAATAATGCAAATTTATGTATCAATTCAAAAAGAAAATATAAGCAAATATTGTTTTAACAATACAATTTTGATGAATTTTCAAATGATAAATATACAGATTAATAAAAATTTGGTGTTAGTGCTCCCATACTAAGACCGTTCATAAGATAATAATTCAATCGTGTAATCGTGCACCCATAATTCAATCGTGTTTGGGGTGTGAAATTTTTAAGATAGATCTATCTCTGCCTTAGTCTCTTGACATACATTTACATAAAAATAGGCCTTCCCTTATTAGTCAAATTCAACGCATATTTTCACAAAACTTTTGTTTAAACGACAACACGATTGCCATTGCTTTTTTGTGTATAAACAAGATGAAAAAAAAATCCTCGTGCTACACCGAAAAATATACATGATTAGTTTTATTTAGCTTCAATGACGTAAATTTATTGTTATTTAAAAATAGTTAAATTAATATAATAGATAAATTAAATTAGTTCTTAGTTACAAATCTTAGTCGGACACACAAGCACATTGGGTAAGATGATTAATAACGCAGGGATTAAGAGAGATTCAGTAAAAATCTAATTAATCAATTTCATATGCATGACATTTAATAACGACAGCAAAATATGTTGCCGCATGTATGATGTCGATAATAGCAAAAAAAAAAAAAAAAAAAAAGAGAGAGAGAGAGAGAGAAATCTTAACTGTATAATAATCACAAGAAGAGTAAAGAAACAGTTTTTCCTCTGCTATTATTCTTTCCTTCTTATATGTTTTTGAAACTATACAATAAATTTACATTAATTATTTTGCCATTTTCAGATAAATGAAAACTCTCAGATATATCTTCAGCAGTTTGTAGATATATTTTCGTCAGCACTGATTCCGGAGTGTACCAAAGATTTGAGAATCTACATTTTATTTTTCTCTGTAACAAGAAAGAAAATATCCGCCATTTGAAGAAATTTCCCTTCTTTCTTTTCGTTTAATAACATAAAATTACGGTTAGTCTGTGAAGACGAGTATTTTCCTTCTCTTTTAATATTTCTATACTTTTAACGGATTATTTAAATTCAATCCCTGTGTTTCGAATCAAGCCTCTTAAGTACAAGGATACTGAGCAGTTTCGATATGACAAATTTAGAATGAAAATATGCGCCTAAAAAAAAAAATAATAACAATTGTCAGTAATCCGGTTTGGGGTAACATAAAAAAGTTCTAGGCATCTCAATTTCTGAAAAAAAAAATGTTAGTAAACGTGGAGATTTTTTCAATTTACAGAACAAACAAGTTCCAGTTAAATGTATTTCTGTTATTTCAATTACATAAAATGTTCTAGAAATCCCATTTTCTCAGAAAAAAATTACCAATATTTTTTTTCAGTGTAATTTTTTGATGGAGGGGAGGAGGGATAAAAAATAATATTCTTGTTAAAAAAGCACAAAAATTTAAACTTAATTGCAGAAACATTTAATTCCTATCAACTAATGATTTTTGTAAAACATAGAAGAATAGATGATAAAAAATACTACATATCATATAATTTTTTACTAAGACGTAATTTGAACTTTACACGTAAATTACGAATATTTAATTTTTAATTAAATTCAAGAACGATTGTTTTAAAGAAAATCGATTTTTTTAATAGAGATAAATACTATATCTGTATTTAATGCATTCGTCGAATATAAATTAGGGTGGTGCGAAAAAACAAAAGTTTTTATATCCGAATCGCTATAGTGTGGAAAAGTTGCGATTGGTAAATACAAGAAAAAACTTAAAAAAAAAATTAAATCGGGCTTTATCTTTTTATTGCGCAAACCACATTAACATTCCAAAAAAAATTAATTTCCAGTTTTTTCAGAATTTTTTTAAATATTACATAAACATATATTTTATTACTATAGTGAAATATATTTGAATATTGTACTGTTTAATAATAATAAAAAATAAATTGCGTTTAGAGAATATCTTCCAATCGCGCAAGCTCATTAAAAATCGGGAAAAATTGAATTTTAACTGATTTTGGTGTATTAAGAAAATAATTAAATAAATTCAACAACTAAGAATGCATTTATTAAAAATACAACCCATTGCTCAATAGTGCACAAAACAAGAATTTTAATATACACTTGTACAATTAAAATAAAATAAAAATATCAACGTTTCGCGCCGTTTCCTGCTGGCTTCTTCAGAAAAATATGATAATGGAAGGACTAAGTTTTCTTCTTGATCGAAAGATAATATTTCTAATAAATTAAAATCGAAATGAATTAAAAGTTTTAAAATGTTGTCAGATACACGTGAGTAAAAATTAAAATATTGTAACGAAATGAAAATTTTATGATTTTATAATGTTATGTCATATTTTCGGTATATTGTACAGTAAATTATCATTACAAGGTTTATTTTCCCGTGCAATGATTTCGACAGATTCTCTTATTTTCCTTTAACTGGTTATTGCACGGAACTATTATTTTGGCCTCATCAAAGTTAATACAGCAGCTCGCTCCTACTTAGTGAACAACACTAAGTAGACTATTACATAACCGTAATTTAACAGTATTCACACCATATTATTGCTAATATGATGGTCAGAATACAATTAAATTACGGTTATATAACCGTTTTCTATGAAAACGGTCGATAGACTGGTTACTTTGCTGCAAATTTTTTACAGTGAAGGGTTACTTTGAAAGCCCCCCCCCCCCCCACATAGAGCACGCGCACCTTTAGGGCGTATATCCCTCATGTTGATGATTGATTGTTATAAATACAACCAACCAATTTTACAATTTTGAATTTATTGCATGTAAATAATAATTAAAGTATATGTCTATACGTGTATCATTAAAGTTTCACTTGTTTTTCGGAATTAAAAAAATAACAATGTTATAAGTCTGCTTATTTTTCTTTCATTTTTTTGCGACGTTTAAATTGTATTCAGATGCCTTACATTTTATTTCTGAAATTCAGGTACTTTTTTGAACGATATATATATATATATATATATATATATATATATATATATATATATATATATATATATATATAAGGTACCCTGGGGTAATAACGCCAGACGGGGTAATAACGCCAAGTGCTAATATTTTGCATAATTATGAAATAATCTGGTAAATGACACCCATGTGCTCTGCGCAGAAGGGTTTTGAGTCATATAAATCGCAAAAAAACAGCTTCAAGTTAATTTGTTTCATTTTTAGGTCTTATTGTTTTTACAAGCAGCTAAAAATAACGCTTGATCTAAAATTTGCGAGATACGTTTTGTGATGTGAAGACTATTTTTTTTATCCGGAAATACTTTGTTAATTACATAAATTTGTAGTACATTTCATGGACTTTCAAAATGTTGTTGAAGATTTTGGATATCTTCTCTAGATAATTTGTAATTTAAAATGTACAGCGCAATAACTATAACGGGGTAATAACGCCAGTCCTTGCAATTTTTACCCCGGTTGATTCCCTACAGTGGCCGAGCTACATCCTAAATACTGATTCAAATAAACACAGTTAAAACTGTGCAAAATTTCTAATAATTCTATTTAAGCGATCCTTTTTAAGCAAAAAGAAGCTCACGATCTGGTATTCTTTTGCCTCATCCACCCCCACACACACCGCACCTTTATTTTTCTTACACTTTCACAAAAAATTGAACATTTTCAATAGCTTAGGATGCAATTTGTCAATTTCTAGAGCTGAGAGTTTGTATTTTTAGAATTGGGCAATCTACATGCAATTATTTCAGATTATTTCATAGTTTTGTTTGCATGGCGTTATTACCCATATAGGTGGGTAATAACGCCAAATAGCATTGGTCAAGAAATCACGCCGTTACATTTTATGTATTCATATCTGTTAAATTATTTTTTTATATAGATAGTCAATGAGTTGCTGTATCAAATCATATATTTGTTTGAAAAATACAAGCTAAAACTGAGCCATGAAAATTGGTAGAACCTTAACGTTGCGTTATTACCCCATGGTACCTTATATATGTAACACATAAAATATTGAAAATATCTTATTTCTGTTTAATACATTTATAATGCATTTTTCGAAAGTTTTCAAACTTTCTTCCTAAAATGATTGTATTATGACATATACATAATGTAATATATTCGAATGATATCCATTTGTCTTGCATTTTGTGAGTTTTGTAACTAAAAGTAATGTTATTTTTCTGAAAAAAAATATTGCAAATTTTTACAGACTTGGACTAAAAAGGATTCGATCTTAGGACTAACTATCACAATATTGTTTTTTACAAAATATGTTAAATATAACACCTTCCCGATAGACTTCTGAATACTGAATAAAATTCTGTAACTATTTTATATTCTGTTAATTTGCAGAGACTATAATATCATATTGGAACAATTGTTTATAAATAATATTGCAGAGATTAGATACATTTGATGTTTTAAGTATCATTATTTTACATATGTTAAATTTTTATGTATCCATTACATACTTGCTTATTTAAGAGTATGTAATAATACTATATTATATACTCATAACACTGTTTTACGGTGAGCATAAATGTCATTTTTATTGTCAATGACTCAGCTTCTAAACGTTACGTATATTCAAGAGTCATAAATTTAAATGAAACAAGAAGTAGGTTTTTAAAGTGAGAGAGTATATTTTAAGTACTCCCTTGAAAGAAGGTATTCTTATCTCATTTTTTAATGATGTAAAATAACAGCTTAAAACATACCAGAGAAAAGCATAAAATAAATTTTAGTAAAATATAGACGCAAAAGAGACGAGAATGTATTTACAACACGTTTTATGTACTCATTGAAAAGAAGATGATTGTTTTAGAGTGTGTTGGTAATGTTTTAAAAAATGAAAATTTAAGTACCTTCGAAATAGAAAAAGATAGAATTTGAGAATGTTTTATAGAAATTATGTCATTACCAAAATCATTTGATAAGAAAAATAGTTTAGGAATACAATTTATATAAAATAATATAAAATAAGATATATTTCATATCATGGATGATTTGCATTTTATGTCGCATTTTGGAGCTTTTATTATATGCATATCATTCGTAGTTTTAAATTTTACTCTATAAATGAGATTAATTTAAAAAAAAAACATTTTCAAGATGATGGTGTCTATAAAATTAAGAATGAATAATGGGGATTTTTAATTTATAGTTTTCTTTCATTTCAGTATTACATATTCATCTTTATTTGCATTTTTCATAGACTTACTCTGGATCCTTTAGACAGATCCAGACTTACTCTGGATGAAGGCTCCGAGATTTTCTGAAGAAAGTTTCAACATAAAGTCATATTTACATTTCTATTTATGAAAGATAAAGAAAAAAACATGCTTTCTGCATAACTTATAAAATGCTTTCCAATACATTCAGTATTATGTAACCGCTGTACCGTTTAAAAAATTAAAGTATTTTGTCACGTTTCGACAAAAGAAAATGCATGGCGCACTTGAAAATCGAATTTCAGCTGTTCCTCATACATATATAATAATCAGATTTTTTTAGCAGCCCTGTATATGATATAGAGATTTGTATAAATTAACAACACGAAATCCAAATATTAGATAATCTACGATATACATATTTTTTAGTTGAAATTTCAACTTCAACAATTTTCTCTATTTAGGAGAAAGGCATGTGAATACTTTTATGCAGCAATGTATATGGGGTATAAAATTTATATATAAATAGTAAAATGCAAAAAAATATAAATAAATAAATAAAATAAATTTAAACACGCATACAGAATTTTAAAACGTACTCTCCAAAATTATTACACAAAGACAGTACTCTAACAGTTCTTCTTTTGTGTGTCGCTGTAAAATAATAACAAATGTTATGAATGCTCTGTTTTAACTTGATCATAGTGAAAGTTACTGATTTATATCAGTTTCAATACCTTTGAAATAGCGCAATATCATTTAAATACTCTCCAAACGATTTTTTCCCATACCCCATAATGTAATTGAATTCTTTTGAATGTCTCTGTAAATGAATCATTAATTATATATATTTCATATTCAATAACATACATGCTTTGGTTAACCAAAATAACTTTATCAACTGCATGGAAATCTGAGTTTGTTTTCGGGAGTTTGAGCACACGGACAGACAAGCCGAATGCATAAACACTTTTAAACATTATTGGAAAGTTCTAAAGAAATTCCTGTAGTTTATTCTAATCATTGAGAATTTTTCACGAATCTTTGTGGGAAAAAATGTAGTTACATCCTATGAAAAGAATATTCCTTAGAAATTATCACCGTAATATTTTGTCCGAACAATAAGAAAGGTCATTAGTGATTATAGAAATATGCAGAAGATAGTCAAACTATCTAAGTATCCATATCGTAAACCAAATATGGAATGAAATTCTTAAAATATCTGAGTTTTTTTATATTTATTTTTAAGGAAAAGTATAAATAACATAGAATAATAACATTTCGAGTACTTATACAGGCAAGATATTTTCTTTAAAATAAATGAACTAATTTCTACTGTTATTTGAAACTTGGTAAATATAAATTTTCATTCATTTCATTGTCGCAAATTATTTTTCTTTGTTTTCAATTTAGAGGAATTTATGTGGGTAACTTTTATTCCAGAGAAATGGATAATTAATATAAAAAAAGATCATCGAAACTAAATCATTGAGCTTCTTTCTCGAGGCTGTAAGAACATAATATTTAGATTCTGTTCTGCAGATATTATTTAGGATATAACATGCGGATATTTTGTCAGAATAAGATATAATATAATGCCATGCATGATTGTATGCCTTCTATATAGATAGTAAAATTTTCCAAGGAGCATAAGTTAAATTACAAATGATAAGAAAAGGCTGATAATAAATATATTTAGGGTTTTATAAATGAGCACACTTTATTATGGAAAAATTAATATCACATACATAAAAGAATAAATTATTCGCAAGTCAGAAGACGATGTCAGGCGACAATATAAGAAGAAAATATTAATAAATTTCATTTTTTGAATTGTAAATTATATTGAAAAATGTACAATATTTAAAATTTAAATGCATATTAAGAATAAAATTATTTATTTTTAATTAAAATTTAAGTAAGAAATTAAAAAAAAAAAGATTAGAATAAGTAAGATAAACAAAATGATTACTTTTAGTTATTAATAAAAATAATTTACGTTTCAAGAACATAGTAATTTTTAGAGGAAGGTGATTCACAAAAATTGTACAAAGATATGTTTCCTTGGAAATATTCTGAGTTTTTTGTATGAAAATCACGAGTTTCTTTTTAATTAAATAAAATAAAGTTTAATTTATTTTTACTGTGAAAATCGTCTATTTAAATCAGGAACTATATTGAGGTTTAAAGAAGTAATCTTATTTCTCCTCTCAATGAAGAACTATTCGGATTAATAAATTTTAAATCCAAACTTATTTCTTTGAAAAGTCTAAAACGCAGGTGTTTTTGTTAAATGTTTACGGTAATGTGACTAAAATTATTTTTCAAAAAGATAAAGGAACTTTTTAATTTAATTGTTTCTAAACTTGTAACATACGTTCTAAAATTCGTACGTTTAATTTGGAAAAGAAACAATTTGTAATCGGATTAAATTTTAAGCATTTATGTATTTTTTGTAACATTATACGTATTCATAAACTTCTTTTTTTGAAAATTCTGCATAAACATAAATCTGATAAAGGTTCCACGTAGATATGTCTAAATAATTACAAATGATTAAAATGTATGACTAAAATTATTTTTTAAATAAATTATGTATTTTTATGCAGCTAGAGACATTCATTTAAGAAAAACATTTAAAACAGTACGGGAAACATTACGCAGCAAGAAACATGATTCTAAAAATGCAACCAAAAAAAAAAACTACTTTATAATGAAAACAAACAATCATTAGTCTGTTTAAAGTTTCCATTTTTATATTTATAAAACTATGCATGTACTACAATGCTTCAAAATATCAGGAATATTAGAATCGTTATACCACTGTACTAAGGTGTTTGCTTTCTTATAAAAAATATACAAGTATACATATATAGGCGATGGAGATTAAAAAAGATTATTCATTACAGAGAGATTCCATTATTCAGGAGTACTCTTTATAGAGGTATTGCTGTATAAAGATATGGATATCTACATATATATCTTGGTATTTATAAAATTAGCTAATTATTTACACCTTTAGAATAATTATCATTGTTTCAAATTAATACGGTTAGAAAATAATAATTTTTATTTGAATATGTTTTCTTAATGAATATCATCATCATAAAAATGTTTGAAAAAAAATATATTTATAATTTAGTCAACAAAAGAAATCTGCTTGTCATTTATAATTTTTGTTATTACTAAAATAACTATTGGTGGAAAATATATGCACTGAAAATACCTTAGTCGTTGAGTTTGATTAAAATAGTCTTTTTGCGTTTTACATACGATGATGCCCCTGCTACTTTAACGTAATACCGTAAAAAAGTAGTTTGGCCTGATGCTTTAAACACATTTCTCAGATTGTTGAAAAATACTTTACAGAAACCATGGATCATGTTATTAAATTTAAAAATATTTATCGTTTCTGCAATCGTCATACATGCCAGATTGATTTAAAGCTGAAGGACATAAGGGAAGTGGAAACTTTGTTAGGGTACAAAACTATTTAACTTCATTCTTTAAACTGCCAAACAGATCATCTGTAATAAGTATTAGAGCATGTCGTCTCGAAAACCAATAGAAGTATGAGGGCAAAACTTCTTTTGAAAAATATTTTAAATGCAAGCAAAATTTCTAAACGTTTTTAAAAGAGTTTTTAATAGAGAAGCCATTTTTAGATGAAAATTATTCAAATAATTTTAGAAGGGCTTCCTATCAAATTAATTATACGTTTAGCGATTTTCATGCATTCTTAATCGCATTAAAAATATTGAGCAAAACTACAAAACATTCATTATAATTTACTTTAATATATCATTGTTATTAAAATACAATCAATTTTTCGTATTAATATTAAAATATATGTAATTTAATAATTAAACTATAATGTTTTTAAACTTTTGTAGTGTGCATTCGAATTATTACAGAAAGCATCTTACACGAACATGCAATTGATTTATTTCATATGAAATTCTAATCATCAAATGTTACCACAATAAATATAGCTTCATTATTTATAACTCACTTATACTGATTGCTGGATATTGCGTATGCTTTCAGTTTTTTCCGCCTCATCCAAAAAGTTTTCAAGTTGTATATGTTGTATTTAAACTTTTGCTTCAATTTTCAAGGCTGGAACTATGACTACTGCAGAAATATCTGCGATCTGAAACATCTTAATAGAATAATTCGCAGGAAATAGATATCTTTTAAATCAACAATAGCCGTTATTTTTAAAAGCATTATTGTAAAGTTCACAATTTTCATCCATAAAATATTATTATTAAATTGAATTAAAGAAAATATAATACATTGTTTTTACAAGTGTATTAGAGTGTATATAAATATGATTAGATTTTTTTTTATTTAAAAAAATGCTTATCAACTGCGTAAAATTATATGTGGCATATTTTCAAATCTAAGGATGTGATACATTGATGACTTATTAAAATTTTCCAACAATATAGAGCATCAATTTTAATAAAAATTTGATTAATTACTCAACAAAAAATTAGGTTTAAAGTGCAGTTTCGTGACAAGAAATGCCATCTTAAAAATGAAAATTTTTATAATATTACAAGGGGGACTGAATACCGCAATCTGTACTGAAATTCGTTAAAAAATAGCATTTTTGATTGAAATATATTTAAAAGTTATGTGAAACATTTACTTTTTTAATACTTTGTTAAAGGGAATGAAAGGACATTCGTCAAATGTTCTGACAAGATCGCAATATTTTTAAGTAGTTTTTACAAAAATGTACATTGAGATTTAAAAAGTAGCATTTGGAGAAAACTCAGAGATATGTGTTAGTACTTGAAGTTTATACATTAAAATTTATATGTTAAAAAATATTTTATTATGTAAATGCGACGAAATGTATTATGTTAATGTAATGTAAATATGATGATGATATAAACAACTAAATTGCTATATTATTTATTTATTTATTGATTGATTTATTGATTGAAATCACAAATTGGAAGTAATAGAATAAATAAATAAAATACTTATTTCAGGAATTTGATTTCAAAGTGTTCTTTAGCAATTCTTTTTTTATGTTTTTGAAATTGAGCTTTGATAATCTTTTTGAATTAATATATGCTGCATTAAAAGCAAATTTTATTCTTATTTTTTTTATTCCTAAGGAGTAATTTTTAGTAAAATTCACTATTAATTATACATTTCAAGCATGGCATCCATTACATGCAGGGATTTTACTCGCTTAATACTTTTTTATTTTTTATTTTAGGTAGCTTTCATTACAAAAAGTAAAAAGCTACCTATTGCAGCCGTCCGGAGGAAAGCACTTCCAGACAATTTTGGTATATTTTCATGGATCATGACCCCCAGACCCCAAAACCACCCTCCGTTCAAATGTTGTATTTATATATGTATATATATATATATATATATATATATATATATATATATATATATATATATATATATATATATATATATATAACCATATATATGTATACATATATATGAATTTTGTCATGCGATAACTAACGTATTTATGAACCGATTTGAATGAAACTTGGTATGTACATAGCACATATAAATATCTCGACCGAGTTCGTTGGCCACCATCATCCGTCATTTTCTTTCAAAATGGTGGCCATTTAAATTTTTTTAATTAAAGATTAAATTTAAATGCGAAAAAATTAAAAGTTGAAAAAAATTTATATTTTATGTGTTAGATCTTAACACACCAATTCCAGAAATTTTTTTATTTTGTATATATCTTAAAAAATGATTGAATTATAGCACTTTGAATTTTTCTTATGGCTGACATTTTGAAACGATCTGATGATTGTCATGCTATAACTAACGAATTTATGAACCGATTTGAATAAAACTTGGTATGTACATATTACATACAAATATCTAGACCGAGTTCGTTGGTCAGCATCATCTGCCATCTTGTTTTAAAATGGCGGCCATTTAAAAAATTAAAAAAAAATTAAATTTAAAATTAAATGTGAAAAAAACTAAAAGTTGAAAAATATTTTTATTTTATGTATTAGATCTTAAAACACCATATCCAGAACACTTTTTACTTTGTCTATATCTTAAAAAATGATTGAGTTATAGCACTTGGAATTTTTCTTATTGCTGACATTTTGAAACGATCTGCTTTTTGTCATGCTATAACTAACATATTTATGAACCGATTTTAATGAAACTTGGTAGTACATAGTACATACAAATATCTTGACCGAGTTCGTTGGCCAGCATCATCCGCCATCTTGTTTCAAAATGGCGGCCGTTTATTTTTTTAATTTAAAATTTAAAAATAAATGCGAAAAAATTAAAATTTAAAAAATATTTTTAATTTATGTGTTAGATCCTAAAACGCCGATTCTAAAACACTTTTTACTTTATCTATATCTTAAAGAATGATTGAGTTATAGCACTTTGAATTTTTCTTGTGGTTGACATTTTGAAACGATCTGATTTTTGTCACGTGATAACACTCGTATTTCTAGATCGATTTGGATGTAACTTGGTGTGTAAATAGTACTTAATGAGGTCTGGGCCGAGTTTGTTAGCCAGTTAAATCCGCCATCTTGGTTCAAAATAGCGACCATTTAAATTTTTTTAAAAATTAAAAATTTATAATTAGGTACAAAAAAGTGAGAAATTGAAAAAGATTTTTCTTTTATGCATTTCAGCTTGATGCAAAGATTCCAGAGCATTTTTTGTTTCGTGTGTATCTTAAAAAATGTCTGAGTTATTGTACTTTTAATTTATAGTGTTGCTCACATTTTGAAATGATCTGGTTTTTGTCACGTGATAACACGCGTATTTATACACCGATTTAGATGAAACTTTGTGCGTAGATAGGACATACTGATGCCTGGACCGAGTTCGTTGGCCAGTTCCAACAGCCGTCTTGTTTTGAAAATTTTCAGAATATTTTTTTTAATTTAAAATTTAAAATTAGATGAAAAAAAATTAAGAAATTGAAAAACATTTTTCTTTTGTGTTTTGACATTGATACGAAGATTCCAGAGCATTTTTTGTTTCTCTATATCTTGAAAAAAGGCTGAGTTTTAGCACTTTCAATTTCCAGTGAGATTGACATTTTGAAACAATATGAAATTTGTCACGCGTTAATAAGCATATTTATAAACTGATTTCGATATAACTCCGTGTGTTCATGGTACATACCAATATCTTGACCGAGTTCACCGGCCAACTTTACCCGCCATCTTGTTTCAAAATGACGGCCATTGAAATTTGTCAAAAATCTTTTAAATGTATAATGATGTATAAACAAAAAATAGAAAATGAAAAAACTTTCTTTCTAAACTATTTATCTTAAAAATGAATGTCGTTTTGTCTTTACCTTGAAAAACGCCTTGGATATAGCAGTTTGAAATTCTAATGTGGATGACATTTTTTTTAAAGTCAATTTGACCGCGACAGCACTCGTATATATTAATCGATTTCGATGTGAGAGTACATGTTCACATGAATTAAGATTTCGATCAAGATCATTGCGTTTTTTTTATCCTTGATGCTGCTTTAAAATGGATATCGTGGAATTAGGCGACCATATAAATTGCTTAAAATAAAACCAGGTTGAATAAAAGATGACTAATTTCTAAAAATTCATATTAATATTCAGTATTCAGAAAAACTAGTATTCAATCTTCTTAATCGTGTTCCACTATTTTGAGCTTCGTATATTTGATTTCTATAACTTAATTTAAAATAAATAAATAAGTATATGAATGCTACCTCTTCCTCCCGGCACTGCCGGAAAGACTTTTTTTATTTAAAGAAAACATAACTGTTATGTAAATAGCGATTTTTTTTAAATATTTACTGAGTTAATTTAATCCAGAAAATACTTCAAAATATAAATTTATATATTGTCATTTCAGACATAAATAATCTTCCACATTATTTATATTTATTACATAATTTATATTATGTAACTTTTATTTTATTTCAAATTTCTACACGATGTTTATATTGACTATTTCTGTTGTACATTTTACATCGTTTGTTCTTCTGTTGCAAAATTTTGTGCAATAAATAAAATTTTAAATAGAGATTTTATGTTATAATTTCTTTAAAACAAATTTAAATAAGTTTAAACAAGTTATTTATTTTTAAATAAGTTTGACAATGCCTGAATTTGCTTCTTATCAACGGAGGCACCATATTAAAAATGTTCATACTAAGGCGTGAAAGTTAAAATGGATTCTTTTAAATTTCATCTTTTCACAAATATGAATGTGCTTCATTTTTTCTGATTCATCTGTATTTTATAGATGAGATTGATCAGATTTCCAACATGTATACTATTATCTAAAATTTTCAAAAGGAATCTACTACCTGGATTTTTTATTCATTTCAATGCATATCCTGAATTTTTTAAAAGCTTCTTAATTTTTTTTCTTATGGAATCCTCGTGTATCATATCACAGTTATCAAATTTGAAATTCAATTTTAAGTCGTAGGATGCGTCAAAAATTTATTCTTATACTATTACTTAATTGAACTGGTCAGTTGGTTGAAATATTTGTATCAAGAAGAAAATAAAATAAGATAACTCTAACCTTGATATAAGTCATCTATTACAGTCTCTTATTTGTTCAATTTGCTGGAACTTTTAAATATAATACGAGTCGTATTAGAATGATGCGCTGCATTAAGTAGGTATAATGGAGCTTAAAGCGTGCACGTGAAATATATCTAAGCCTTCTATCTAGCCCCAGAATGTTACATTAAGTCATTTTCATACGTTGTGTTAAACGAATTAGTTAAACATTTCCAAACCAGTAAAAGACAAACAAGTCAAAGAGGCTTGAAATCGAGAAATTTTTGCTCCGTTTGTAAATTCATATTTCCGTCCTTTGGCCGGGGTCAATCTGACCCTGATTATAAACATTTTTTAAATGACAATAATGAAAATTTAGAGACGCAATAAATAAAAAACTATACACATATGTTTGGGAGTACATTATTTATTTATCCATTTATTTAATATTTATTTATTCTTCAGTTTAGGAGCAGAATTAACAATCTTAGTTCACACTTGAATTATTCCAGCAATTAAAAAGAAACAATTTGTTTCTCCTGTAATAAATATATTGGATAAAATGTTTGCTTAAAAGATCTTCCTCTTTAACAGGATTTACAATATAAGACTTGAAAATCAATTTGAAATGCTTTACAGAATCGAGAATGAATAGCTAAAAAAAATTTAAACCAACTTTTAAGAAGTTAAAAGAAACCAACCATATGGATTATATGAAAAGCAGAAATCCGGCATTATACCCCTTTGATTTCCTTTCAAGTAGCATATTGTAAAAAAAATGATTACATATAAATTGGATCAGAACAGTGGCTGAATGGAAAAAAGCGTGAAATAAAATTTTACTTACTTTACTGGATATTCAGATATTGACTGAATATGTCATTATGTTTCACTAAAGACTACGATAAATTTAATATAAATGGAGGCATATGTATAACTTTCTTCAAATGTTTGGATTGTTTTTGTTTAATTTTATATTTCTATTTCAGTTTTCTTTATATTTTTCAATGCGATATAGAAATCAATATTAAAGAATTCCTTCGAAAACATTTTCATTTTTTTTTTTTTTTTACAAACTTGCATAAAAAAAGACTTTTAAAAAGCAGAATTAAAAATAATAGTTCTCACCTAATTTATTCCAGATATTAAAATATATCGTTTTGTGTCTTTTTTAATAAAAATTTCGAATAAAAAATCTGCTTAAAAATTTTTATTTTCATTAGATCTACAAAATGTGGCTTGAAAATCAATTTGAAATACTTTGCAGAGTTCAGAATGAATAGCTAAAAATATTCTGTCCAACTTGTCAAGCAGTTCAAAAGAAGCCAACTGTATGGATTGAAAAAGAGAAGAAATCCGTTACTATATCCATCTGACTTATTTTAGATAAATTCGGTTTATAGAACAGAAGCTCAATAAAAAGAAGTTTGAAATAACATTTTACTCTCTTTAGTGGATATTCAGATATCGACTTCATGTAAGAAGTGTGAAGTCCACGAGTTTCACTAAAAACTACGATAAATTTGACCTATATGTAGGCAAACTTTTTCTTTTCTTAAAATATTTGGATTGTATTTGTTTTGTGTTTTATTTCTCTTTCAGTTTTCTCTATGTTTTGCAATGTGAATAAGAAAATAATATTAATAAATTTGTTTAAAAACATCTCCTTTTCTAATAACTGACATTTCTTGTTTAAATATCACTTTTTTACATCTAAATAAATATATGAAAAACCAAGTTTTGTGCTTGGATTAATCTGACCCTGATTATAAAAAATCGTTAAATGTCATTATTGAAAATTTAAAGGTGATATAATATTATATTAAAGCTATTTCATAAATGGTGCTATGACAATATGTTAAACATTATCATGCCAGATAAAATGGCTATCAAATATTTCCAGCAAGCAAAATTTTTTCAGTTAATTTGTAAAAATACCCATATGATGAGGAATCTCAAAGTGATATTTATACATTTTATTGACATAATAGTTAGGAACTTACTTATAGAAGAACATGTAAATATCAATAAATTTAACTGACAAAATTAAGTATTACGGAAAACGCATGTTCTCAAAGGTTTCGGGCCACCTTCACAAGTTTGTAAAAAAGTGGTATTGTAATAGATAATTACAGTGATTAACAACATTTACGAATAGTATTTTATCGTATTACTATTTTATTAGCTTTAGCAATAAGTACTGCGGCGCGGCAATTTGACATTCTTACAATCAACGGTTAAAGATCGTCTATGGTACGTTA
The DNA here is from genome assembly GCA_964019185.1 of Maratus speculifer. Lineage (NCBI taxonomy): Eukaryota > Metazoa > Arthropoda > Arachnida > Araneae > Salticidae > Maratus > Maratus speculifer. The sequence continues at coordinate 47,401,829 of OZ025291.1, read as the reverse complement.
TTACCCCATTTCTTACAATTTTGGCCAAATTTCGGCTGAGTTGGAATATTTATATTTCCGCAGACTTTTGTCAACTTCTTTTCAAAGATTTTCCACTGGATTCATGCTGGGCGCTTGGGCTGATCATTTCAAAAACGATTTTTTTTTGTGCGAAAACCATTGCTTATCGAGGTTTGCAAACATTATTTATGTCGTTATCATGTTAAGAAAAATAGATGTGACCAAATTTTTTTCTCTAATATGGCAGAAAATAATCTAGCAAGATATCCTTATACATTGTATAATTCACCTGGCTGTGGATTTCAAATAACGGCCTGACACTTTTTGAGGAAAATACTCCCCACGGCATAACGTGTCCACCGCCATGCTTCATTGTAGGAATAACATAGATTCAATCATATCTTTTGTTGTTAGGTCATCGGACGTTGTGTCTGCCATCACTTCCAAAACTGTTTCGAATTCGATTGATGGAAAAACAGAACTTTTTTCCAGTTTTCACTTGACCAGACTTTGTGTTCCTTGGAAAATGAAAGTGGAGTACATCGGTATTTTTTTTTACCTCTCAAAATTTTTTAACACCGACTCTTCCATAAAGTTCTGTATCACGTCAGCATCATAACACGGTAGACTAACATATTTCAGCAACATTTTCATTCCGTAAATCGCAGTATATTGCAACGGAATTTTCATGCGGATTATCAATGGTTTTTCTCTTGATAATTTTGTCCCCAGGAATAGTAATTGTCCAGGGTCTCCCGGACCTCTGAATGTCCTGAAAGCCATAACCATCTTTATATAATTTTGTATATATTTTTTACAATCGATTTTACCGATCGATATCTTAGCCGCAATATCTCGAGAAGATTGGCATTTTATCGACAAACTAATCACTCATTTATGAACAATAATTGTTGAATTTTTCAAATTGGAACTCAAACTATGCTATACACCTTGATTCATTCATAAACGCAACTAAAAAACACTTTATGGATAGAAAAAACTAAAGAATAATAAGTGGCCGGAAACTTTTGAGAACATGCGTTTTCTTTTATATTTAATTTTGTCAAAAAATTTTATTGATATTTACATGTTCTTATATAATTAAGTTCCTAACTAATATGTGGATATAATGTATAAGTAACGCTTTGAGATTCCTCTTCATATGGGTATATTTACAAATTAACTGAAAACTTTTTGCTGGCCGGAAATATATATTTGACCGCCACTGTACGTCACAGACAAGTCAAAGTGGCGTGAAATTGTAAATATTTTTTTGCCATTTTAAAGTACAAATTTTCGCACTTTCCCTTGGGTCAGTTGAATCCCGATTATAAATATTCATTAAATGACATTATTGAAAATTTAGAGCTGCAAAAAAGGAATGTTTTTACATACACTTTTCGTAGTACAATATTTATTTATTGCATTTATTTAGTATTTATTTATTCTTCCCTTTAAAAGCAGAATTAAAAATCTTTATTCTCAACTGAATTATTCCAGATGGTAAAAATAACAGCTTTGTTTCTCCTATAATAAAGCTGTTGAATAAAAAGTATGCTTAAAACTTTTTTTAAAATTGTTTTTACAAAATATGTATTGAAAATCCATTTGAAATGCTTTGCAGAATTGAGAGTCAATGACTAAAAAAATTCGATCTAACTTTTCAAGAATTTAAAACGATGTCAACCGTATGGATCGAATAAAAAGCAGAAGGCCGGTATTATATCCCCTGACTTCCTCTCAAGTAGCATGCTGTAAAAAATGATTTCAGATAAATTCGGTTTATAGAACAAAACCTGAATGGAAAAATGTATAAAATAAAATTTCAATTTCTTCTGCGGATATTCAGATATCGACTTCGTGAAAGAAGTATGATGACCACGTGTTTCATTAAAGACTACGATAAATTTAATCTAAATTCAGGCATCCCTATAACTTTCTCAGAATGTTTTTATTGTATTTGTTTTGTATTGTATTTTTCTTTCAGTTTTCTTTATATTTTTGAATGCGATTTAGAGAATAATATTAACAAGCGTGTTCGAAAATATTTTCATTTTTTATAACTTATATAAAATACTTTTTGTTTTAATATGACTGTTTTCATATCTAATTAAATCCTAGTAAAATATTATATTCAATTTTTTCATGATAAAAAGTCATAAAAGCCCTGAGATAACTTTATTTGACTTGAAACTATAAGTATTAAAAAGTAATGTTTATTAAATATTTGCCACTAATATATCTCTTATATGAATATTATATAAATGAAAGATGTTATGATTCAGAATATATCATTAAACCTAATTAATACTTGGTGCTATGCAAAATTGTTAAACATTGTCATACCAGATATATCACAAAAAAGCCTAAGAGACGTGAAAATGAAAAAAAAATGCGGTGTCAAAGGTCCAAATTGTTGCTGATTCCCTTGGGACTGTCTGACCCTGACTATAAACATTCGTTAAATGACATTATTGAAAATTTAAAAGTGCAATAAAGGAATGATTTTACATATATATTTTTAGGATACATACTTTATTTAGTACTTATTTATTCTTTCCTGTAACAGTATAGTAAAAAATCTTAGTTTTCATCTGAATTATTCCAGATATGAAAAATCAGCGCTTAGTTTATCCTTTAAGAAAGCTATTTAATAAAAATCTGCAGAATTTTCTTTTATTGGATTTACAAAGTATGACTTGAAAATCAATTTGAAATGTTTTGCAGAGTCGAGAATGAATGGCTAAAATAAATAAATAAATAAAAATAACAATCAATCCAACTTTTCAAGAAGTTCAAAAGAAGTCAACCGTATGGATTGAATAGAAAGCAGAAAGCCGGTATTATATCCCCTGACTTCCTTTCAAGTAGCATACTGTAAAAAAATAATTTCAAATAAATTCGATTCGTAGAACAGAAGCGGAATGGAAAAATGTTTAAAATAAAATTTTAGTTTCTTTAGCAGATATTCAGATATCGACTTCGTGTAAGAAGTATGATGTCCAAGTGGCTTCACTAAAGACTACGATGAATTAATCTAAATGCAGGTATTAGTATAACTTTCTAAGAATGTTTGGGTTGTATTTGTTTTGTGTTGTACTTCTCTTTCAGTTTTCCCTATATTTTCCAATGTGATTTAGAGAATAATATTAACAAGCTTGTTCGAAGAGATTTTTATCTTTTTAGAACTTATATAAAATTACTTATTGTTTTAATATAACTTTTTTGATATCTAATTAAATCCTAGTTAGATATATTTAATTTTTAATGATAAATAAAAAGGGCATAAAAGTTCTGAGATAGCTTTATTTGATGTAAAAGTGTACAGTGCTCAGCAAAAGTTTAGACACTGGTGTTTTTAACATTTAAATAAAAATACGAACACGTGAGTTTTACAAATGGCTATACTTATTTTCTGATATATTTTATACAATGTAGAATAAAAATAATGGTTATAATATAAGATAATATTTAATTTAACTGAAAAAAGTAAAATTTGCATATTGCAAAAGTTTAGTCACTTTTTTGATTTTTAGCCAACTGTTCATGCAAAAATGCAAATATCCAAGTTATGATGTCACATGTCTGAAGTATTCAATTATACATCGATATAGCAACAGTTAGTGAAGATGCCGCGAGCTAAAAATATTCAAATAGATGAGGTAATTGAAGTAGGAAAGCTGAAATGGAAAGGGAAGACTGTTTCAAAAATTTCAGCAGCATTGAATCGTCCAATGTGGTCTATCTATGAAGTATAGTCTAAGAATGACTCTTTCAAAACACAACATAATCTGGAAGATCTTGTGTGACGAGAAAATGAGATGACAAAAGGATCCAGAAACTGACATTTACACAAGTAATGATTGCTAATCCCATTAAAAGTAAGTCAGAACTTTCTGTGTCGACGGAAATGATTCATAGATGAATTAAAGAAACAGGTAAATCAATTTACATGAAAATGATAAAACAATCAGCTTTAAAATATTGCTATAAATTGGCAAGAATTCAATTAACTTGCAAACATACGTCATTTAAACTCAAATGGTACGCTATGACATTCAGTAACGAAAAAAAAGTGGAATTTGAATGGCCCAAGCAAGTGGGCATACTATTAGAATGACTTAAGTAAAGATCCTGGGACTTTATTAAATAGACAAAAAGAATGTGACTTTTAAATAATTTGGTCCTCACTTAGCTTTAATGCTCGTGTATCTGTGGAGTTATTCATTGACTGCCAAGCAACACAAGACTACGTATATACGTTGGAGATTAATTTTTAGTCATTTGGGGAACTTTTGCTGATCTAAAGAATGGATTTTAGCATCTATTCATGTTGCATACAAAAGAAGAACGTCGTTTAACTCTGAAAATACTATTGATCTCAACTGGCCGGCGTGTAGTTCTGATCCGGACCCAATCTAAAAATTTTCTAACATCATATGTCGTAATGTTTATGCAAATTTTTGCTATAATTTTCTTTTAATGAGGTTCGAGCTGCTGTTGAACATATTTGGTACGAAATAGACTTCCAAGTGACGCAGCATTTAGTTTTTTCGATGAAAAGTCACATTATTGCATTGTAAAAAAAAAGGGTCGATCTACTAAAAAAACTTTAGTGATTCTTGTAATTTTTATCTTGTACATTCTTTAAATGACAATAATGAAAATTTAGAGACAAAATAAATAAAAAACTATACACATATGTTTGGGAGTACATTATTTATTTATCAATTTATTTAATATTTATTTATTCTTCAGTTTAGGAGCAAAATTAACAATCTTAGTTCACACTTGAATTATTCCAGCAATTAAAAAGAAACAATTTGTTTCTCCTGTAATAAATATATTGGATAAAATGTTTGCTTAAAAGATCTTCCTCTTTAACAGGATTTACAATATAAGACTTGAAAATCAATTTGAAATGCTTTACAGAATCGAGAATGAATAGCTAAAAAAAATTTAAACCAACTTTTCAAGAAGTTAAAAGAAACCACCCATATGGATTATATGAAAAGCAGAAATCCGGCATTATACCCCTTTGATTTCCTTTCAAGTAGCATACTGTAAAAAAAATGATTACAGATAAATTCGATCAGTACAGCGGCTGAATGGAAAAAAGCGTGAAATAAAATTTTACTTACTTTACTGGATATTCAGATATTGACTGATTATGTCATTATGTTTCACTAAAGACTACGATAAATTTAATATAAATGGAGGCATATGTATAACTTTCTTCAAATGTTTGGATTGTTTTTGTTTAATTTTATATTTCTCTTTCAGTTTTCTTTATATTTTTCAATGCGATATAGAAATCAATATTAAAGAATTCCTTCGAAAACATTTTCATTTTTTTTTTACAAACTTACATAAAAAAAGACTTTTAAAGAGCAGAATTAAAAATAATAGTTCTCACCTAATTTATTCCAGATATTAAAATATATCGTTTTGTGTCTTTTTTAATAAAAATTTCGAATAAAAAATCTGCTTAAAAATTTTTATTTTCATTAGATCTACAAAATGTGGCTTAAAAATCAATTTGAAATACTTTGCAGAGTTCAGAATGAATAGCTAAAAAAATTCTGTCCAACTTGTCAAGCAGTTCAAAAGAAGCCAACTGTATGGATTGAAAAAAAGAAGAAATCCGTTACTATATCCCTCTGACTTATTTTAGATAAATTCGGTTGATAGAACAGAAGCTCAATAGAAAGAAGTTTGAAATAACATTTTACTTTCTTTAGTGGATATTCAGATATCGACTTCATGTAAGAAGTGTGAAGTCCACGAGTTTCACTAAAAACTACGATAAATTTGACCTATATGTAGGCAAACTTTTTCTTTTCTTAAAATGTTTGGATTGTATTTGTTTTGTGTTTTATTTCTCTTTCAGTTTTCTCTATGTTTTTCAATGTGAATAAGAAAATAATATTAATAAATTTGTTTAAAAACATCTCCTTTTCTAATAACTGACATTTCTTGTTTAAATATCACTTTTTTACATCTAAATAAATATATGAAAAACCAAGTTTTGTGCTTGGATTAATCTGACCCTGATTATAAAAAATCGTTAAATGTCATTATTGAAAATTTGAAGGTGAAAAAAGTAACAATTTTACTTATTTTTTAGAGTCCATTATTTATTTAGCACATTTATTTAGTACTTATTTATTCTACACTTTAAGAGCATAATTAAAAATCTTAGTTTTCACTTGAATTAATCCAGATATAAAAAAGTAACGCTTTGTTTCATCTTTATTAAAGCTGTTAAATAAAAAGTTTGATTAACAGGGACTTTGTTTAACGGATTTACAAAATATGACTTGAAAATCAATGTGAAATGCTTTGCAGAGTTGAGAATGAATGGCTAAAAAAAATCAATTCAACTTTTGAAGAAATTCAAAAGAATCCAACCTTATGGATTGAACAGAAAGCAGAAATCCGGTATTATATCCCCTGACGTCCTTTCAAAAAGCATACTGAAAAAAGGATATTATATAAATTCGGTTTATAGAACAGAAGCTGAATGGAAAAATGTGTAAAATAAAATTTTATTTTTTTCAGCAGATATTCAGATATCGACTTCGTGTAAGAAATATGATGTCAACGTGTTTCACTAAAAACTACAATAATTTTAATCTAAAAGCATGCATCAGTATAACTTTTTAAGAATGTTTGGATTGTATTTGTTTTGTGTTGTATTTTTCTTTCGTTTTTTCTATATTTTTCAATGCGATCTAGAGAATAATATTAACAAGCTTGTTCGAAAAGATTTTCATCTTTTTATAATTTACATAAAATTACTTTTTGCTTTAATATGAGTTTTTTGATATCGAATTAAATTCTAGTAAAATATCATATGCAATTATATGTAATGATAAAAAAAGCATAAAACCTCTGAGATAACTTTATTTGACATCAAACTATAAGTATTAAAAAGTAATGTTTATTTATTATTTGTCACTAATATATCTCTTATATGAATATTATATAAATGAAAGATGTTATGACTCATAATATAATATTAAAGCTATTTCATAAATGGTGCTATGACAATATGTTAAACATTATCATGCCAGATAAAATGGCGATCAAATATTTCCAGCAAGCAAAATTTTTTCAGTTAATTTGTAAATATACCCATATGATGAGGAATCTCAAAGTGATATTTATACATTTTATTGACATAATAGTTAGGAACTTACTTATAGAAGAACATGTAAATATCAATAAATTTAACTGACAAAATTAAGTATAAAGGAAAACGCATGTTCTCAAAGGTTTCTGGCCACCTTCACAAGTTTGTAAAAAAGTGGTATTGTAATAGAAAATTACAGTGATTAACAACATTTACGAATAGTATTTTATCGTATTACTATTTTATTAGCTTTAGCAATAAGTACTGCGGCGCAGCAATTTGACATTCATACAATCAACGGTTAAAGATCGTCTATGGTACGTTTTTCCCCCATCTCTTGCAATTTTGGCCAAATTTCGGCTGAGTTGGAATATTTATAGTTCCGCAGACTTTTGTCAACTTCTTTTCAAAGATTTTCCACTGGATTCATGCTGGGCGCTTGGGCTGATCATTTCAAAAACGATTTTTTTTTTGCGAAAACCATTGCTTATCGAGGTTTGCAAACATTATTTATGTCGTTATCATGTTAAGAAAAATAAATGTGACCAAATTTTTTTCTCTAATATGGCAGAAAATAATCTAGCAAGATATCCTTATACATTGTATAATTCAACTGGCTGTGGATATCAAATAACGGACCGACACTTTTTGAGGAAAATACTCCCCACGGCATAACGTGTCCACCGCCATGCTTCATTGTAGGAATAACATAGGTTGAATCATATCTTTTGTTGTTAGGTCATCGGACGTTGTGTCTGCCATCACTTCCAAAACTGTTTCGAATTCGATTGATGGAAAAACAGAACTTTTTTCCAGTTTTCACTTGACCAGACTTTGTGTTCCTTGGAAAATGAAAGTAGAGTACATCGGTATTTTTTTTTACCTCTCAAAATTTTTTAACACCGACTCTTCCATAAAGTTCTGTATCACGTCAGCATCATAACACGGTAGACTAACATATTTCAGCAACATTTTCATTCCGTAAATCGCAGTATATTGCAACGGAATTTTCATGCGGATTATCAATGGTATTTCTCTTGATGATTTTTTCCCCAGGAATAGTAATTGTCCAGGGTCTCCCGGACCTCTGAATGTCCTGAAAGCCATAACCATCTTTATATAATTTTGTAAATATTGTTTACATTCGATTTTACCGATCGATAACTTAGCCGCAATATCTCGAGAAGATTGGCATTTTATCGACAAACTAATCACTCATTTATGAACAATAATTGTTGAATTTTTCAAATTGGAACTCAAACTATGCTATACACGTTGATTCATTCATAAACGCAACTAAAATACACTTTATGGATAGAAAAAACTAAAGAATGATAAGTGGCCGGAAACTTTTGAGAACATGCGTTTTCTTTTATATTTAATTTTGTCAAAAAATTTTATTGATATTTACATGTTCTTATATAATTAAGTTCCTAACTAATATGTGGATATAATGTATAAGTAACGCTTTGAGATTCCTCTTCATATGGGTATATTTACAAATTAACTGAAAACTTTTTGCTGGCCGGAAATATATATTTGACCGTCACAGACAAGTCAAAGTGGCGTGAAATTGTAATTTTTTTTCGCCATTTTAAAGTACAAATTTTCGCACTTTCCCTTGGGTCAGTTGAATCCCGATTATAAATATTCATTAAATGACATTATTGAAAATTTAGAGCTGCAAAAAAGGAATGTTTTTACATACACTTTTCGGAGTACAATATTTATTTATTGCATTTATTTAGTATTTATTTATTCTTCCCTTTAAAAGCAGAATTAAAAATCTTTATTCTCAACTGAATTATTCCAGATGATAAAAATAAATGCTTTGTTTCTCCTATAATAAAGCTGTTGAATAAAAAGTATGCTTAAAACTTTTTTTAAAATTGTTTTTACAAAATATGTATTGAAAATCAATTTGAAATGCTTTGCAGAGTTGAGAGTCAATGACTAAAAAAATTCGATCTAACTTTTCAAGAATTTAAAACGATGTCAACCGTATGGATCGAATAAAAAGCAGAAGGCCGGTATTATATCCCCTGACTTCCTCTCAAGTAGCATGCTGTAAAAAATGATTTCAGATAAATTCGGTTTATAGAACAAAACCTGAATGGAAAAATGTATAAAATAAAATTTCAATTTCTTCTGCGGATATTCAGATATCGGCTTCGTGAAAGAAGTATGATGACCACGTGTTTCATTAAAGACTACGATAAATTTAATCTAAATTCAGGCATCCCTATAACTTTCTCAGAATGTTTGGATTGTATTTGTTTTGTATTGTATTTTTCTTTCAGTTTTCTTTATATTTTTGAATGTGATTTAGAGAATAATATTAACAAGCGTGTTCGAAAATATTTTCATTTTTTATAACTTAAATAAAATACTTTTTGTTTTAATATGACTGTTTTCATATCTAATTAAATCCTAGTAAAATATTATATGCAATTTTTTCATGATAAAAAGTCATAAAAGCCCTGAGATAACTTTATTTGACATCAAACTATAAGTATTAAAAAGTAATGTTTATTAAATATTTGCCACTAATATATCTCTTATATGAATATTATATAAACTAGCAAAAGCCGTGCTTTGTTTGGATTCGCGAAGCATTATTTCATAAGATAAATATTTGAAAATAACATTATTATTTTATATTATTTTTGCACCTTTATTAAGCAAAAACTTTATCTTATGTTTTGGCGTATTTAAATTTTAGAAATGTAAATTCAGCCAAATAATTAAGAATTTCCTCGGAATTTTTTATCTGTGATATAAGACTGGTATAAATAAAAATATTTTCGAAGCAAAATTTTACAAAATATTTTTTTAAATTTTTAATCAAAAGTTTTAAAGATGTTTTTACATTTCCCAATAGCCTCTGGAGTTATCTGAAATGATTTGAAATAGGTATGTTTTCAATCTTTGTAATTCACATCAAATAATCTTTGATAGCAATCTTAGAATAATACATTCAAACAAAATATTTGGAAAAACATTAAAATCTACTCTCGTTGATACTAAGAACTATTAAATGTAATTTTTTTTTATTCTAATTTCTTCTTTTTTTCTGCATACCAGCATATGAAAATTTTTTATATTGTAGAATCTCTCGTAATTAAATTTTCTATTAAATGATAAACCTTGAAGGAATTTCACTCTCGACAACGCTACGTGCGTTAAGCAAACTGGTGTCTCTTTATCCCCAATATCTACTATTGCTTTATCTGATGTCAAACCTTGAGATTTATGAATTATAACTGCAAAAACTGATTGCAAAGGAAATTGTTTTATTGAGCAATTTATGCTTTTATTTTTCCAGAATTTAATTATTGGGGGAATTGGTACGCACCAATTCTTATAAGTTAAATTACTGCAGTATTCAAATTTATCCATGATTATTCTCGATATCTGGTCTGATGGCTTGTGATTTTCTTTAATACGCGCAACAAAGTCTAAAGTACCGTTCACTAAACCTTTTTCGGTCCACAAATAAGAACGTAACATTACTTTAAATCCAACTTATAAAGTAAGAAATGATTAAAGTCCATTTATAGTTTCTGAATCGGCCAACTTTGCTTTAGTACATTTATAAAGAGCTTGAATCGAGGCAACAACTTTAAGCAGTTCTTTTAATTTTTCATTTATATGGCGAATTTAAAAATTAATTTTATTTGCTTACAGTTCTTTTGTTGCCACTTTACTAAAAAAAAAAGCCATAATACAATTCTTTTAAAATGTTTAAGTGTCATCTGTGCAAACGATTTTGCGGAGTGATGAAAACATATTTCATGTATTAAATTAATCATGATTCTATCTATAATTATTTACTCCATGATTTATATTTTTTTCTGAAAATATACGCGTTTCATTTTTTATTTATTTGCTAAAATGCGTCCACATTGGAAATGCATGTAAAATAAATTAATTAAAATAATAATTTTTTGAAAAGTATTTCTGTAAAAAAAAATAATATTCTGCAAATCTACAGATCATAATTTATATTTGTGTTTAATTTCAAGTGAAAATACTGTATAGTTTTTTTGTAAAGTGTACGACAAAGTGTCATTTGAGTGGACTAGTAGAGGATTCGCTTCGCTTATCCTAATGAAAGATGTTATGATTCAGAATATATCATTAAACCTAATTAATACTTGGTGCTATGCAAAAGTGTTAAACATTGTCATACCAGATATATCACAAAAAAGCCTAAGAGACGTGAAAATGAAAAAAAATGCGGTGTCTAAGGTCCAAATTGTTGCCGATTCCCTTGGGTCTGTCTGACCCTGACTATAAACATTCGTTAAATGACATTATTGAAAATTTAAAAGTGCAATAAAGGAATTATTTTACATATATATTTTTAGGATACATACTTTATTTAGTACTTATTTATTCTTTCCTGTAACAGTATAGTAAAAAATCTTAGTTTTCATCTGAATTATTCCAGATATGAAAAATCAGCGCTTAGTTTCTCCTTTAAGAAATCTATTTAATAAAAATCTGCAGAATTTTTTTTTTTATTGGATTTACAAAGTATGACTTGAAAATCCATTTGAAATGCTTTGCAGAGTCGAGAATGAATGGCTAAAATAAATAAATAAATAAAAATAACAATCAATCCAACTTTTCAAGAAGTTCAAAAGAAGTCAACCGTATGGATTGAATAGAAAGCAGAAAGCCGGTATTATATCCCCTGACTTCCTTTCAAGTAGCATACTGTAAAAAAATAATTTCAAATAAATTCGATTTGTAGAACAGAAGTGGAATGGAAAAATGTGTAAAATAAAATTTTAGTTTCTTTAGCAGATATTCAGATATCGACTTCGTGTAAGAAGTATGATGTCCACGTGGCTTGACTAAAGACTACGATGAATTAATCTAAATGCAGGTATTAGTATAACTTTCTAAGAATGTTTGGGTTGTATTTGTTTTGTGTTGTACTTCTCTTTCAGTTTTCCCTATATTTTACAATGTGATTTAGAGAATAATATTAACAAGCTTGTTCGAAGAGATTTTTATCTTTTTATAACTTATATAAAATTACTTATTGTTTTAATATGACTTTTTTGATATCTAATTAAATCCTAGTTAGATATATTTAATTTTTAATGATAAATAAAAAGGGCATAAAAGTTCTGAGATAGCTTTATTTGATGTCAAAGTGTACAGTGCTCAGCAAAAGTTTAGACACTGGTGTTTTTAACCTTTAAATAAAAAATACGAACACGTGAGTTTTACAAATGGCTATACTTATTTTCTGATATATTTTATACAATCTATAATAATAAAGAGAGAAGGATGTTTGTCTGTCAGCGCTGTTCTGAGGAGACTGCTGCACGTAGAGTTACAAAATTTGGAGGGAAAGTACTTTTTTACATGTAGTTTTCCACCTCGAAGCTCGATTTTCGATTTTTTGTTTAGATTTTTTTAAATAATTTTTTAGGCGATTTTTAGCGTTATTTTTGCGGTTTTATCCCATTAGTGAAAGGAATACAGTTTCATTGTTTTAACCCAAAATAGCAATTTTTTTTTTTCTCTTTTCAACAAAGTTTATTTGGAATTTGTACAGCAATTTTTGAATTTTTAACGAATTTTTAATGCGATTTTTAGTGTTTTTTCTCATTTTGCGGCTATTTTTTGAGATTGATAAAAAAAGTCGTTTTAAACTTTTAGCCTAATGCCCTAAATTTTTTGTTTGTTACGATTTTTAGATTTAACGATTTTTAATGCGATTTTCAATGCGATTTTTAACGTTTTTTAAAGATTTTTGCGTTTAGCATCTATATTTTTCATAGTTGTTCTATCAAAAACTTGAGCTGTTGAGAATGCAATAAGTAGTATCTTTTTGTAAAATCTAGCTAGAATGTCAAAAATTTAGGTACCACTATTTTCGAATAGCAATTTCATAAAGTATCTTAAATTCTTGCTTAAGACCGCTACCCCCTCGAGTTATATATCACCTGATAGGTTATTTAACAGAGTATGGTTTTGATAAAGTTTTTGAAGAATAGAGTGCTCTACCTGGTGGTGGAAAATGGAACTAATAGAACGCTATTTTTTTAAATCTATAATAATAAAGATACAAGTTTGTGTGTGTCAGCGCTGTTCTGAAGAGTCTGCTGTACGTAGAGTTACAAAATGTGGAGGGAAGGTACTTTTATACATGTAGTTTTGCACCTCGAAGCCCGATTTTCAATTTTTTGATTAGATTTTTTTGATAATTTTTTTAGGCGATTTTTAGCGTTCTTTTTGCAGTTTTATCCCATTAGTGAAAGAAATACGGTTTCATTCTTTTAACCCAATATAGCAATTTTTTTTTCTCTTTTCAGCAAAGTTTATTCGGAATTTGTACAGCGATTTTTGAATTTTTAACGAATTTTTAATGCGATTTTTAGTGTCTTTTCTCATTTTGTGGTTTTTTTTTAGATTGATAAAAATAAAACCGTTTCAAACATTTAGCCCTAAATTTTGTGTTTGTTACGAATTTTAGATTTTAACGATTTTTAATGCGATTTTCAATGTGATTTTTAACGTTTTTTCAAGATTTTTTGCATTTAGCATCTATATTTTTCATAGTTGTTCTATCAAAATCTTGAGCTGTTGAGAATGCAATAAGTAGTATCTTTTTGTAAAATCTAGCTAGAATGTCAAAAATTTAGTTACCACTATTTTCGAATAGCAATTTCATAAAATATCTTAAATTCTTGCTTAAGATCGCTACCCCCTCGAGTAATATATCACCTGATAGGCTGTTTAACAGAGTATCGTTTTGATAAAGTTTTTGAAGAATAGACTGCGCTAGCTGGTGGTGAAAAATGGAACTAACAGAACGCGATTTTGTTAAAATTTGGAAATATAACAATGTGATTTATTTTAAATTTTAAAATGGTTTATAATACATGATAAAAAATGTAAACAAAGAATGGTGTAACACATTTCAGGGTGCGTGACAGGAGGGGCGCGAACAAAATTAGGAAATGTAATAAGGAGATCTGTTTTGCACTTTAAGGTAGTTTTACACTTTAATTTAGAAAAACATTAATACAAATACATATAAAAATAAGAAGTAAAAACCACTTGATGACGTAACAAACATATGTAACATGTTTAATGTCAAGTGAATATGGAAATTACGATCCGCCATTATTGTAGTTTAATCTTATGGTTTGACCCAGATAGTTTCTTGGTCAACCGCATAATCAAATAGTTCAGATTTCCGATTAGAATGTTTTATCCGTTTGATGAAATTCTGATTACTGCGATTTAAAAAATAACAGTGCATTTAAAAAATAATAGTGCATTTTTCAATGCGTTTTTAATGAACTTTTTAATGCGATTTAGTACTATTTTTTTATCCCCACCACAGTGGTGTTTTAACAATTAAAAAATTATTTTGGTTTCAAACTTTTAGCCTAATATAGTAAATTTCACCATTTACCTTTTTTTAATTTTGTCGATTTTTAGTGTGATTTTTGATATATTTTGTGTTCTGCGTCGATTTTTTTGTAATTCATGTAAAAAAGAATGGTTGCTACGTTTTACACGACTAGAATATTATTTTATTCACGGGATGTATTTACATTTAGCGATTTGTAATGAATTTTGCAATGGTTTTGCATTGGTTTTTTGAATCTCGCGGCTATTTTTTGAAATTTCGAAAAGGAAATTAATTTCAAACATTTACACTTCATTTACGAATTTTGAAATTTAGTGATTTTTTAATGCAATTTTTAGCAATGTTTTCATTATTTCTCACGCTTTGCGCCGATTTTTTCATTGGTATTTAAGAAATAATTCAGATTACACTATTTTACTCTATTAATGTAAATGTTGTCCCCCGCTATTTTTAAATTTGAAACGATTTGTAATGAATTTTTGAATATAATTTTTAGATGTTTTAGAGTCCACGGCGATTTTTTCACAAATTGGAAGAGAAATTTTTAAATAATTTGTAGCTTAATGTAGTAAATTTTGACATCAATGATTCAGATTTTTTGTGTATTTTCATAAAATGTTTAGCAAGTTTTGTGTCGATATTTTTTAACTAATGAAAAAGTTCGGATTTCAATGTTTTGTGCCATTATTGTAAATTATGTCCGCAGGAATTTAATATAAATGTTTATCTTACTATGGCAAATTTTGTCCGGATTTTTGAATTTTACTGATTTTTAATCTGTTTTATAGTGATTTTTCAAGTTCTGTGACAGTTGTTGACATCGGTAAAAGAATTTCGGTTTCTAACTTTTAGCATAAATAGTACAGTTTGTTCTCCACGCTTTTATGAATTTCGCCATTTTCTAATGCGATATTCAATGTAATTTTTAGTTAGTTTGGGGGGATTTTAGGTGTTCCGTGTTGACTTTTCCTTATTCATGAACGATTTCCGATTACAATATTTTCGACTGAATATTAAATTTTTACAGCCATGACTTTTAAATATTCAGCGATTTTTAATATAGTTTTCGATACGATTTTTAGCCATTTTTTAAAGTTCCTTGGCGATTTTCTGCCATTCAGAAACCAATTTTGATATCAAACATTTTGTTTAATGTAGTTATGTTTCGAATGCAATGTTTTATCTCTTAATATGATTTTGGCGTTCCATGCCTACATTTTGTAATTTATGAATAATTTCGATCATACCCCCCCCCCCCCCCGCCCTGCCTTAATATTATTTTTTTAAGCATTGACTTCCAAATATTTAACTATTTTTAATGCAATTTTCAATGTAATTTTTAGCCATTCTTCAAGTTCCGTGGCGATTTTTTTACATCCGGAAATCGATTTTGATTTCAAACTTTTTGTTTAATATTGTTAATTTCTTGATTACAATATTTTATATTATACAGTGAATTTTTACCCTAAGGATTTTTTAATGTTTTACGATTTTCATTACAATTTTCAATGCAATTTTTGGGCTTTCTCAGTCTTCTTCTTCTTTTTTTTTTCTTTTTTAACATTTTTCAAAGGAATTCGATTTTAAATTTCTAGACTAATAGGAGTTTGGTTTCAAACTTTTATCCTATACGGCAATTGTTTTGTTCTCTTATTTTGATCTAGAACAATTTTTAATGCAGTATGCTTTTTTTTTTTTTGAGTTTACGGCGGTTTTTTTCAGATACGGAAAAGGAATTCGGTTTTTAATTTCTTCGCTATGATAAATTTTCTCCTGTGCGATTAAAGATTTTTATTGCGATTTTTTAGCAGTTTTTTTCGTATTTCAATGCTTTTTACATTATCAAATTAATTAGATTCAGAACATTTTTCCAAGTAGAGTAAATTTTGAGTTCCGTGATTTTTGAAAATTTTGCCATTTTTAAAGCGATGTTTACGTTTCTTCGCGACCCGCTTCGATTTTTTAGAGGTTCAATTTTTGGCCGAATTTATTAAATTCTGATCTCTTTTCTTCAAAGTTTATTGTAGTTAGTAAAGTGTATGTTAGTAAAGTTTTGTTTTTTGGTTTATATTTTTATGAGATTTTTAATGTTTTTTGCGATTTGTAAGATTTTTCCACATTAGTAAAAATAATCCAACTTCAATTTTCTAGCCCATCTCTTTTCAACGAAGTTTAGACCAA
Organism: Maratus speculifer; assembly: GCA_964019185.1. NCBI lineage: Eukaryota > Metazoa > Arthropoda > Arachnida > Araneae > Salticidae > Maratus > Maratus speculifer. The sequence goes on along the minus strand of OZ025291.1, from coordinate 47,385,111 downwards.
ATTCGTGCAGCATTTTTTAAATTTTTTGAGGTTTTTATTATGATTTTTAAAGTATTTTCGCAATTCTTGCTATTTTTTATGAAAACGGGCAACGCCGGGCAGAACAGCTAGTGTAGAATAAAAATAATGGTTATAATATAAGATAATATTTAATTTAACTGAAAAAAGTAAAATTTGCATATTGCAAAAGTTTAGTCCCTTTTTTGATTTTTAGCCAACTGTTCATGCAAAAATGCAAATATCCAAGTTATGATGCCACATGTCTGAAGTATTCAATTATACATCGATATAGCATCAGTTAGTGAAGATGCCGCGAGCTAAAAATATTCAAATAGATGAGGTAATTGAAGTAGGAAAGCTGAAATGGAAAGGGAAGACTGTTTCAAAAATTTCAGCAGCATTGAATCGTCCAATGTGGTCTATCTATGAAGTATAGTCTAAGAATGACGCCTTCAAAACACAACATAATCTGGAAGATCTTGTGTGACGAGAAAATGAGATGACAAAAGGAACCAGAAACTGACATTTACACAAGTAATGATTGCTAATCACATTAAAAGTAAGTCAGAACTTTCTGTATCGACGGAAATGATTCATAGATGAATTAAAGAAACAGGTAAATCAATTTACATGAAAATGATAAAACAATCAGCTTTAAAATATCGCTATAAATTGGCAAGAATTCAATTAACTTGCAAACATACGTCATATAAACTCAAATGGTACGCTATGACATTCAGTAATGAAAAAAAAGTGGAATTTGAATGGCCCAAGCAAGTGGGCATACTATTAGAATGACTTAAGTAAAGATCTTGGGACTTTATTAAATAGACAAAAAGAATGTGACTTTTAAATAATTTGGTCCTCACTTAGCTTTAATGCTCGTGTATCTGTGGAGTTATTCATTGACTGCCAAGCAACACAAGACTACGTATATACGTTGGAGATTAATTTTTAGTCATTTGGGGAACTTTTGCTGATCTAAAGTATGGATTTTAGCATCTATTCATGTTGCATACAAAAGAAGAACGTCGTTTAACTCTGAAAATACTATTGATCTCAACTGGCCGGCGTGTAGTTCTGATCCGGACCCAATCTACAACTATTGTAACATCATATGTCGTAATGTTTATGCAAATTTTTGCTATAATTTCCTTTCAATGAGGTTCGAGCTGCTGTTGAACATATTTGGTACGAAATAGACTTCCAAGTGACGCAGCATTTAGTTTTTTCGATGAAAAGTCACATTATTGCATTGTAAAAAAAAGGGTCGATCTACTAAAAAAACTTTAGTGATTCTTGTAATTACTAAAAATTTTTTAGTAATCTTAGTTGGTTACTAGAAAATCTGTAAGAATTACTAGAAAAAAGTTAGCAACGAATAGAGTTAATAGTTTTATATTTTTAATAGCTATTACTAAAACTCACTTGGTGTGGCCTTCATAGCATAGTGGTTATAGTAGCGGACTCCAGGCTAAAAGGTCCTGGGTTCGACACGGGACACCGCCAAATACGCCCCCGAATGTATGTAGTGTAAGTACTCGTTAATAAAGGGATTGTGAAAATCCTGTCGGAGCAGGTAGCAATGTTTGGTGCTGCCATCTATTGCAGTTTTGCCGAAAATCTATCGCTTCAGAAGTCTCGATGCAGCTCGAAGGAAGCTCCTGCCCTTCGGGCGCACGTAATGGTTATTAAAAATAATTTTGGAGCTATTACTAAAATTTGTTTGGTGGCTAATACTAAAAATTTTTAAGTTAGTTATACAAAAAATTCTTTTGTTCAGTTTACAAAAGAAATGCTTGTTTCACTTGCAAAAAAAAGTTTTTAATGGTTACTAAAAAATTCTGTGGAATACAAATTTACTAAAAAATTTTTAGTAACCTCTTGAATTTTTTTTTTTTTTTTTTTTTTTTTTTTTTTTTTTTTTTTTTACAGTGTGCACTAACTGCAAACAATGCGGGTGCAACTCGATTTTAATTTGTAGTTATTTTTCTGTAAATACACAAATTGTCTATACTTTTGCCACAATGTTAATTTTATTTTTTTGTTATTATATTTTATGTAAAATGTAAAATTCAAAATTTATTGCGTGTGAATAAAGGATAAGTCACAAGTAATATATGACAGATGAAATACAAACATTCGGTACATACTTCTGAAAATAGAAGCGTAATCGATCATTGTTTAAACTTTTGCTGAGCACTGTAAGTATTAAAAATAATACCTATTAAATATTTCCCACTAATATATTTCCTCTATGAATATTATATAAATGTATGATCCAATGATTCAGAATATAATATTAAACCTATTTCATACTTGATGCTATGCAAAAGTGTTAAACATCGCCAAATACATCTAACAAGTCAATGTGACTAAAAAAAAAAAAAAAAAAAAAAAAAAAAAAAAAAAAATCTTAGTTTTTACTTTAATTTTAGTCTTAGAATTAAAAATCTTAGTTCTCATCTGAATTATTCCAGATATGAAAAAGTTTCTCCTTTAATAAAGCTATTGATTATAATGTCTGCATAAAACCTTTTTTAACTGGATTTACAAAATATGACTTGGAAAATCAATTTGAAATGCTTTGCAAAGTCCAGAATGAATGTCTAAAAAAATTCAATCCAACTTTTCAAGAAGTTCAAAAGAAGACCGCATGGATTGAATAGAAAGCAGAAATCTGGTATTATATCCCCTGACTTCCTTTCAAGCAGCATAATGTAAAAAAATGATTTCAGAGAAATTCGTTTTATAGAACAGAAGCAGAATGGAAAAAAGCGTGAAATGATTTTTTTCCTTCTTAAGCAGACATTCAGATATTGATTTCGTGTAAGAAGTATGATGTTCACATTTTTTACTAAAGACTATGATAAATTTAATCTAAATGTATGCATATGTATATTTTTCTTCCATGTTTGGATTGTATTTGTTTTGTGTTAAATTTCTCTTTCCGTTTTCTCAATATTTTTGAATGGGATTTAGAGATTAATATTAATAAGTTTTCCGAAAAGATTTTCATATTTTAATAACTTATAGATAAGTACCTTTTATTTTAATATGGTTTTTTAATATCTAATTAAATCCTAGTAAAGTATTGTATGCAATTTGTAATGATAAAAATAGTTTAATGCCTCTGAGATAGCTTTATTTGACGTCAAACTATTTGTATACAAAAGCAATGACTATTGAATATTTACCACTAATATTCTTCATATATGAATATTATATAAATGCACGATGATATGGCTCAAAATATAACATTAAACCTATTTCGTAATTGGCGCTATGACAATCTGTTAAACATTACCAAGCCTGATACATCACAGACAAGTCATAGTGGCGTGAAATTGTGAAAGATTTTTGTGCCTTCTTTAAGTCCAAATCTTCGCTTTTCCCTTTGGTTCAGTTAGATCCTGATTATAAACATTCAAGAAATGACACTGGAAATTTAAAATTGAAAATTTAGAGGTGCAAAAGAGGAATAATTTTACACACATTTTTCGGAGTACAATATTTATTTATTACATTTATTTAATATTTATTTATTCTTCCCTTTAAGAGCAGAATTAAAAATCTTAGTTCTCACTTGAATTATTCCAGATAGTAAAAATAAACGCTTTGTTTCTCCTTTAATTAATCTGTTAAATAATAAATCTGCTTAAAAACTCTTTTTTTGGATTTATAAAATATGACTCGAAAATCTTTTTTCAAATGCTTTCCAGATTCGAGAATGAATTGCTTAAAAAATTCAATCCAACTTTCGGAGAAGATCAAAAGAAACCAACCGTATGGATTGAGTAGAAAGCAGAAATCCTATATTATATCCTGTGACTTCGTTTCAAGTAGCATATTGCAAAAAAATGATTTCAGATAAATTCGGTTTGTAGAACACAAGCTGAATGGAAAAAAGCGAGAAATAAAATTTTACTTTCTTTAGCGGATATTCAGATATCGACTTTGTGTAAAAAGTATAATGTCTACATGTTTCACTAAAGGCTAGGATAAATTTACTCTGAATACTGACATACGTATAACTTTCTTAGAATATATGGATTGTATTTTTTTTTTTATTATTTATTTATTTATTTTTTTTTTTTTTTTTTTTTTTTTTTTTTTGTATTTCTCTTTTCATTTTTTCTATATTTCTCAATTAGATTGAGAGAATAATATTTATGAATTTAAAAGAAAATATTTTCATTTTTAACACTTTCCAACAATGTTGAATTGAAAGAATCTTTTATTTTAATGATATTATGCTATTTCATTGATGTTCCAACAAAGTTGAAAAGTGTTTATGCAGATAGTTCGTCTATTCTTTTGGCCGACATTTCACGCTCTAGCTCTCGGAAGTATATTTCGATTTTCATGCAATTGATAAAGGTTATTTAGGGTCACCAAAGCATGTTTGACCTTGTATATAAAGTATGTAGGATAAATAGTACTTTACAGGGACACTAAAAAAATTCCATTACGTTATGTATTAGGGAAAAAATCGTTTATTTTATTCAGATTAATCTACATCGATGATATTGAAACTGGTATAAATCACTGAATTTTACTACTCATAAGTTTTAACTGGAGATTTACAGAATTGTTTATTCTGTTAGAGGGGCACATGAAAAAATCTGTTACGTTTTGGTATATGGGAAAAAACGCTGATTTTAGTGAAATTACGCTTGTTCAGATCTATTTAAACTGATATAAATCACTGAATTTATATACGATTACGTTATAACAGGGCATGCATAGCATATACTATTCATTTCCAGGGACACACAAAATTGTATTGAGATCACACTACGTCAATGATATTGAAAATGATATAAATTACTGAATTTGACTACTCGTCGTTTAACAGGTTATTTACAGAATTCTTTATTCATTTACAGGGACACTCGAAAAATATCCTTCACGTTTTGATATATGGGAAAAAAAGCTAATTTTAATGAGTTTACGCTTTTACAAATCTATTTAAACTGGTAAAAATCACTATATTTAACTACGATTATGTTATAACAGGGCATGCATAGCATATTTTAATCACTTTCTGGAACACGCAAAAGAAAGAGATTACAGTACTGCCTTCAGTATTAATTCCTGGAATATGCATTATAAAATTCGGTATGCATTTCGAAACTTAACTATATTTTGCATGTTGTTCGTTATACAGAAATTCTATGCCTCATATAAAGGTTTGCATAAAAATATTCACGCATAATTCTCAATATTAGAGAAAACTGTCGAAGGGGACATTTAAACTGAAATATACGTATATCTTAAATGGACTTAATTTATTGGCATGCATGGGTTTGTTGAATAAATTTTTTTGTATGATATACAGGGTGCTGAAAAAATTTGAATGAGTTTCCAATTGTAGACGAGAACAGCTGAAATTAGATTTTCAAATGCGTTAAGCGTTTCTGTATAGTAGAATTATGTAGACTATTTTAATTTTATAAAAGTGAAATTTTGTTACATTATTCTGAATGTATTGGAAAGCGTTTCATAATCTATGTTGACAAAAAGATTTTTTTCTTGTTTTTAATAACTTATATAAAAATATTTTTTGTTTAAATATGACTTTTTTTACATCTCCTCAAATCGTAGTAGTGTATTATATATTTTTTTAAGTTATAAAAACGCATAAAGATTCTGAGTTCGAATGTTTTCGAATTATTTTTTAGTTCGAATTATTTTTTAGACCAACTATGTTTTTTAAAGCATAATTCTGGTGTGGATGCTGAATTTTTTATTTACGCAATATAGTGATTTAAAAGCTATATGGATGAAGGGAAATATTTCTAAACTTTTCGAAGCGAATTTTCATATTCGGTTATTTAAAAAACACTGTGGAAGATATGCTGTTGTTATATCTAAAGTCACATTAAGTATTATTGCCAATAAGCTAGTGGATAAAGACGAATGCTTGGTTTCAAAAAAGAATTTTTCCAAAAACTTTCAAAAAGAATATTAAGCAATTTTCTGAATGTTGCAAAAGTAAAATCTTTTAACCCTCTCTGACAAGCCCGTCTATAGACGTTCCCTAAGCTCAATGTTTCACTGTAATACAAGCAATAATTAAAATGATATAACTCAGTTGATTTAATGGATTTTTAATACATTGTGCAATGATTAACACGCTCAAGGATAACATTCATATTCATAAATAAGATCTTTCTATAATTTTGAAAGAATCATATTTTTTAGCAATTAAAACAAAATGCTGAAAAAACAACAATACAATTTTCCCCTTTTGCAAGACTGTCGGAAAGTTGTAAAAAAAAAAAAAAAATAGTTGAATGTAGATTCTGCCTTTGCAGAATTCAATTTCGCCTTCGATTAGAGAAAAAAAAATCGATAGATGTCTTTTAGAAGGGCAACCCCGTTTAGATTGCAATGAACTAACTTCATCTTTCTTGTGTTTATCAATATAATAGCAAACAGAACGGCGGAAATACCCAATTGAATAGCAATTTCGCTCTGAGACATTGGAATTGCGGAGTAATAAGGAGATACAATTTGACGTGCTACTTCTTCATTGACTAGATTCATCAAAAACGGATTTTTTCTTTAGTTTAAACGCTTTTTGATAGACTCTGAGTAAAAGCAAATGCAATTTAACAATAAAACGAGTAGAATCCCGTCGAATTCGTAGAATGAAATGTTTAAAAGGCCCGATCGATTTGGTTTTTAAAAAAGCAAAAGTAATTACATTATTGAATCAATATATAATAAATATATTGCCAAACTAAATTTCAAATTTGCCAGTTACAATTTTGCATGCAAATATTCGCACATCTTCAGTTAAAATTGTAATCTGAGTGCCGGCGAATTCCAGAAATTTTATTTTATATGCACTCACAGAAAAATAGTTTTATTAAAAAAACTAATTTCATTTTTACTGTGATATTATTTTCACTAACTGAAGTCAGCTGAAAGTAAAATCTCAATCTCAGTGTCCATAATGAAAAAAATATTGAAATGTAATATCAGGTACTAAAAGGTTATCCCGTCGACCAAAAAATTATCGCCAAACTATAAGATTAAATGCCAATAATGGATGATCGTGAATGTCACATTCAATGACATTAAATACGATTCATGTGTTTAAAAGCCATTAAGTGATTTTTATTTCGACTTTTTATTAATATTTTTATTAATATACTACTAATTATTTGTTTTTTCGTTATTTAAAATAAAAATTATGTCAATATGTATAATTTGGCTATTAGTTTGGCGATTTGTATAATTTGGCGAAATTGGTCGACGGGATAACAGAGTAGTACCTAATATCGTTATGAGTAAAAATGCGATGCTTTAAATAGCGACGTCATTTTCTCTTCAAATGTTTTTTTAAAAGTTACTGTTATTAGTAATATGAAAAAGGCAACCGTAATAATATTGTAACTCCCATTTATCTGGTTGCTGAATGACATCATTTTCCTCATTTTGAAATTTTTCTTATTTTGCTTTTGACATTAATTTTATCATAAATTGTTTCCTGTTATTTTATTTACATTATTAATATTATTTCTCAGCAAATATATATTTTTTTACCTCAATTAGTGCATAATTATACGCAATCATTTTGGAAAAGAAATGTTTATTATCGACAGAAAAGCTAAACTGAGTTGCCACCGTTTTGATTTTTCAAGAAATATCGTAAAAAGGCATTTAAAATTGAAAATAAAATATAAAAATGGAAATAAATTAAAAAATAACTAAAATGGGCACAACTACAAATAAATAGCTTTCATTTAAAAAAATAATTATCAAAATCGGTTGAGTAGGAAATTCAGGGCTGATGACACGACATTTTTTAGCTTGTCTGAAAGAAATAGCATCGGAGGCTAAAAAAAAAAAAAAAAAAAAAAAAAAAAAAAAAAAAAAAATTCAGTATCAACTGTTAAGAAAATCTTTAACAGTACTTTTTACCAAATATTAATCCAAATAAAACCAAAATATTAATCGTACATCCGAATTACATATTACCAAACGTAGATTACGGCGTAGAATTCCTTAACCCATTACCTATTTACCAATTATGCATCAGATCGCTCCATACCCCATAGATGTTGAATGATAGTGTATTGTCGTAAGGTATATCCTATAGCTGGCATCTCATCTCGCGTACAAAATAAAAATATTAATTAGTATAACGTTCTTCTAGACAGTTCTCGAATAAGCGAAAACAAAAATAATAGCATCAGCGGAATTCTTACTAATGGCATTTGCATAGATACAAAGGGTAAAATGTTGTATAGATAGTTGATTTTAATGTCTATTTAAATTATTTCGATAAAAAATATTTAGTTATTGACATTAATGAAATACAAAAAATATTAAGAGATGATTTATTGTATCTAAAGTAGCTTTCACCAAAAGATTAAAGAAGGTTGCAGGAATATCGTATTACTGCAAATTAAAAATAGCTAGAGTGAAGAAAAATATTAAGATAATATTCGTGTGCAATCATAAATACGTGTTGCCGGCTATCTTTAAACATAATACACCATTTCTTTACAACCAGTGCAAACAATCTGTTGAATTGCATCAAGAGAAAGACAAAAGCCACACATCAATTTCTATTTTTACATTCTAGGAACTAAAAAATGAAACAAGAAAGGGTTGTCAATTTTATAACCCTAACTTATTAAAGAGCGTGTGCTAAAACTTCTTAAGTATAAGCCGTCACTTATTGCGCTTTTAAACGCTTGAAAATCGCAATACTTAAAGGTCCATTTACAACTATTAATAGATATAGAAAGCTGTTTACGAGGAATAAGACGAAATACCTCTTACATATCTACAAAAAAAGCATTATTGTATCTATCTCTTTATCACCAGTGCATTCTATCAGTTGAACTACATCAAGTGAGAGACAGCAAAAACTTATTTACTCTTACTTTCCTGGTAAGAAAAATGGAATTATAAAAATTTATCAGAATTATATCCTTTATGTATTTACAAGTGCATGCTGAATCTCCCTCTGTATCTCACGTGGACTCTTGCACATTTGGCCTTTTAAAAAGTGCGTTATCTAAATGGTGACCTACAACTATTCGTGGAATTTTGAAAGATGTTCAAGAGAAGTGAAGTTTTCGAAAATTACAAAAAGCATTTCAGTAATGGAAATTATGATGTAGGAATCTTCAATAATGGACAGCATCTCTTTTTCACTTGTCCAATCCATTTGTTGAATTGCATTGAGATAAAGGAAGCAGCTTCATATAACATCCGCTCTTAATTAAAAAAAAGTGTATCGAGAAAAGGTTATCAGGGCTTCCTTTCATCGATTCCCTTCATACTTTCACTGATTTACCAGTAAATACCGAGCTTTTTAAAAAAAATATGTTTGCTTACGCTTTTTCGAAAATTGTAGTAATTTAATTTTTAATTTTGTATATGAGATGAGATACCAGTTACAGGTATTTAAAATTTCAAACAACACCAGCATTTTCGTAATAGGCAGCAGAACTCTCCATACCCCATGGATAGTGTATGATAGTGTATAGTTGTAAGATCTATCCTATAGCTTGCATCTCATCTCACTTACAAAAAAAAAATACAATAATTTTCTTCTTGACAATTCTGAAATAAGAAAAAACAAAATTAATAAAATCATTGGGATTCCTACTGATGAAGGCCATAGAATGATTAAAAATCTTTAAGATATTTTAATGTATTTTAAATAAATTTATATTGTAAGTTTACATTTGAATGCAATTTTATTACATTTATTTGTGCTTTATATGAATTATAATTAGATTTATTTATTTATTTTGGCAATTCGTCATGATGTTTTCATTTGAATAGTATTTCAATATTCAGATATGCAAGGCATCTGGAATAAAATATACTTCTAATTGTATTCTGAGTGGTATTTTAAAAATATTCTGTCTCTATGAGCTTTCAAAAATAAGTATTGTTGTTCTATGAATGCATCACAAAATATCCTTCAAAGTACAGTCAAAATCTTACAACATCAATAAATACTTATAGATTCTGAAATTTAAGTCTTCATTTTCTATAGTTTACATTTTTTTTTTTTTTTTTTTTTTTTTTTTTTTGATTTGCAAAATGCTGGATTCATTGTTTGTTTTACATATTTTACATTTTTGATTTATTTTAATTGATAACTGGCATAGTAAAAATAGCCTAAAATTAAACAAATAAATAAATAAAATTACACTTTGAAGCATTCATTTCTCTTAGGCAGAACTCAATACATATAATAACCACTTAAATGTTTCAAAGTACAGTTTATATCATAGAACCATCGGATGAAATATTATAACAGCCTATAATTAAAACAACATAAAAGTAATAAAACTGATAAGTTCAAAATAATTAAAGTTTATATTATACTTAAATGTAATTTATAAACATTTAAGCATATTGTTTCAATTATATTACATTATAAAACAAGTAATTTTTTTCTGACTGATGGCACTTTATAATATAAATTATTATCCTATACTTTATTAATTCGTTGAATACTAACCGTTTTTTAATAACAAATTGTACTCGTGTTTCGGTTATTTTTTGAATCAGAAATGTTTTGATATACAACAAATAGGATTATTGTTTATGAATTTTTATGAATTATTCTGAATTTTTTTATCCTATGAAAAAATAATAATAGTTTATCTGACATTTATATTTTAATTCGTAAATGCAATATTCTTTTAGTATATGGACTAATATATCAAATATGTGTATCCGCAATAAATAAATAAATAAATAAATAAATAATAATTGTAAGTCCTTGTAAAACTGAAGAAGAGGTGCAAAAATTTCTGAGGCACTAGAAAATAAAACATTGGACCACATACAGGAAAAATTAGAATATCATTAAAGCACTTCTCATGTTTCTTAGTTGATACATGTCAAAGAGATTTTGATGTTTGGTTAGTTTTACGTGGACTATCCTGTATATATAATGCAGGGTATCAATAAAAGATTGACCCAGGTAAAAGTTTTAATAGCATCAACTATAAGCGTTGCTGAAGTTTGATTCAAAATCACATATAAAGGCTAACTCAAACAGCTTTAGAAAAGTGCATATGCGAATACTGCTTTGTTGTTTATTTGCTTGCAGTGCCATGTACGCGAATTGTCGACTCCTGCGCGTAGAGTAGTATTGTTGGGTTGAATGTTGGTCAATTTAAAAATTGATAGAGCCATGTGTTTTTTTCTTTCGGGCATTATAAAAGATATTGTCTATGTTCCGACGATACCTATTGAATTCATACATTTGAGATACTTGACGAGGCTGTTATTTTCATTATTCGAGCTTGTTAACCCATTTGGAGTAAGATATGGACTTTAGGCTGGATATGTAAAATGCATCTAAAGTGCCACATATTGAACATGTATAAGAAAAACAAGGTTAGTTTACTTTTAACTCTAAAGTCAATTTGGTTAAAATTTGGTGGAAAGTTAATTTAATCTACTGTTTTTTCCGCAAACAATTAAAGTATGCTTTTTCATTAGAAATATTTATACATAAGCATATTGAGCAGCTTAACTAAAAAAAATTATCCCCCTTTCAAACTTAATTTTATGCCTTTTAAAATTGCAAAGCACAACTAACAAAAGTACATGGTTAGTTGACTAAGTAACGTTCGCACCAAATTTTCGTACCAAATAGAAGGCCGCGTGTTTGGAGTTTGGAATAAATACAACTTGTGTGGTCGTCAGCAAAAGATTCTAGCAGACATCAGTTGGCTTTAAACTTCAAGGATCAATCATGAAAAAAATACGTATTTGAAAATGATGTTAGATTTTGAGAATGATGCAAACTGTGGAGTAGAGGTACGAAATAAAGTTTTGTATAAAACTAAATAAAATGGCTACTGAGTATCTTTCTGTGTTGGCCAAAGCCTACAGGAAATATTTTCTTTTTATTAAAGTCTCAAATGTTCTTGCAGCAGAAAACATGTAAGGGCATCGATGTCAAACAACTCTTTGAACGTCCATCAAGTTTTCAAACTTCAGATAATGTGGTAAAACTGCAAGTAAGTTTGTCCTCTGATAATTCGATGAGTATCCAAATGATTGCGGAGAAGTTAAAACTTACAAAATTGATTGTGCATGAAATTGTCTCAAAAGAGCGTCTAATGCGAAAAATTTAAGATAAACTTGTTCTTCAAATTGACTCAGTTGCTGGTAAAATAAAGTATTACAACGCTCTTCCAACGACCATAAAGCATCACTCTGTTACTGTCTGTCTTTTGTCTAGTCCCTCGGTTAATTTATAGCTTAAAAGATCATTATTTTGACAATTTGTGTAACATGTAGAAAAATGTAATGTACTTTCTGAACATTGTTCCACTTGAATACTTCTACTGTGAAGGGGTATAAATGAGTGTACAAGGAGTATAAAGTAGTATACAATGGGGTATAAATGATGACAAAAACTATTTTGAAGAATAATAAGTTTTTTAATTATCTTCAAATAAATGAATTTTATGGAATCAGTCTCATTACTTACTCGACAGACTCTGTATTTCTCAAATATGGCAAAAAAAAAATAACTAAGAATGCTTCATTTATAACAATATAATTTATTAGTAATATTTAATTTTATATTTTGTCTAAAAATTTTAGTCCATTTAACAGGTACTTCCAGTTCATTAAACAAGAATCACATAAAAGTTTTACTCCACAAATAAACATTTTAAAGTTTTTGAAGTGACAACGCTAATTAAAAAACATAACGTGTTTACAAGAGAATACTTTATCAATGTTTCACTATGCTAATTAAATTCCATTAGTCTGTCAGCATGAATTTTTAACAGTATTTCTACATAAAGATCTAATCACATTTAATTATACAGGTAGGAACTTCTGAATTATAATAATCTGAATACTTTAAAAGCATAAAACTGTTAATCGTCTTATATCACAATTTGTCGATTAGTGGTAAAATTTACTTTTAAAAATGGACTGTTGCTTTCATTTTAAGAAATTGTTGTAACACTAATGAGCTGTTTGAAATTTTAAAAGTGAAAAGATGAAATGCATTATTTGCCTGGGTAAAACATTAATTAATTTAACAATTCAGTTGTTAAAAACACAAAATATTTTGATTATTAAATTGGAAATATTTAAAGGGATAATTAATAAATTTGTTAAAATAAATAAAAATTCAAACTAAGGTGCATTTCTTATTTATAGGTATGAGATGTATCAAAATATCTAGTTCATTTTGTTATGTACGTTTTCATAACTAAAAACAAATCTCCTCAACTTGTCCTATAGAAAACAATACTCAGTATTAAATTTATTTGAGTTGCTGTTATTATTATTTTGTCAAGATTATTACTATCAGAAAGTTTAAAACATACTCTACTAATAATAATTAAATTTTAAGTACAGCATGATACGATAAATTATCAGTTATTTCGAAAGTAATATTGTGATATAAAAATTATGTATACTATTGTTTTAACACAATCTAACTGATTGGTAAAGTTATCATACGAATTTAACATTTCCAGGTGAGCGAAAAATTGCCCAGGCCGGGAATCGAACCCGGATAATTGGCTTACAAGGCCAATGCTTTACCTGTTAAGCTAACCGGGCGATAACCGGCTGGGATTTTTCGCTCAGATAACCTTATTGGCCATAACATCTGGCCTGTCATTTAGAGAGCTCGGCAGAATAAGCCGCAGGTAATGGAACTCCATAGAACAATGGATACGTAGATATACTATTGTTTTAACACAATCTAACTGATTGGTAAAGTTATCATACGAATTGAATATTTCCAGCTGAGCGAAAAATTGCCCAGGCCGGGAATCGAACCCGGATACTTGGCTTACAAGTCCAATGCTTTACCTGTTAAGCTAACCGGGCCTTGTAAGCCAATTATCCGGGTTCGATTCCCGGCCTAGGTAATTTTTCGCTCAGCTGGAAATATTCAATTCGTATGATAACTTTACCAATCAGTTAGATTGTGTTAAAACAATAGTATATCTACGTATCCATCGTTCTATGGAGTTCTATTACCTGCGGCTTATTCTGCCGAGCTGTCTAAATGACAGACCAGATGTTATGGCCTATAAGGTTATCTGAGCAAAACAATCCCAGCCGGTTATCGCCCGGTTAGCTTAACAGGTAAAGCATTGGCTTTGTAAGCCAAGTATCCGGGTTCGATTCCCGGCCTGGGCAATTTTTCGCTCAGTTGGAAATATTCAATTCGTAAAAATTATAGTAGTCTCAGCGTTCAAGAAAATAAAAATCCGAAATTTAAAGACTTTAATAAAATTATTCTGGTCATGGATTATAACTTTGAAGTTTAAAAGCGTATGTATGAGGATTTGTTTTAATAAAAATTACGTTTCAGCATCGGAGTAGACGAAAGAAGAATATTGTATTCAAAATTGAAACCGGAACTCCATTGCAATAATCTTTCTAAATTTATATATTTCTAAATTAATTTTCAGAAAAAAAAACATAAAAAAGTAACAACAGAGGAACTAAAAACTGCATATAAATTACATAAAACGATATAGTTTTTTTTTTAATCATGATACAGCGAATGTTATTTTAAAAAAAATATTTTACATTTAATTTAGTGGCTGGCATTACTGCTTCTAGTGTGGTATTTAAATGCACTCCCGTGTCTGAGAGCACTATGGAAAAAAGAGCATTATGCTGGCATTTAAGTGAAGGTGAGAATAGTCAGAAAAAAGAAAACGACTCTTAAATGATTTTTGGATTTTTCATAATATATGAAAGGCCGTGTTCTGAAAACCATGATGCCAATAAAAATTCGTTACCTAAAATTGAGCGGAAAGGACGAAATATTTTATACATATATAGGGAAACTATGTTATAGAAATCAAATTGACTTTATATCAAGATTACTTAATACGATCAGTTGATAATAAATCTATTTTGAAATGGCAATATTATAACATTGATATTACAAAGAATATGGAAGAACATATCTAAAAAAAGAAAAAAGAAATGCCATTATATATTCAAAAAAGTTAATTACACTTTTATAAAAACACTCAATAATAAAGTAAGTTTCAGTCTATATTCCATGACCTTAAATACATTTGGAATACAGTAAAACGCCGATAATTCGGAATAATTGGGACCAGACCCAATCCAAGTTATTGAAAATCTGGATTATCCGGAGAATGAAAGCAAATGAAATAAAATAAAACATACTTACAGGAAGTCACCTTAATATTGAACATATTCAATATTTACAAACAGTAAAAATGTTTGCTTTGTAACTATAAAGTTTTTAAACTCCTGCTGTGACAGTTTTGTGGGCCGCATGTTCACAAATCCACTTGAGCATAAGTAGTTCCTTGAGTGTAGTCTTCACATGATGTTTAAAATAAGCTACTTATTGTTCTAAATTGGATGTTGCTGCATTATGGCTAATTACGTTTGGTTGATCATCATTGGCAATTGCATTTTCGTCTATATCATCTTCATTTTCATTTTTTTCAGATGCGCACAAAGCTCATTATTAAATTTATTTGAGTTGCTGTTATTATTATTTTATCAAGATTATTATTATCAGAAAGTTTAAAACATACTTTACTAATAATAATTAAATTTTAAGTACAGCATGATACGATAAATTATCAGTTATTTCGGAAGTAATATTGTGATATAAAAATTATAGTAGTCTCAGCGTTCAAGAAAATAAAAGTCAGAAATTTAAAGACTTTAACAAGGTTATTCTGGTCATGGATTACAGTAACTTTGAAGTTTAAAAGTGTATGCATGAGAATTTGTTTAAATGTACATTACGTTTCAACATCGGAGTAAACGAAAGAAAAATATTGTATTCAAAATTGAAACCGGAAATGCTTTGCAAAAATCTTTCTAAATTTATACATTTCTAAATTAATTTTCAGAAAAAAAACATAAAAAACTAACAACAAAAGAACTAAAACCTGCACATAAATTACATAAAACGCTATAGTTTTTTTCTTTTCTTAAGCACGATACAGCAAATGTAATTAAAAAAAAAATGATTTTACATTAAATTTAGTGGCTGGCATTACTGTTTCTAGTGTGGTATTTAAATGCACTCCTGTGTCTGAGAGGACTCTGGAAAAAGAGCATTATGCAGGCATTTAACTGAAGGGGAGAATAGTCAGAAAACGAAAACTACTCTTAAATGATTTTTGGATTTTTCATATTATTTGAAAGGCCGTGTTCTGAACACCATGATGCCAATAAAAATTCGTTACCTAAAATTAAGAGGAAGGGACGAAATATTTTATACATATATAGGCAAACTATGGCATAGAAATCAAATTGACGTTACATCAAGGTTACGTAATACGAGCAGTTGATCATAAATCTATTTTGAAATGGCAATATTATAACATTAATATTACAAAGACTATGGAAGAACATATCTAAAAAAAAGAAAAAGGAAATGCCATTATATATTTAAAAAAAGTTAATTGCACTTTTACAATAACACTAAATACTTAATAAAATAAATATCAGTCTACATTACATGGCCTTAAATGCATTTGGAATACAGTAAAACTCCGATAATTCGGAATAATTGGGACCAGACCCAATCCAGGTTATTGAAAATCTGGATTATCCGGAGAATGAAAGCAAATGAAATAAAATAAAACATACTTACAGAAAGTCACCTTAATATTGAACATATTCAATATTTACAAACAATAAAAATGACTACTTTGTAACTATAAAGTTTTTAATCTCCTGCTGTGACAGTTTTGTGGGCCGCATGTTCACAAATCCACTTAAGCATAAGTAGTTCGTTGAGTGTAGTCTTCACATGATGTTTAAAATAAGCTACTTATTGTTCTGAATTGGATGTTGCATCATTATGGCTAATAACGTTTGGTTGATCATCATTGGCAATGGTATTTTCGTCTATATCATCTTCATTTTCATTTTTTTCATATGCACACAAAGCTCATTATTAAATTTATTTGAGTTGATGTTATTATTATTTTTTCAAGATTATTATTATCAGAAAGTTTAAAACATACTCTACTAATGATAATTAATTTTTAAGTACAGCATGATACGATAAATTATCAGTTATTTCGTAAGTAATATTGTGATATAAAAATTATAGTAGTCTCAGCGTTCAAGAAATTAAATATCAGTAATTTAAAGACTTTAACAAGATTATTCTGGTCATGGATTACAATAACTTTGAAGTTTAAAGCGTATGTATGAGAATTTGTTTAAATATAAATTACGTTTCAGCATCGGAGTAAACGAAAGAAAAATATTGTATTCAAAATTGAAACCGGAAATCCTTCGCAAAAATCTTTCTAAATTTATATATTTCTAAATTAATCTTCAGAAAAAAACATAAAAAACTAACAACAGAGGAACTAAAACTGCACATATATTACATAAAACGCTATAGTTTCTTTTTCTTAAGCACGATACAGCGAATGTAATTTTTTTTTTAATTATTTTACATTAAATTTAGTGGCTGGCATTACTGTTTCTAGTGTGGTATTTAAATGCACTCCTGTGTCTGAGAGGACTCTGGAAAAAAGAGCATTATGCTGGCATTTAACTAAAGGGGAGAATAGTCAGAAAAACGAAAACGACTCTTAAATGATTTTTGGATTTTTCATAATATATAAAAGGCCGTGTTCCGCACCATGATGCCAATAAAAATTCGTTACCTAAATTAAGAGGAAGGGACGGAATATTTTATACATATATAGGCAAACTATGTCATAGAAATCAAACTGACGTTACATCAAGATTACATAATACGAGCAGTTGATCATACGTCTATTTTGAAATCGCAATATTATAACATTGATATTACAAAGACTATGGAACAACATATCTAAAAAAAAGAAAAAGGAAATGCCGTTATATATTTAAAAAAAGTTAATTGCACTTTTACAATAACACTAAATACTTAATAAAATAAGTATCAGTCTACATTACATGTCCAACCAATTTCTAATGTTACTACTATCAACATCTGAGCAACCATAATTTTTTTTTGAATGTGCTAATAAAATCTTACTGTGTAATTTCTTTTTACATTCTTGTTTATTCCCCCTTCTATTTCAATTTTTCGCAAGTGATTTGTAGAAACATTTTGCCGCAAAAACAAGGTAACAGCCTCGAGAGAACTATGGTTCAAAGATCATTCACGATCAGAGAGCAATCCTTATCAGTCAGTGTATCTATATGGACTATTTTACCCTGCTTTCTTTCAATGCTCTAAATAAAACTTTATTGTACTATGAACTTTAGATGACTTTTCTAAATGGAGTAAATAGTAAACTGTGAAAAATAGAATTTCCACATTTAAAGGATACATAGCTAAATTTGCGGTCCTTTGGTAGATAACATTAAAGAGTTTGAATAAGAGAGCTTAAAATTTTTTTTCCGAAAAGATTACAGAAAAGTCTTTTTTATTAAGAATACGAAAATGAAATAAATTTAAGTTATGGAAATTTTTAATTTGCTTCTCAAACTTAAAAGAAAAAATATCGATCAGACAGATCAGTATTTTCCGGAGATCCGGAATAACGGTAATCCGAATTAGTGGGGTTCTACTGCACTTACGACAAAATAGAAATCGGAGTAAAAACTATTCAAGTCCATCTTATTTGCATTACGTTGGATAGATATTTCATTATTAGACATTGTAGGTACATTTATCCTAGATAATATTTATATTAGAATTTTATATGTTTGTGATTTTTTTTCATTACCATTAAACCCACATTAAATGGTAAGAAAAGATAAAACAAATGAAAACCAACTGCTTATAATCTACTTATTTGCAGCATAAAATGGAAAATTTCTAACAATAAAAACAAAACACCGAAAATATAAATATAATAGCTCAAAGTATATAATATGTAATTTTAAGCCAAAACATAATAATAGTTAACCAATTTTTCTAATTAAAATGTCTGATGCATGTAACACAATTATGCGGTACATAAACTTTAAAATATTTCACTATAAATAAATTATATTATTTTAAATTACAATTCTTTCATAATTGAACATACTGGAAGCTTATATAGTAATTATTTCAAATTTGATATACAGGGTGGTCATAAAAAAACTTTGCCGATATATGGAGCTCTAGCGGCCAGTCCGCTCAACCGATCGAAATGAAATTTCAGATATAGCTATTCAGAGGTATGAGCTCGAGATTCTGTGAACGGCAACAAAATGGCGCTCACGGTTACGGTTATAGTTACAGAAACTCGAAAATTTCCAATGGCAACACCCATTTTTTTTCATCGCAAAATGCTCAGCGCATGCAAAAACCCTAAAGAGCGTTGGAACCCTACGTTTATCCCAAGAAACGGATATGTTATGCACGCACAAAAAACCGTTCTGCGAATCCTTCCCCCCATAAAAAAAACACGATTGGGACGCAAGGAGGAAATTTGCATATGACACAGAGTCAGTACACTAATCTCTGATTACAATACAGATCGGAGAAATTAAAATTTTTATTTTGATTACACATTTTCTACATGGGTGCCATCACCATTAATTGCCTGTGATGATGAATATTTTTTTCTCCTCAATATCCTTTATATGTTAAGAAAAAAAAAATTAAATATGATTTAAATTTTTTCATTACAAATAGTTATATAAGCCTTGAGAGTATTTATCATAATTTAGCGTTTTTTAAATTGGTTAAATGTGAAGAAATATATTAATTTAAATAAATTTTTTATTGCAGTGAAACCAACAGCTTAGTGAACGGATATACAACAGACTATTTTTATACTCATTTTGCACCAGCATTCTCCTAATATAATATTTGGAATATATTTTTCTTGCAAATGTTAACAAAGTGTCTGTTAAAATTTTCGGATTTTAGAAATTGATACAAATTAGAATTAAAAAATAGTTGCGTGTGGCAGCTCTAGATATATCAATTCGCAGCCGTTGAAAGATTAAAGAACTATAAAACAAGCATTATTCCACCTTCCTCTATATCCATATGTATTTTATCAAAGGTTTTCGGCGGAAACTTTAATTTTTGACACCAACTACGAAACATTTGAAAAATGAGTCGTTAATACTTTTAGGTAGCTTTCATTACAAAAAGTAAAAAGCTACCTATTGCAGCCGTCCGGAGGAAAGCACTTCCGGAAAATTTTGGTATATTTTCACCGATCATGACCCCCAGACCCCAAAACCACCCTCCGTTCAAATGTTGACATATATATATATATATATATATATATACACTATATTGCCATTGATTATGGGACACTTGCGATTTTAGACATTTTACTAGATATCTAGAAAAATACATGAGGAATCATCTCGAAACTCTTAGTGTATAAATATAATAGTATACGTCATACATCTCCGTGAAGATTTTTTACCGAAACGCCATAGGGGACCGTCAACAAATTAAAAAATAATGAATATCTTTTGAATAACCCTGTCAAAACTAATGTAGCAAAAGCGCTCAAACTCTTGATTATGATTGAATGCCTAATTGTAATACACTGTGTTCATTTTTATGCAAATAGCATGCACACTCGCAGAGTAATTAGGGTTTTTATAAAAATGGTCCCAAATTTTTCCACGTTTTTCCATTATAATTTTCAGAGTTCTTAATATAAAATAATATTTTGTTCAGAAAATATGACAAACAATATTGCACACAGTACCCTGTAATCAGAATTAAAAAATAATAAAAATTGAATGAAAAATGAGTAGGTTTGCTATATAATTTTTTATTGCGCATGCGTCAAAGATATCAAAATTTTATCTGCATATTATGTTAGCTAAATGTATAGAGCAACTTTTGTAAAAGTCTCAAAATCATAGCTTGAAAATTATGAAAGTAATCGTCTATAGAAAAAGGACAAAATCCGTTGTTTCCAAAATGAAGCAAAAAAATGAGGGATTTTATCGAAATGCAGTAGTACATCCCATATTGTGTATTCTATATTGACACTAATCAATGAATATATGAATACAACCCCTCTTGTTTTTGCTTCATTTTGAGAATAACGGATTTTCGTCTTATTCAATTGACGATTATTGTCAGAATTTTCAAGTTATGATTTTGTGACTTTCACAAAAGTTGCTCTATACATTTAGCTAACACAATATGCAAATGAAATTTTGATATCGTTGACGCATGCGCAGTAAAAAATTATTTAGTGAACCAACTCATTTTTTATACAATTTTCATTATTTTTTAATTCTGATTACAGGGTACTGTGTGCAATGTTGTTTGTCATATTTTCTGAAAAAAATAATATTTTATATTAAGAACTCTGAAAATTATAAGGAAAAAACTTGGAAAAATTTGGGGTCATTTTTATAAAAACCTTAATTACTCTGCGAGTATGCATGCTATTTGCATAAAAATGAACAAGGCTTATTACAATAAGGCATTCAATTACAATCTAGAGTTTGAGCTCTTTTGCTACATTAGTTTTGACAGGGTTATTCAAAAGATATTCATTCTTTATTAATTTGTTGACGGTCCCCTATGGCGTTTCGGTAAAAAATCTTCACGGAGATGTATGACTTATACTATTATATTTATACACTAAGAGTTTCGAGATAATTCCTCATGTATTTTTCTAGATATTTAGTAAAATGTCTAAAATCACAAGTGTCCCATAATCAATGGCAATATAGTGTATATAACCATATATATATATATCTGATTTTTGTCATGCGATAACTAACGTATTTATGAACCAATTTGAATGAAACTTGGTAAGTACATTAGGGTGGATCGAAATTTTTTTTTTCACAGTGTCAAAACCTACCTATGCGGAAAAAAGTTCTCTTGGATGGAGATTAAGGGAAAAATAATTAAAAAATTAATTTTAAATTTTACTACTGCCACAATAAGGTTGAATTTCAAAAATAAGTGAAAAAAGACCTAATTTTGGCTAGATTATTTTTGATTCAAAAAAATAGTTTAAAAAATTGTCCAAAACCTACCTATGCGTAAAAGATGTTATATTATATGCTGAGTTTGAGAAAAATAATTAAAAAAATTAATTTCAAAATTTAAATATGCCGCAATGTGGTTCAAATTTATGTATTTTTACGTTTTTAAGGTAAAAAATCAACTTTTTTTTTGTAAAATAAAATATGAATTTTAGACATTTTTAACATTTATTGCAATGAGGGGATATTTGATTGATTACAAGATAAAAACTTTAGTATCTTAATTAACAGCTTCATTAGTATTAAATCAAGAAAAATCGTCAACATTGCAATTGGCGATAATGACGTTCGGTATTGAAAATCGGCATGAGATTTTGTAATTCAATTTGATTTTTATAAAACCGTCTCTTATATACTATGGTCCAAACACAGCAGAAATACTGTGATTATTCGTTTTGTAGAATGAGCGTTGCGTGAATAGATATTATTGATAGTAGATGTTATTGCCAGTGGAATGCTTGCTGGATTTACATATTGCTTCTGAAATCATGGCGTTACTAAATCCCTCAGTTAGTGGAGGTTCGACACATATTCCTATTTAATTAAATCTATGTAATACGTCGCAAAAGGTCAAAAAGCTGGTAAATAGAAAATATAGATATTTTTTAATGTAATGATTAGGATTACAGCAGACCGTTTGATTTCACTCGCGCGCTTTTAGAATTCATATACTGACATAAATGAAAATACAAAAAGCTTCTAATATGCTGCGAATAATCTTTCTATTTCACCAGTGAAACATTTGTGCCAAGCCGCGGTTCCATCCATGCTGCAAAAAGATGACAGAGTGGAACCTCATTGGTGTGTAACTAGCACAAAAACCATTGTAGTGGACGCTTGAAGATCAGTTCCATATTTCGAATAACACATTCTTTATCATCTATATTAACAGACATTCCGTCTCAACCGATCGCAACCAACTTTGTTACATGTATATTATTGTTAACACATGACAAAAAAAAAAAATGTGCGTCGTGTTTTCAAATTGTTTGGTACTCTCCCAGAATTTACATATATGTGACCGATGTATTCGGAACCCAGTTCTTATTTCAAGCTCAAGTCTGCTTCCATTATGATTTTTCTTCTGTTGTTTTCTAGTGATGTAGTCTGTCTTTACACCCATAAAAGTTAAAGAAAATGGCCATGATCATAATCTTTTACAAATGACTAAAGAGAATGACTAAAACGATGGAGTGGTCTTTGGTTTGTTTTATCATGCCAAATTTTTTCTGTCAGTAGCATTCGATTCATAGTTTTGTGAGATAATGCCCACATCTTGAAGTGCACCAGACACGACGGCAGCACCTGCTTGGTCGGAAATGCACAAACTGTCCAATATTCTGATGATGTGGCACCTAGCTCGGCAGCAGTTTGGCTTTTCAATGATATAGCTGATGATGCAGAAAAGTGAGTTTGCTCTCAATACGTCGGTTTAGTTTACACTCAATATTCATATTCATATTCAAATCTATTCAACTGAAAAAACAGGCAGTATTTTCGGAAATGGTCCAAAAGACTGTAGTAGCTTTCAGTATCTTATTTTGTTTTACAAAAATTAAGAAGAGCGCAATATTTGTCGTTAAACAGTTTAATTTTTCTTAAAATGCTGCTGTGGTAAGTTATTGAGATTGAATCTCATTTACAGGTCACTAGTAACTTATTAGCAACTCCTTCTCATTGGCAGGAAATAAATAGATGTTGACCGATTCCTTTCTTCGGTTATTTTTTAAATACCAATATGTAAATTTTATAACTTTTTGTAATAGGGAGCATATTTATTGGCATATCAAAGCTAGACCCAAATAGGGTGTAATTCATATCTCTCTCTCTTTTTATTTTTTTTAACAACGCCATGGTACAGTAATATTCAAGGTACACTAAGCTACACAATACAAGCAGACAAATTCTAGCTAAAAAAACTGGAACTGCCAGTTTTTCAAAATTTTAAATCACTTTCAGGAACATTAAATTTCGAAATTAGTTTTTTTTTAGTTAATATCCATGCAATATAATATTTCTTACGCAAAGGATTGATATTAAAATTATTATTTTGCGTCAAAAATAAATCTAACCAAAACTAGATCTTTTTCCAATTTTTCAATATTTTATCGAATTTTCAACTCTTTTGTGGCAGTATTAAATTTCGAATTTATTACTTATTATTCTTTTTTACTTAACCTCCATACGATATAACATCTTTTCCGCATTGTTGGATTTAAAAAATTATTAAAATAATTTGTTTTTGACTAAAATAACCTAACCAAAATTCGGTTTTTTTTCAATTTTTTTCGAAAATTCAACCCTTTTGTGGCAGTATTAAATTTTAAAATTAATTTTTTTTATTATTTTTCCCTTAATCTCCATACAATGGAACATCTTTTCCGCATAGGTAGATTTTCATGAATGGTAATTTTTTTTTCGCCATAGACAATCGATCAACCCTAATGTACATAGTACATACAAATGTCTCGACCGAGTTCGTTGGTCAGCATCATCCGCTATTTTGTTTCAAAATGGCGGCCATTTTAATTTTTTAAAAAAAATTAAAATTTAAAATTAAATGCAAAAAAATTAAAAGTTGAAAACTATTTTCCTTTTGCATGTTAGAACTCAAAGCAAAGATTCCAGAACACTTTTTATTTTGTCTATATCTTAAAAAATGATTGAGTTATAGCACTTTGAATTTTTCTTATGGCTGACATTTTGAAACGATCTGATTTTTGTCACGTGATAACACGCGTATTTATGAAACGATTTCAATGAAACTTGGTATGTACATAGTACATACAAATGTCTCGACCGAGTTCGTTGGCCAGCATCATCCGCCATTTTGTTTCAAAATGGTGGACATTTTAATTCTTTTAAAAATTTAAAAATTTAAAATTAAATGCAAAAAAATTAAAATTTGAAAAATATTTTTCTTTTACGTGTTAGAACTTAAAACAACGATTCCAGAACACCTTTTATTTTGTCTATATCTTACAAAATGATTGAGTTATAGCACTTTGAATTTTTCTTATGTCTGACATTTTGAAACGATCTGATATTTGTCACGTGATAACACGCGTATTTATGAACCGATTTCAATGAAACTTGGGATGTACATAGTACATACAAATGTCTCGACCGAGTTCGTTGGCCAGCATCATCCGCCATTTTGTTTCAAAATAGTGGCCATTTTAATTTTTTTAAAAATTTAAAAATTTAAAATTAAATGCGAAAAAATCAAAATTTGAAAAATATTTTTCTTTTACGTGTTAGAACTTAAAACAACGATTCCAGAACACCTTTTATTTTGTCTATATCTTACAAAATGATTGAGTTATAGCACTTTGAATTTTGCTCATGGCTGACATTTTGAAACTGTCTGATCTGAACGATTCATAATGTTGCTTTAAAATGGCATACTTTTTATGATATCGTGGAATTTGGTGACTCTCTAAATCGCTTAAAATAATTCCAGGTTGAATAAAAGATGACTAATTTCTAAAAATTTCTTTTAATATTCAGTCTTGACAAAAACTAATTTCAATATTATAAAATCACTAATTTTATAAGATTATTTCCACTAATTTGGGCTTAGTATTTTTGAACAATGTAACTTACCTTAAAATAAGTAAATAAATATATAAGTATATGAAAGCTACCTCTTCCTCACGGCATTACCGGAATGACTTTTTTTGTATTCTGTGACTGTGACGAAATAATAGCGTGTACTAAGAATTACTATTTGTTTGTACTGAAGAGGGTCCGAGTTTGGTCCGAAATGCCTACAAATTATACTTTATTAGATTTTAATGTATTTTAAAGTGTTTTTATATTGTTGAATAAGAGATTTGATTATATATAAAATTTATTTACATTTTCGAAGTGAAATAAAATATGCATTCTGCAAAATATGCAGTGCTCAAATGTAGTTGCTATTCATTAGGGTGTGCCAAAAATGAATGTAATTTTGTTTCTTAAACAGATGTGGGTCTTACCGTCTAAAAATTTCAACTAGTCCTATTGCTAAGAAAAATGAAGTTAGAACTCATTTTGGAAAAATTAAAGGCTCCTCAAATTTACACAAATTCGCCGATTTTTGTAAAAATATGGAATTTTTTTTTAATTTCATTTCAGCATTTTTTAGCGACCCCATTTCCGTCTCTTATGTTCAAAAAACGACCTAAATCCTATCACAAATCCGCAGACAAGCTAGCGCCTGAGCTGTCTGGTCAACATACTTATCGTTTGAATTGGCTATGAAATCTGATCTGCCATCTTATTTTAAAAAAAGCCATTGTACCAAAATGAGATCAGACTTTTGGTAAGCATCCCATAATACTTTAAAATTATCAATTGTGATGAATCTTGTAGTTGATAAAATTCAAGATTTTTAAGCCATATAGACATATAATTCAAATAAAAAAAATCCTTATCTTTATTTATTTATTTATTTATTTATTTATTTATTAATGTGGATGATTTTGAAGCCATATTATCTAACGTACTAGTGACCAGGGTCTCACATCTGCTGTGAAATAACGAGTAAGGTAAAATTAAAATATAGGTTAAATGCTTAAAATTTACTTTTTTTCTAAAAACTTTTTTTACAAAATAAGATTTAAGGAATCTAAGTGACAGAAAAAGAATTAATTTTGAAATTACTTTAACAAGTGTCCCTTTATACATTTGAAAATATATGAAATTCCGACGGTATTTTGATCATCAAAATTTATATATTCGTTAAGATCGTCGTTTAAACATAAAAAAACTTGCAAATTCGTAGTGAATGTACAAAAAGAAATTGAGTCATGGGTAATATCACGAGCTGTAAGCTGTTGAATGTAGTGGAACACCCAAATTTACATCATTTAGTAGTTGTTTCACAATTTTGTTATAAATGTGGATCGGTGACTAAAAGAAATCCGAAATTCGTTCAATTATTATAAGAAAAAATTCTGTAATATGACACCTAACTGCATAAAATGATGACAAAACGATATTTTATTAATGCATGTAAGTAACACAATTTTTTAAGTAATCAATTTTTTTTCAGTGAACTTATATTACGTCGTCCGTTACTCGTATTAATAAATCTATATACATATGTATTATTCTATCACATGGGACATAAAAATTACGATTATTTGTTTATTGTTTAATGGCAACGTCGAAATGAAACGAATCTTATTGGTTACGGTGCAAAAGTACTTTGGTAAAATTTAGGTTGTGGAAAATTTAATTTATATTTACTTTATTCCTCCGCTGCAATTGTGGAGCTTCAAAGAATAAATATTTTTATTTTTTCTATCCTTTCTACTTAAAATAAATAAATAAAAGTCATGAATATTAAACTTTTCAGTTTCAAATTAAAGTTGCGTATTATAAATGAAATGAATGAAAGGATTATACTATTATATATTAAATAATTAATGAAATATCGAAAAATGCCGCGGGTATAATATTTGGCGATTTATTATTTGCGCCAGGCTAGCATAAAAATAATACGTTCTTGATTTATCAACACAGATGTCATACATGCACCACATTGGCGCGTTATTTTTCTGACGCAAATTTGGCGAAAACTTCGTTTTGAAATACCAATTACATACATATTGTTTAACAAAATTCTATTATTTTAAAACGGAAATAATAATAAATTTATAATATGTTTGGTTAATAATTATAGAATAAAACAATTTATATTATTAAAAAAAAGAAAATAAAAGTAAACAAAGTTTATTAATATAAAAATTAACAATAGCCGAGTTACCATGTGAGGCGTATACGAATAATTGTCATTTTGTTTCAATCGCGTGAATGTGATGTGTATAACATCTGTGTCTACTTCTCTAGCAGAATCTTCTAATTTGGCAAACAAATTAAGCAATTAAAATAAATTCTGAATAAAAGCAGCATGATTTAACGTTTAGTACACAATGAAGAGAGACCAAACTGGTCACCAAGGCCTGCTAGTATCCTAAATTGATATTAAAAATGTCCTTGAAATTTTAAGAAAAATTTATTATTTTTATACTTTAATATAGTAAGCTCCCATGCAATTCAGGTGAAATATATCAGAATGCTTTGCTGCCATGAAGTAATAAAAGGATGTTTTAAAATTAACATTATTCATTAAATACATTTGAAAAAAAATGCACTAATTTACCATACGCAGTCTTATACATTTGTAGGTACAAAAAAGTATATTTTATTCATGAAGTTAAACCACTTAAAAAACCAAAAAAAAAAATAATATTGAATAGTGTATGTTCAACCATGAAGTAAATAACAGTCGAATCTCGACCATGAAATAAAGTAGATTATTCACTCTGCTTTTCTTTTTCCTATTTATTCTGCAATAGAAAAATCAAATATTTTTTTTTTTTTACTTTTTTTTCTATCAAATATCTATTTTATCATTTCCAAGTCTATTGATGCGGAAGCAGATTAGATATCTGAAAATCTCAAGACAATCAAACATGAACAAATTTTTGTAAAATGCTCATATTTATTCCAATTTCATTTATATTTTTATGTTTTTCATAAAAACTGATTCAACATAGGCTTCGCAAAAAAGGTGTAAAAATGAATGAATTACATCTGTTTAAACTACTTGCACTTTACACACATCAACATATTCCAAGACAAATGCTATAAAATTTGTTGATTTTATTTTCACCATATGACCAGTTTTACGGTGTCATATATCTGCGGTTTCTGAAACAATTTTTTTTCAAGCAATATGTTTCCCACATGTCTTGAATACCATATGCATTAAACTTCAAGGTCAATTGCTGAGCACTTGATTATATATAGTGTGTTGCAATTATATGACGAAATTCATAAGAAACAAAAACGAAAAGGACATGCATTAAGCACAATTTCTAAAAAACTTTCTGACACATTCGGACTAATGTGACAAAACTGCACAGTTTAACGAGTTAAAATTTTAATTCGGTCTTAATTCTAAGTATAATTTAACCATATAGAAACGCATAACGCGTTTGAAAATCCAATTTCCTTTGTTCTGAATTATGTGAGCTTGATATCCATTGATTTATTTGTATCCATTGATTCCATGAATGCCAAACTTTTGTTCAGTTAAGAAATATATGCATTTGAGCCTCGTTAACGCAAAAGCAGAATGATGAACTTTACTTATTCATTTTAAAGGGTAGATTATGTTATCCGAACTTAAAAGAACAGAAAATTTGACATTGCATTTGGAAACGGTATATGATGAATTAATTCTCGTTAACATTCTTTGTGTTAACACATTTTGATTGCACAGGTTTTAGTTGAATATTCTCACTCAGCAATTTCGGGTATAGGGAGAATGGTACGGGAATTCCTTTTTGTAGCCGTGTATATGAGGTGTAGAATTTTAATACCAAAAAATAACTAGTTACATTTAAAAGCATATGGCGAAATTGTAAACACACTTCCAGCAATTCTTATTAAAAAACAATACTGCAACCGATTTATTTTCTGTGCGCATGTAAATGAATTACAAATATTAAGATTAAACAATTCTATCGTAATCTTATAGTAAGTAATTTCAGTGATTCATATCAGTTTAAATACACTTGAAATAGGAAATCTCTTCAAAATAACCTGCAAACTATTTATCACCACATGCCAGTTCCTTTTAGTGTCTCTATAAATAAATGTTACTCTTACATGCTACAAATGAAACAACAAAATTTTTTTGGTGACTCTAAATAAGTTTTTATCAACTGCAATGTAATTCAAACATATTTATGGAAGTTAGAGTGTGAAAGGAATGCGGAATGCATAAATACTTTTAAAATTTGATGAAAAGGGTTAAAAATTAGTTTCTAAAACAACAGATATATATCATTGAACCACAGGTGATGTCTTGAAAGAAATTCTACAAAATTTATTCGAATGCAAAAAAAAAAAAAAAAATGTTCTCGTAATAAAAACTTTATCTACTAACGAGTGCTGCTCAAAGTCGTTTCCATAATGAAGATAAACGACATGGAAATTGCACGAAGATTTAAAAATATTCAGATCATGCTGTTATAGTAGACAGTACTTCAGATATAGTATAGTGGTAGAAATCTTGTTTGTGTTCCAGTAAATATACAGGAAGAAACTTTCATTACACGTCAGCAACGTATATCATATTGATAAAATGTGAAATAGTTTAATATAATTATCACACACCCCGAACAATGCTTTCCCTTATAGCATTATGTAGTGGAATACTTTTGTGTGGCCCTGTAATTTAATAATAAATATTCTTTGCATCACAGCTTGTACAGAATGTATACTTTAATATATAAATACTTCATAGGTTCTTGTAAATTCTATTATATTCGAATAAATGTTACACCATTAAAATGCATTTGAAACATTTTTCCACATTGACCGTAATGTAACGGAATATTTTTGACTCTCTCTGTAATTGATCTATGCATCCAATTTTCATAAAATTTGAAATGACTCGACAAAATTATGTAATAATTATGCATTTTGAATTTTAAACGATTAAAATGCATTTTAAACTTTTTTCCCCATTGACCATAACGTAATGGAATACTTTTGATTGTCCCTGTAATTGATCTATGCATCCGATTTTTATAAATTTTGAAATGAATTGACAACATTATGTAATTATTATATATTTTAAATTTCAAACGATTCGGTTGGGTAGTTTTTGTGTTGTTATATGCGGACGGACGGACTGAAAGACAACTATAGGTGCTACATATTTACATAATTACGAACGCACTTAAAAATGAGATGAAGCAAAATGTTAAAAATAGCAAGGCAAAAAGATGTTTTTAATAAACAAGATTTTTTAAGTGTCCCTAAAAAATCCAACGCTTTAAGATCCAGAAATCAAAATGTCATTGTTGTCTAAAATGTATGACTGGTTTTGTTGCCATTATTGAAATGTGTTTCAGAAAAAAAAAATTACATTATTTCCGATCCTTATCCTCTTTTATACCCAGAACAAACCATGGTTTTATTCCACAAACAAATCGGGAAACAATCAGGGGTAACTCATGGATTTTATAAAAAGTTTTTTTTTTTTTTTTTTTTTTTTTTTTTTTCAAAAGTGGAAATACAATTAAATGAAGCTGTAATTCTCAGGTTAAGCTTTCTTTCCCTATTAACTATGTAGGTAATAAACACATAAAGTTCTATTTCGATGTTTTTGCTTACTATTACTTTTATCTTTTTTTAAAAATACCTATTGTATAACGTCATCTATTGGTATTTCTGAATTTATTTATTTTTGTAATCCGTTTTTCCATTCCCTGATTACCTTTGCATCACTTTGCGGTACATTGATTTTGTATTATATAAGGAAATAGCTTTATTTCTTACTCAAAAGGGTAGGTAAAAAAATTATATGTAATTAAAGAATAATTAAAACCAAAAAGTGCAGTCTATTTTTACTTTAAATATTTTTTTTTTAATTACATTACATTCAGAATTTTTCTTATTGAATTATTTGTATTCAGTATTTATTCAGTACTGTCTTACAGTGCTATCGGAAAGATAAAACTGTTACTTAAAATAAAAGCACCGAATGAAAAGCTCATGTAAAATTTGCCTTTTATTTGCTTAACAAAGTATAACTTTAAACAACTTACAATGCTTTGTAGCGTTCAAAACAAATGATTTGGAAAATAAAGTAACTTTTCAAAAAGTTTAAAAGTAACCCAATCGTATGAATTGAACAGAAAACCGAAACTTTTCTGACTTTCAAATAGCGACTTTCGAAATAAAAAAGATTTCAGATAAATTCGATTCGCAGAACTTTAAAAAAGAAAAGTGTGAAATTTAATTTTAATCTCTTGAACCGGTTAGCTGATACCAAGTGAAAATCAGAATTTTGTGTTCGTAAGTTTTATTACAGTTTGAGATAAATTTGTGTAAATTGCGAACATTTATGGTTATATTAAAGAAGTATATGAGTGTAATTTTTTCCTATATTTTTATTTATTTATGTATTTTTTTCAAAATCTCGATTACATTATTATTTTACTTTGGCATGCATATGACATGATTGGCCACTTTTATTTGATACTATTATGATATTGTCATTATTTTTATTGTATTTCTTTAAATACAATTATATAACGATTTAACAAACTACTTCATACATAAAAATGCAAAAATATGCACAGTTACATATAAGTTTGCCTAAAATGTTTAATATATTTTTTACTATATTTAATAGTGAAATTACTAATAAAAAGTTATAATACATTAATATATGTTTGCATAAATTATTTAATAGTTTTATTTATAATTTTTTAAAAGAAATAACTGATGAAAAAATTAATAATACTTGTTTAAATAACATTTTTTTCATAGTGAGTCCGGTTTTTTTCGGTATTGAAATGTAAAATTCTAAATTTTTAATGGGTTAACTGACTCTTAAGAAGATTCAAAAATAAATTGTATGCACAGATTTCTGCTTTTAAGATATTCATATATCTTATCTGAGCTTTCTATAACAGCTGGTTTTAGAATTTATTTTATTTTGTTCTTTATTTTTTTTTATTAACGCTTTATCACTTATATTTAAATCACCTTTTGCCGATGAAAAATGTTTCCGTCGCTGCTTCAAGAAAGTTAGGAAAAGGTTCAAAACTCATTTTACATTAAAATGGAATATAATATATTGTGTAAAGTCATGCATTAGGATACAAATGTATTAAATAGATTATTTTAAAAAAACTTTTAATACAAATGCAGAATATTGCATTTATTGATAATTAGAAGCTTATTTTCTAGAGAACAAATCAACATCGTTTTAATACATTTCTTTTAACTTATGTACTAAATCTTTGTAATGCATAGTGGTTACAAATTGCGATCATATGGACAAAAATTATTTCTGGCTTTCCTGGTAGTTGCTTATAATATTTTTTTTTATTTTACAATATTTTAAATGACGTTACATTATGGCTTTAAACTAACTGTAACGGGAGGTTTCGGGGAAGGGGCCTAATGAAGCAAAATAGATGACTAATATTTATTAAATTTTAACTTTTTTTGTTTGTTACAGGATTGTTTAAAAAAATATAATTTTAAATTTTTCATTATGGTGACTATTTTTTCTTCTAAAGCCAGATCACCTAATTCAATCTCCATGGATTTTTTCATTCTCCCTTTTCTTAATTCTCCAAAAATATACAGCTAAAAGTCTTGTTTTTTCCCTTTATTATGTTATTGAAAAGTGATAATAAAGGTTATGAGTAGTCAAGGTTATAATCAATCCTTCTACATTTTTCCTATAACATAGGGAAAAAATCTAATATATGTACTTTTTTAACATTTGTGTTCACATTTCGAAATTTATGCTTACAGTGATTTAATAATAAATCATCCAATTGATTCATGAAATTATTTTCCGAATAATCGATAATGTTCCCCACCTTCTTTCCTTTTATTCTTTTTATTTACCTAAATTCGAATTTATAACTTTTTTCCCACCTCCCTCTCACGTTATAGAATGTCTGAATTTCTTTAGTTTATAGAAACATAATCTGCTACTTCTTATTTAGTCCTATTGCGTAACGTATACATTCTTGTGGTACTCAAACAATAACAACAATAACAAAAAACTTATCATTACTCTAGATTTGGAATATAATGTAGTAATTTAAATTAATGTAGAGATGCGTTATCTATCATTAAAATATCAGTTTGTAAACAATTTAAAAAAAAAGATACAAGAATCATACTGAATTCGAGACACTTGGCGACAATGAATTTGGCAAGGTGATAAATAAACGCACCTGATGCTGTCACATTTTTCTTATTTTTGGTTACGCCTACATGAAATCATTGTTTTATTGACTTGATTTATGATGTATTATGAAATTTGAGATTAAATAAATCTCTCATAGCATATTTTGACAATTCAAAGAATAATTCAATTTCACGTGTTTAGTAATTTGCTTTCGTACTAAAGAAATCTCAGGAATAAGGGACATTTTAATAATTGCAATATTTGTAAAGTAACTGTGATGTAAAGTTTCATATTGCAAGTGTTTGTTCACATATTTTTCTGTAATTAGTTGTAAAATTTGAAAATTACAGTGCCTGCGTGATGTAGTTCAAGTTTATAAATGTTTGTTAAAGTTTTTTGATGGACAAATTTGTATTGATGTAAAATAATATTTTACAGTTGATTGGTGTTCTCAGTCTATATATTGGTTAATTTCTATATACATAAAGATATTTACAGTGCATATATATATATATATATATATGCATATAAGTAAACTTTTAGTATGTACTTTTCAAAAAAGTGACATTTTAGTATCAATTTCTATATAAGGAAAATAATGCAAATTGAAAAAATTAAAAACTCATAAATATTATAAAATGAAAAAAAAAATCTCCGACTCTTTAGCACCCCTAGGGTGGACCTTAAATGCCATGATTTTTTTAAATTATTATTTTTACAAGTCTCACCCCCCAATTTTGTTCCTTTTTGATACAAAAACATTATGTAAAAAGTTTGAGCAATAAATTCAAATATTTAGAGGTAGCTCAATTGACCTGAAATTCATAAAATTAGGAAAACATTCAGAATATTAGCTACACTAAATAAGTAATCACTTTAAATGTTTTAATACTTTAATTGGGACAATTTATTTAATTTACAGCACAGTTATTAGGTTTTCATGTTACGTTAAAATTTTATTGCATTTGTGCAGGTTGAGCGAGACGCATTTTCTTTTGTTTTGTTATCAGGGTACATTTTACGATGATCTTCAACAACTTGTAGTAAAAATTGTAGTTGCATTTCATCATGAGTTATCAATCCATTGTATTCTTGAATAAGTGCAACTGCATGTTCGGTATGGTCATTTACTACTTGTAGAGATTTTATTACCTCTTTTGCCTGTTTATAGTCTTCTCTTAACTCCCACAATTCAGGATCTACTGCAAGAAAACCATCCGAAGTTCCAACAATTGAAACAACATCATTGACTTATCTGTGACAAAATCTTTAAAGCCTTTATTCTTGAATGAATGTAGAGCAACACTGACTCGTTTGGAAGAAATTTGAGCTTGTTTTTTAGAATTAGCTTCATTCTGTAAATCAATAACATGTGTCTTTTAGTTAATAAACTCACACGGCTATCAAATAAAGCTAAATCAACAAGTCCTTCTGACAAATACCACAAGTGATTAACAAATTTATGTGATGATGACTTGGAAACAGTTGAACGTATTGATGAGTAGTCAAGCAGTGATTTGAGCAACAACAGGTCATTATATGGTGCACATGTAGCTTGAGGTGCAGTGATCCAAGCTTTCAAGTATACACGAACTATAAAAACACACATATCACGTATACCTTCTTCCTCTTTTACAGTCAATTTAAACTGAGCCTTGAACATCCAGATCTTGAGACAATATATTACTTTGGACATCCAACGAGCACGGTGCATTGCTTCTGGTGACATAAATCTGATTCCCCTTTCTGGGACAGCACCTAGAAATATAATTACAGTTCTAAAAATTCCTTATAATCACCTCTTAGCTTTGTTTCTATTTGCTCTTCTAGGTACTTCTTTGTATAGTTGATAGTCTCTTGCTTAATATCTTCTACTAGATTTGCAATATCATCAAATGAAATTCCCGTTTCGTACTTGTCTTTATCAATTAAGCTCATATATTCCTGAAAGCGTAAGATTTGACTCCCATGCATACTTCAAATACAGTACTAATTATCAGCTCCATAATGTGATGTCTGCAAACAAATGATAAGAGCTCTTTTTTCAATTTATGTTCTAAAAGAACACATGCACCAGAATTATTATAACCAGTGTTTGAGTTGGTAGTGTCAAAGCACACTGCACGTACATTATCAGCTATTACCCAGTCTTCAATGGCTTCAAAGACTGCTATTTGCTAAAAGCAGTTTATTGTTTTAAATATTATTGTGCACAGTATTGCCATCTATGAATAAAAATGTAAAGGTAAATGCATTTTAAAATATTTTAGAAGATAGAATTTATTTTCTATGACATAGCATGCGAATATGCATATGTTTATCATTGCTCATACATTGAAAACTTCTACATCATTGAGCTACCTCTAAATATTGTTCAATTGAGCTAATATTTTACCAGAATTATTTTTTCATAAAAAGGAACAAATTTATAGGGTGAGACGGTTACATTTTGAAACTTGAAAAATAAGGTCCACCCTAAGCACCCCCTCCCCCAGAATAAAAAAATAATAAATTGAAATTGTTAATTTAAATAGATAATTGCATTATATAAAATACTTAATTATTATCCGTACCAAAATATGTTGCGTTTCGGATTATACTGATCTTGGACTAATACAGGCTATATCCAGTGTTGAATTTGTTTGAAGTGTTTGAACATTATTATCCGTACCAAAATATGTTGCGTTTCGGATTATACTGATCTTGGACTAATACAGGCTATATCCAGTGTTGAATTTGTTTGAAGTGTTTGAACTAGTTTTTCAAACACCTGTTTGACTAGAAATCGCCACAATTCTCAAATAAAAATGTTTCTTAAAAAAAAAAGAGTTGTGCCGGACCGAATAAATTGATGAAGAGATGCATGGGACTACGAGATTCTAGGAGAATTTACAAGTCCCATATGAGGGCGTCGTGAACTCCCTTTGGTTAAATTTGTGAAGTGAACTGAGTAGAGAAAAAAAAATTTGTTTGGGCTTGTGAAAAAGAATGGCGACCAAAATGTTCACTGCATATCGTGTGTGAAGAAAAAAAGATACAGTCCTAATGTTTATTATTTAAAACTGTGTTTAAATGAGTAAATTTATGAGTAAATTTTTTTATACAAAAAATAGTTGGATTTCGTGATTTTGGACTGATACTGCCTGTATCCAATTTTGAATATCAAACAATATGTTGACTAGAAATCGCAAAAGTTCTCAATTAAAAATGTTTCTTAAAAAAGGAGTAGTACCAACACAATAAAGTGATGAAGGGATGTATGTGACTAAGATGAGTACTTTGATAATAAATTTGTGTGATGTTATTTCTTAGTTCAATTTCTATTACACATCATTTAGCGTTTTTAAATCACACGTAGATAACTTTCGAATTTTTGAAAAATATTCAATTTATAAATTTGTAGCTAACAAAAGAAAAAAAATACTAAATAAACTACTCCAAATTATTTGTGGTATTTATATGATCACATTGCTTCGAAGTAAATTAAAATGTGTTGAAAAAAAAAAAAAAAAAAAAAAAAAAAAAAAAAAAAAAAAAACACATTTTTTTAAATATAACACTAATGGAAAAAATAAATGTCTGTGAAATATAAACATTTATGCTTTAAACAACATTCGACGCGAGAAGAAATAAGAATAAGAGTATGAGGAATAAAAAGAAACGAATAAAATAGCGTATATATTTTTTTTCTTGTAACACAAATCTGGATTTTTTTGAAATAAAGAAGAGAAGGCGCATAAGTGAAGGCAAGACTTTTTTTTCAATAATTTTATAAATGACTTCAATCATAAAATATATTATTTTGGAATTAGCATTTTAATTTACTTTCAATATATATATTTTTAATTATATTTAACGTCCTATTTTTGGGGAGCTTGGCAGAAAAGGGTAGAAGTTTTCAGCGTTATTGTCTGTACATTAATTCTGTGTTTTTAAACTTATTGTGTTAAAAAAATTTTATCCAACATTCTGGTTATTATTTGTTTAGAAAAAATCTTAGTTATAGTTTTTCTAATTAAATTCTTACTTTGGAAAATACTAAAGTAGGTGAGGAATGGCTGTTGTTCTTGATCGGGGCTTACTTCCCTCACCCCCTATGCCAATGGTTGGTTGCGAAAAATCGTCTTGTTCTTGCGTTGAGCCCCCCCCCCTGGTATATTAGTAATAAAGGAAATTTTACACCCAAATAATAACCTGACTCATGTATAAGCATTTTGTATAAAATTTTACTCAGCACAAGTTATGCCAATCGCGTATGGCATAAAAGCATTTTACCTTAACATTCGACTTACCTTCAATGTAAGTCATTTTTCCTGGTGAAAATGAAATATTTTTAATAAATAAAAACAAACTTAATGCATGTATATATATTCTTAGAAAAATTACAGAATGACATTGCCTATAGTTAAAAAATTTTACTGAAAAAAAAAAGTTGCACACTTATCCATTAAAAAACAAAAAAGAAAAAAAAAAAAACATACATTCGTCCAGTTACATTTTAGAAAAGCCCGATCACATACTCTTAAGTTTCTAATGTCATTGTGAAAAACGTGTTTAGGATCATTTCAATATGTACCATTGAATTAAATAGCTGTTTTAAAAAAACCTGTATTCATATTACTACTATATAATATCGTACCTTAATTAAAATTATTATTACTCATTACACATTTCATTTTCTAGTCTGAGAATGATTAATAGTTTTTATTTATTTATTATTATTATTATAATTATTTAAGCAGCTCTTATTCCACATTTTTCACGATAACCTTTGCTGATGGGTAGAATCAGCAAAGGTTAACGTGAAAAAATTTCGTGACCATTTTAGCATATTCTTTGAAAATTTAAAAAACAAGTTGGGAATTGCACATGAAGCGTAGAAAATGAGGTGCGTTCATACGATAACGAAGTTTTAAAAATTGTCAGATCTTGCTATATAGTAGACAGTACTTCGGATGCAGTATAGTGGTTGAAATTTTTTTGTGTTCCTGTAAATATACTACACCTCAGCAACGTATACCATATTCATGAAATGTGAAATAGTTTAACACAATTTAAACACGCCCCAAACAATGTTTATCCGTATAGTATTATATAATGTAATAATGTGGTAATAATAATGCGGCAGTGTAATTTAATAATAAATATTCTTTGCATCACAGATTGTATCGAATGTATATTTTAGTATATACATACTTCATAGGTTCTTGTCAATTCTATTATATTCGAAAGAATTTAACTTCATTAAAATGCACTTGAAACTATTTTTTCCTATTGATCGTAATGTAATGTAATAATTTTGATTGTCACTCTAATCAATCTATACATCCGATTTTCATAAAATTTAAAATGACTAGACAAAATTACGCTACAATTA
Source organism: Maratus speculifer (assembly GCA_964019185.1). Taxonomy (NCBI): domain Eukaryota; kingdom Metazoa; phylum Arthropoda; class Arachnida; order Araneae; family Salticidae; genus Maratus; species Maratus speculifer. The sequence goes on along the minus strand of OZ025291.1, from coordinate 47,346,031 downwards.
TATATTATAAATATCGTACGATTTGGTTGGGCAGTATTTACTTTGTTATATGCAGGCAGACAGACAGACGGATTGATAGACTGAACGACGGTTATAGGTGCTAGCTATTTATATAATTATGGACGCACCTAAGATTTGTTCAGATCTTGATTTAATAGTATACAGTATTTCGGGTACAGTATAGTAGCCAAAATCTTTTGTGTGTCTCTGTAAATACTATCGGCTTTCTTTTATACAGGAAATAACTTGTACTATTCCTCACCAACGTATATCAATCTCATAAAATGTTAAATAGTTAATTACAATTAAAACACGCACCAAAAAATGTTCCCCCTAGACCATTATGTAATGGAATACTTTTTTGAGGCCTTGTAAATCAAAAACAAATGTTCTTTGCACCAGAGATTGAGCAAAATGTATATTATAATATGTACCTCATAGATGCATATAAACTTTATTATGTTCGAACGAATGTAACACCATAAAAATGCAATTGAAACTTTTCCCCATTGACCGTAATGTAACGGAATATTTTTGATTGTTCCTATAATTTATCTATGAATCCGATTTCCATAACACTTGAAATGACTCGACAAAATTATGTTATAATTAAATATTATAAATTTCCAACGATTCGGTTGGATAATTTTTGCGTTGTTTTATGCGGGCGGTCGGAAAGGCAGACAGGAGGACTAACGAACAGACGAACGGACTGAAACGGACAACTATAAAGTGCTACGTATTTACATAATTGCGAACGCAACTAAAAATAAACTTAATATCTTTGTCTTTCTTACACACTCCCAAAACCTACCATAAAACTAAAATAACATTGTCTGTAAAAAATGGATCTAATATAGCAGAATCAACTCTTAGGTGAGTATAATATTCCTTAAGCCAAATTAAATGCACTACAAATGTACAAAACATTATACTTGAATGAAAAATGTAAGTTGTAAAACGACGACCAAACAACATATTGTAAGTATTGAAAAAAAATAAAAAAACTGTATCTATCCCAGACAATAACTAACAAGATCCATTACATACTAATTCATCCTAAGTCAACTAATTCATCCTTTAAGGTTTTATTTCTCATCCAATATCTTAGAATCAATTTAACTTTTTGAGACCTGATGCACCCTATAGAATACATATTTTTGAGAGATATAATTTATGTTAATTAAAGAAAGTTGGTGTAAATGGAGCCTAACAGATAGTAGAATATAACAAAACAGCAACTTGTTTCACATAGCACCTTTGAAGCGAGCTAAATCGTCACCTGAAAACAATACAGTTCTATCTGTGTTTTTGAAACAATTGACGTATCGATATAGATAGGTTTTATTTGTATATATGAAGGCATTTTTGCATCAAAATGATGTTCTATATAATTTACATGTGACCTTACAATCATAATATAACATTATTTAAATCCAGAAATGCCTTCATAGATATAAATACATCATTTGTACATCGGTAATCATTTTTTTTTTCAAAAACACAGATATGACCTTATTATTCTAAGGTGATGAAATGTTAAAAAAATTTCCTGCAGCAGAAATGTACGAAATGTATAAAAAAATGAAGGAAAACAAGTTTTATAGTGCATTAAGAAACCACTTGTAGAATGTATGAGTATTAAAAAATATTGAATATATATTTATTTCATATTAGGTAGCTTTCATTACAAAAAGTAAAAAGCTACCTATTGCAACCGTCCAGAGGAAAGCACTTCCGGAAAATTTTGGTATATTTACAATTCACCTATCATGATCCCCAGACCCCAAAACCACCCTCCGTTTAAATGTTGACATATATATATATATATATATATATATATATAGAGAGAGAGAGAGAGAGAGAGAGAGAGAGAGAGAGAGAGAGAGCGAGAGAGAGAGAGAGAGAGAGAGAGATATCTGATTTTTGTCATGCGATAACTGTCGTATTTATGAACCGATTTGAGTGAAATTTGGTATGTGCATAGTACGTACAAATGTCTCGACCGAGTTCGTTGGCCAGCATCATCTGCCATCTTGTTTCAAAATGGCAACCATTTAATTTAAAAAAAAATAAATTAAAAATTAAATGCGAAAAAATAAATATTTTTGTTTTGTGTGTTTGAACTTAAAATAACGATTCCAGAATACTCTGTTTTGTAAATATCTTTAAAAATGACTGAGTTATAGCAATTTGAATTTCTAGTTTGGCTAACATTTTGAAACAATCTGATGTTTGTCACGTGATGTCACGCGTATTTATGGATCGATTTGGATGTAACTTGGTGTGCACATAGTACATAATAAGGCCTGAACCGAGTTCGTTAGCCAGTTCCATCCGCCATCTTGTTTCAAAATGGCAGCAATTTAAAAAAATTAAAATTTAAAATTTGGTAAAAAATGTAAAAAATTGAAAAAGGATTTTTTTATATGCATTTGACCTTGATACAAAGATTCCAGAGCATTTTTTATTTCATCTGTATCTTAAAAAATGACTGAGTTATAGCACTTTTAATTTCTAGTGTTGCTCATATTTTGAAATGATCTGATTTTCGTCACGTAATAACGCGCGTATTTATAAACCGATTTGGACGTAACTTGATGCGTACATAGTACATACTGATTTATCGATCGAGTTCGTCTGCCAGTTCCATCCGTTATCTTGTTTCAAAATGGCGGATTATTAATTAAAAAATAAAAAATAAATTTTAAAGTTCTTTACAAAAAATGTTAGAAATTAAAAAAAGATTTTTCTTTTGTGTATTTCATCTTGATACAAAGATTACAGAGCATTTTTTGTTTCATCTATATCTTGAAAAATGGCTGAGTTATAGCACTTTAAATTTCCAGTGTGGTTGACATTTTGAAACGGTCATGTGATAATATGCATATTTATAAACTGATTTGGTCATAACTCCGTGTGTACATAGTGCATGCCAATGTCTTGTCGAGTTCACTGACCAACTTCATCCACCATCTTGTTTCAAAATGGTGGGCATTTAATTTTGTCAAAAATCTTTTAAATGGATAATGATGTACAAGCAAAAAATTAGAAATTGAAAAAAGGCTCTTTTTAAACTGTTTGATCTTAATAATGAATTACAGAGTACTTTTTGCTTTGTCTTTACCTTAAAAAACGCCTGAGATATAGCAGTTTAAATTTCTAATGTGGGTGACATTAAAAAAAAATCAATTTGCTCGCGACAGCACTCGTATATATTAATCGATTTCGATGTGAGAGTGCATGTGCAGATGAATTAAAATTTCGACTAAGCTCATTAATTTGTTTTATCCATCATGTTGTTTAAAAATGGCTTACCTTCATGATATCGTGGAATTTGGCGACTCTATAAATCGCTTAAAATAAAACCATGTTGAATAAAAGATGACTAGTTTCTAAAAATTCTCATTAATATTCAGCATTGACAAAAACTAGTATTCAATCTTATATAATCGGGTTACACTAATTTGAACTTCGTATGGTTGAATAATATAACTTAATTTAAAATAAATAAATAAATAAATGAGGTATATGAAAGCTACCTCCTCCTCCCGGTACTGCCGGAAAGACTTTTGCAGTGCAAAAACGTATAACAACAACAACAACAACAAAGTCCTAAATCATTGTCAAAAGATTTACACTTTGAGTCCGCATGTATCATCAAGTATTATGTATGAAAGAATAAGTATTAATTTATTTCTCTATTCAATCTTTCTTACTTATCACTTTTTGAATTTAAATCCATAGTTGAAATTTAAAAAAAAGTATATAAATAAATACTGGAATAATAAGAGGTTAATATGTATAAATTTAAAATAATAATATGATAAAATCATTCACATTCACACCTAACAAATTAAAGCAACTGCTCCTGTTATGTCTATTATCTTGGCAATTTAATTTTAGAGTAAATACAGCTCATATTCAAAATATTAGAATAATTACCTTTTTTTTAGAAATTGAAAATATCGTTTGGTAATTTAATGTATTTTAATGAAAATATGCAAACGATATTTTTATTAAGAACTTATTGTTGATTAAACTTACTTGTTATCTTAAATTTAATATCATTTTTGAAAAGATTAATTGCAAAAAAAATTATTTTGAAAAGTCAAAATATTAGAATATTTATTCAAGTGGTTCAAAATATTAGAATATTTCACATTAATTCTCCTTTAATTATCACTAATTCTTAACTGGTGGCATCATTGATTAAATTCCGACTATTTTATTTAAAATCAGTATTCTTTTTTGCAGTTTGTTTCTTTTTCGTCTTAAAATGGGCCGTGTGAGTGATATTCCTGAATCTACTAAACTTCGTATGGTTGATTTGTATCGGCATGGTAAAAATCAATGTTTTATAGCGAATTATTTACATTGTTCGCAATCGAGCGTTAGTAAAATACTAACACAATATTCAAAAATTGGAAAATTTCAAAATAATCGCCGAAATGGTGGTCGGAAACCAAAAACATCTGCTAGAGATGACAGGAAACTGAAGCGTATAGTTAAGAAAAACCGTTTTAAAAGTGTGCGATTCTTGCACCGAAAATGGAAAGAAGAAGGAGTTGAAGTTTCTACATCGACAACATTAAGACGTCTCCATAAATTTAAATTTGAATCTCGTGTACCGAAAACAAAACCTCTCATGACTGCAAAACAAAAGCGTATAAGATTGAATTGGTGTAAATCAAGACGTTTATGGAGCAATGAAGATCGGAAAAATATATTATTTAGTGATGAAAGTATGTTTTGTGTTTCATATGGTAATCAAGGTATTCGAGTTTGGAGAATGAAGCAAGAAGCATTTGATAAAGAATGTCTTAAACGTTCCGTAAAATTTGCTGCTAGTGTCATGGTTTGGGGTTGTATGAGTGCAGAAGGACCTGGAAAGTTATGCATCGTCTACGAAAAGGTTAACTCTCTGATATATCAAGAAATTTTAGAATATTACATGATTCCATCATCAGAAGATTTATTTGAAGATGATTTCATCTTTCAACAAGATTTAGCGTCCCCGCATACCTCGGTGTCAACTAAGAATTGGTTCCGCCAACGCAACATTAAGGTACTTCCTTGGCCACCAAATTCACCAGATCTTAATCCCATCGAAAACTTATGGTGTATAATGAAGAAAAAACTTCAAGAAAATCCTCCTTCAAGTAAAACTGAGTTAGTGGCACGTATAAAGTCTATTTGGGCTAATATTGATAGAAATGTTTGTAAACACCTTGTATATAGTATGCAAGATCGATTGTACGCTGTTATGAAAACTAAAGGGGATGCTACAAAATATTAACTACCATTTACTTCATATTCATAAGGTAATATTGTTGCGTAAAATAAAATATTCTAATATTTTGAACCAATCTAAATTTTATTCTAATATTCTGATGTGTTTAAGGAAGCTGTATACCTAATTTATTGTGCTGTATTTTATATTTTATAAATGTTAAAATCTTATCTAAACATTCCAGATTTAATTTATAAGAAATTTAATTGCATTTACTTAGTATAAAAAATAAATAAATGACAAATAATTTTTTCTTATTACTTTTTCTCAATTATTCTAATATTTTGAATATGAGCTGTAGTTGATTCTTGATAATGCCGCAGTTGTTGTTTGTGAAACATGTTGATTTGTTTTTAATAGGCACTTATGAACTCTTAAATGTACTGTTATCAATTTAATCATTTATAACTTTAGTGTAATGAAACTTTTTATCTTCTTACTAAGGTATTATGACATGTGTTACTTCAAGATTTTTCTGAGATTAATATCAATTCGTGAGCAGTTGCCATGATGATCAAGAAATGTATAAAAAAAATATTCCCAAAACGAGTATTTCATAAAGTACGGAGTCTTTTTTTTATTTCGGAATAAGATATGGTTATAAATTAAAACAAGTTGGAAATTGCTCGTGAAGCGTAGCAAATGAGATGCGTTCGCACGATAACGAAGTTTTAAACATATTCAGATCTTGCTGATATAGTAGAGAGTACTTCTGATACAGTATAGTGGTCGAAATCTTTTTGTTCCTGTAAATATGCAGGAAGTTATTTTTATTACACCTCAGCAACGTATATCTTATTTATAAAATATGAAGTAGTTTAATATATCTAAAATGCGCCTTAAACAATGTTTCCCCATATAGCATTATGTAGTGGAATACTTTTGTGTTGCCCTGTAATTTAATAATAAATATTCTTTACATCACAGATTGTACAGAATGTATGTTTTAGTATATATTTCATAGATTCATGTTAATCCTATTATGTTCGAATGAGTGTAACACCATTAAAATTCATTTGAAACTTTTTCCCCATTGACCGTAATGTAACGGAATATTTTGATTGTCCCTGTAATTGATCTATCCATCCGATTGTCATAAAACTTGAAATGACTCCACAAAATTATGCAATAATTATATGTTTTAAATTTCAAACGATTAAAATGCATTTGAAAATTTTTCCCCCATTGACCGTAATGTAACGGAATCCTTTTGATTGTCCCTGTAATTGATTTATTCATCCGATTTTCTTAAAATTTGAAATGACTCGACATAATTATGCAATAATTATGTATTTTAAATTTCAAACGATTCGATTGGTAGTTTTTTTTGCGTTGTTATATGCGGACAGACGGACGGATTGAGCGACAACTATAGGTGTTACGTATTTACATAATTACGAATGCACCTAAAAAGAGCAGGAAATTCCATCTAATGCTATCTAAAGCAGGAAATATGTCTTATAATTATTTTTTTATAGTACATATCTAAAATACCTAATAAAATAAAATTCATAATATAATATATACCTAAAACTAACCAAAAGCAGCAACTAACACTAAACAGCAATTTTTAATAACTAAAAAATAATAATGCCTTCCGTTTTTTGTGTTTTTTGTTAAAAATACTTATCTTTTCAGCACCTTTATTTAGAAAAACACTATAATTGTTAATAATATGACAAATTGCAAGTCTTCGATAGCATTTAATGGAGTGCATACAATATCATATTAACTATTTGGTTTGGGAGTATAGCTTCCAAACATTTCTTAATCCTTATGATAGCAACTTTCACAGACTCTTATCAAAATCTAAAATGACAATTGGGGATGGTTCCTTGTTTGTTAAAAATTTGCTTCCAGATATCCCCGTTTGCGAAGATTTCTAACTTGAAATTGCTTGTAGTTTGGCCACATATTGATTACCGAAACATTTTTTATCTTAAAATTATAACTGAATTCACACATATTTCTTTATAAAGTTAAATATAAAGTAGGTTTATTTTAAGTATAAAAGTTTGTTTTAAGCTGAAAAAAAATAAATAAAGTTAATATTTAATAAATATTTAAAATAATCAAATTTAAAATTATTTACTTGTAATTATTTCGCATAAGAAAAATATAAATATAATCATCCTATTTATCTGATATTTGAAGTGGTATACCCATAAAAAATACTTTAGAACTATTTGATGACATTTTAATTATTTTGGCACTATTAGTCACATAATTGTTTTCCTTAAAGTGTATATCTTCGACATAATGCGTTGTTTGATGGCATAATATTTTTAATTATATTTTATTAGTCTGTTCAACATCAGTTTCAACAATGCTTCTACAGAAAGTACCTAGTTGCATTTAATTAGTGATTGGATATTTATAAAGCAACAAACTCTTAATTGTCTTTTATCACAATCTGTCAATTAGTGTTAAAATTTACTTTTAAAAATTCACTCTTCATCTTGTTTAAGGAAATTACTTCAACATTAATGAACTCTTTAACTGCTTTGAACATGACATAGTGAATTACCATTCAGTCGCATTTTTATAACAATAATTATCGTACAATTAGATTATTAGAAATACATTTTATTTTAAATATTTTTAAACATACCAATTCAGTAAAATGTAATTATTATTTATGTGTTCTATTGAAATAAATAATAGAGCGCAAAATATATTTATGTTCCTTAAATGAATATAATTTATTAAAATTTTAATAAATATTGCCCGGTTATTTAATTATGTAGGTTTTAGTATTATTTAAAGAATTTATTTAAGCAATTACTAAGTGCGATTACTTTAATCGAGCAGTAAGTACATTTATGATTGGACACACTAGACGTTTAAATTAAACCTACATCTCCTAAATCTTATACTTTTAAATTTAACTTCTTTAGCTTTTTTCCAAAACTATCCATAATTATTTCCGGAAAATCTTGTCCGGAAAAGTCTGGACTATGCCTTTCATTTTTTGCGTCTAGCGTTAAAAATACTTGTCTTTTTAGCGCTTTTATGTAGAAAAACACTATCATGGTTAATATTATGACAAAACGTCTCTCTTAGGTAGCATATCAGGACTACATTTTATTTTACCTTCTTTATTTCTCTTCTTTAAAACAGAAAAGGCTTCATATCACCTGAATTATTTGATTCCGGAGTATAGCTTCAGAACATTTCTTGATCCTCATGACATCAACTTTCAAACACTAGCACTCTCATGAAAATCTGTAATTGACAGTTGAGGATGTTTCCTTGTTTGTTTCAAATTTGCTCCCAGTTACAACGTTTGTGAAGATTTTGAAATTATAAATGCTTGTAGTTTGTTCACATATTGAATAACCGAAACCTTTTTTGTCTTAGACTTATTACTAGATTGGTACATATTTCTTTAAAAAATTAAAATAAAGTTGGTTTACTTTAAGTTTTAATGTTTGTTTTAAATTTAAAATAAAAAAATAAAATAAAGTTCAATATTTAATGACTAAAAATAAAAATTAATCGCATGTAATTCTTTTGCATTAGAAAAATATAAATATATTCAGTGGTAAAGCAATAAAAATTTACTTTAGATTTATTTGACTGCATTTTACGTATTTCTACACTATTAGTCCCAATTATTTTACTTTAAAAAATATGTCTTCGACGTAACGTTTGATGTCATAACATTTTTAATTATGTTTCATTAGTCTGTCAGCATAATTTTCCACAATGTTTCTACTGAAAGTACCTATTCACATTTAATTAGTGATTGAATATTTATAAAGCAACGTGCTGTTAATTGTCTTTTATCACGATTTGTTAATTAGTGTTAAAAGATACTTTCAAAATTTCACTTTTCATTTTGTTTATGGAAGTTATTTTAACATTAATGAACTCTAAAGATTTTTGAGCATGACATATGAATTAACATTCAATCACATTGTTATTATTATAATTAACTTACAATTAGATTCTTAGATATACATTGTATTTCAAATATTGCAAACATACGATTTTTGTAACATTTAATTACTATTTTAATATATTCTACAGCAATAAATAACAGGGAGACAAAATTTTTTCGTTTCTTAGATGAATATAATTTAGAAAAACTGCGTAGTTATTTAATTGTGTATGTTTTAGTATTATTTAAACAATTTACTTCAGTAATTACTAAGTACGATTTATTTTAAAGTAGTGAAATAAATATATTAATGATCGGACACACCAAACGGTTAAATTAATCCTTGATCTTCTAAAATTATGCTATGAAATGTAATTTTTACTTCTCCTTAACTGCGATATTTATTCAAACACTTACACATAAATATAATTAACAATTATTAACATAAGGTATAACTTCGCATATAAATATATAATGACTGTTTTTAAATTATTTTTTTATTGCATGTAACAAACAAATATTTCTTTATGATACGAAATAATGATAGATAAAAAGAGTAAAAAAATCATCAATAATTAAAATACACCTTCTAAGTTTCACTATTTGAATTAAAAGAGCACAAATGTGTTTAATTTTAAGTGGTAAAAATTTTGAGCATTTTGTGATCTCTGAGTGTCAATAGTTTAAACCTAAGAATGTACTTAGCCAACAATATTGTGTTGGATGGGTAATGTTATGAAAAGCTATTTCTTTCAATGATTAGACATCTCTGCCTTCATCCGTGGTAGTAAAAATTCTGACATCTCTCAAGAGACACTTGTCCACCGTTTGCTCCCTTTTCCAGCGGTTTTTGGGATGGAGGGATAAAAATGGTTATTAAAACATGATAATGTTGCTTTCCATAGCTCAAACTCAACATTAATGTGGATAAGGAAATAAAAGTGTCTTTTTGAATGGCCGCCAATAAACCCTGATTAAAATCCTAGAGAAAATATGTGGGGTATTTTTAATCTTGCCTTTTTCCTAAATCAGAGTAGTATTCTTCAGTTAAAGATTTGAAAGATACTATTGAGAACGCGTAATTTAAAATTCCACCAGAATCAACACAGAACATCATTTTATTGATGGAAGACAGTATATTTAATGTAAATCAGCTGATAAGCAAATGTTAATTTTTTGTATTATTGTTCCGCTAAAGACTAAACAGGGTTCATAAGCATCAAAGAATTCATAGGATTTTAATATTTTTAATATCAGAAATTTCATTAACAACTGGTTTCGACATCTGAATATGACCTTTTTTTCGTTAAATAGAACAATTATTACATTACAAAAATTCTGGTAAACTGTCCTTATAAGTCCTTCCACCCAGATAACCCTACAAACCCAGATAATATACTACTGTGCTTAAACTTTCGACACACACATTTTTGCACTTTTGATAAATTCTGTTATTTTAATTAAATTTTAAAGCCTAAATCTGTTAAAAAACTTTTTTAAACAGCAGTTTGTAGATCATGTGAAAAGCAAAGCAGCTTCCTGTCAATAATAAAAATTTACTTTGAAATTGTATGTTGCGCCTTAACTTTAGATGTGCACTATAAGAATGTACGAATCTCAATAAATATATAAAAGGAGAAAAATATATTTAGAAAATATTTCCCCCCTTACAGAGCATATGTACAGCATATTTAATGGTTATTTGTATATACTAAACCAGCGGTTCCCAAACTTTTTGGCTCGCGGAGCCCTTTTCGGGAAGCGTTTCTAAGGCGGAGCCCCTGAAGCCAACGCTACTGTGTGGTTTACAAATTAATGTTTTTTTATGCCTATGGAGCAGAGAAAATCTGTTGGATAAAAATCCGAAACAGTAATTTCCAACATTTGACCAAGGTTCTCAGTTTTGCCTTTTCCTGATATAGAAATTCTAAATTTATACTAGAATTTTTAAAAATAAAATTTTCTATTATACAGTGGCAGTCATAATTATAAAAACAATTGAAAATTGCACTGAAAAAAATTGTTTCTGAACTAAATCAAGTAAAATTTATACATAAAATGCTTTTTTTATGTTAAAAATCATTGTAGAATGCAAAACATTGGAAAATGCAAAATATGAATGTTTTGTTATAATTAAAAATATATATTGTAAAAATTGGACACAATTATAAGGACAATGAATGTTTTTGCCTGAAACACACAAATAATTAATAATATTCCTATTCTTCTTAACCAGTTTTATCAGTCATGACGCCATGGAGCAGTTGGAAGGTTCTTGGTATTTTGTTACTAGGCTTTTTTGATGGAGGACATGAGCTCTTGCTTGTATTCATATTGCATCCATTTTTATATATTTCGTGTGCCAGATGTCTCACAGATTTTCCATTGGATTCAGATCAGATTTTCTGGCCGTCCAGTCAAGTAGTATCACACTCTTATTGAACCACCTCCAAATGCATGCTTTAAGAATTTTTTTCCCTACGCAAATCATACCAGAAGTAGAGAAAACCATCTGATCCATGCAAATTAAGTTTTTTCTCATCCAAAAAGACAACATCATCCCACTTTTCCCAATAGTAATGCATTTTTTGGGAAACTCCATCCTCAGTCTTTCATGAACTTTTGTAAGAGGCGGTCGTGACATACGTTTCACAGAGCGAACCTTTTTGTTCTTTTAGTGAAACAAGTTGAACAGTTCGAGCACTGCATTCTAACTACAATTCATATTTTATTTCTTTTGATTTTTTTTTTTTTTTTTTTTTTTTTTTTTTGAGCAAACTCACTTGATTATCATCTTTTTCTACAATACAGAAACAAAAGATAACCTATCTGTATGCCTTTGCCGTTTATATTTACCGAGATTTTAAAGATAATTGTAAATAACCATTGAAGATCTATTAAGCTTTGTAGAGATTTGGCGTACAGAAATTTCCAAACTTTTAAATGCATCCACTTTCTCTTTCTCAAATTCCGAAAGCTTTGTATCTAACGGCATGACTGCAAAACAGAATATGATGATCCCAAACGCTTAATAGACATTTATAAAGACGTTCTATGCGCAGAGCAAAAAAGATGCAAATTTCACTTTTTAGATCACAAAAATACAGTTGTTCTTATAATTTTGTCATATCATATAGCTGTATAAATTCGTAATACATTTTATGAATATGAATTTTCCGCATATTTCCATAAAAGCTTGCAAAGATATTCTTCATTTTTTATTGGTTTCCGGTCATTAAATTTACATAAGTGTCCAGCCAAATGTAGCCAAGATCTGGCGATTTTTATGTTGTCCTCATAATTTTGACCACCACTGTATAACCGTTTAACAGTTTTATGTAATATTACTGTTATCGGATACAATAAAATAAAAATAAGTATTAAAACCCTCTTTTTTGTATTAAAATATTTACCTTGTATAATCGAGATAGTTCCTTCAAATACAGCAAAATTAAAGTTAAAAATTTGTAATTTCTGAAAGCTTTTAGTAACAAGGAAGACAGTCTTTTTCACCCGAGCGATGTTCAAGCAGTACTGTTAAGGGGTTAATGACATCCAGTTTGATTTTTTTTTCTTTGAGTGGGGGATTTTTAGTATGAACTTGGAATTAAAATACAAAATGCAATCGTGTTTGCAGTATGCATGCGTAAAATTATTATTATTTATGGCGAAAATCACACACACACAGCAAAAAAGGTGTAAGATGTATAGTTTTCGTTTGCAGAGAGATTCTTCTATATTATTCCAATAGGCTGCTTGGGAAGAAAAAACAGAAAATGTGTAGTTCCAATCATCCATGAGTAATTATGTAACACATTTTAGCTAGTCCCGCTTACCTATAATAGAATGATGCTATTATGGATTATTTTTTCGTTTTTCTTTAAGTTTCTATTATTTTTAAACATGCAACAAAAATAAATCGCCTCTCAGCTTCTTTTTTTTTTAACCAATTTAAAAAATACATTTAGAAGCAAGTCATCGTTTTTGTGTTTAAGTGAGTGGGGCAAAATATATAAGATATATTGTTAGGTGTAGCATTGTTTCTTTTTTTAGATATTTTATTTAAAGTATTTGGATATTAATTATAGTTTTGAAAGAAAATTTCTTTCGTCATTGTTTTTGCCTCAAAACAGATATGCAGTAAAAAAACTACAACTATAAAACGAATTGTAAATAGTAGAAAAAATTTACTAACACAATGGGATAGATGGGTGAGACTTAATTTACATCAGGGCTGATATTCATTGACAAGCAGCCTAAGTAAAGGATGGAACTGAGTAATTTTTTAAATTCTTAGTGTGATGACAAATGTAAAGAACCAACATGTATTTTTTAAATTGCTGCAGACTTATTTCTGATTGGAAAATGTGGCAAAGACCAATTAAAATAATATTTTATCCCTTTAACGGAAAAAGCATTTTCATTGATAGCCGGGTTGAAGTAAATGAATGACATTGATAATTGCGAAATAATATATTTATAAATAAGAAAAAGGGATTTTTCACATGCATACTAAAGTGGATTTTTTAAAATTAATATTCCTGTGTCGTTGTTGCATATCGGGATTAAAATTTTGTGGTTTCAGAAAGAAAGCAATGAACGTATTAGAACGTTTGAACCTTGATACTAAGCAAAAAATAATTAAGTATAAACTTATGAATGGGTGAAGCTTCAAAGAACAAAACTGTTCTCCCCTTTGTTTCGCAAGAACTGGCGGGACTTTTCTGTTTCTATGCCCTTTGTGCATTCGATTCAGAATACTATTTCTTGTAGCTTATTTTAAATCGATTTTTTAAAACACATTAAATGCAGAAACATAAAATAAAGCAATTCTAACCAAAAATATTATACAGAAAATATATGAATGTATAATGCAAATGTTTAAATGTTTTTGAAGTGTATTGTATTTTTCAACCCAGTTAGAGATATATTCATTTTTGACACACAAACACTCTCAAAAATTCCTACTTTTGAATACTTTTGAAAATCTTTCACTTGCAACATGCTAATTTCTTTCATGTTTTTATATTTTTTTATTTTCCTGGAACGCCACGGAGCCCCTGGAAACTTCAGGCGGAGCCCCAAGGGCTCCGCGGAGCACACTTTGGGAACCTCTGTACTAAACTAATGTATTAAGGGCAAATTTCAAAATAAGCAGCAAAACTGTTCTGTATATTACGCTACGCAGCATCTACATTAAATAAATTAAATATTGCAAAAAAATAGTTAGATTTTTTATTTAATGTAGAGATATAAAAAGTATAAAATCATATTTTATTTATTTATTTATTTTTTTTTTTTTTTGCTTAATTAAACTTTCATAATATAAAAAATATTTTTCAGACTTTTAAAATGCTATAGAAATGAAAACCTTTTTAAGTATAAGGAAGACATATTTTTCAAATATTTTATATTCGCTTTATGTAACAAATGAAATGGAAATGTGTAATTACACATGCATTCTGTAAAAAAATATATAAATATTTTGAAAAATCTGTATTCTGTGATATTTTGCAAAATCCGTAGTAATATATTTAGATCGTATATATATACTTGAAAAAATAATCGACTTTCCTTTCATATTTTCGCTGAAATTGTATGGTTATGGTTGTTTCTTTAGAAAATGTTGTTATTTTTGTCACACAGTGTCAAAAGAAATATTAAATATATATTTATAACACTGAATAAAATGCTATTTCTTTACAAACAGTATATATGGTCTCACAAATTTGCATTGTAGTTGTTTTTCATATGAAAATAATTTCACAAATATTCATTTTTTTCATAAGAAAATGTATATTTTATGCATTTATTATGGATGCATAAAATATACATTCAATGCATTAAAACATTTTTATTTTATTTTGGATAAGAAAAATACACTTAAAAACAAGAAAATTGACCACTATAAACATGTTTAAAGTACTTTCATTTTCTTTGTTTGTATACGCTTAATTGGCCAACATCAAAAGTCCTAATGCCAAAAGGAACAAGAAAAAAAAGCATTTTCAATATTTCGAATGGGATCTCCTAATAATGATATTCCGTAATGTGCTCCTACGCAGACCCCATATCTGAATGTATGGCAAGGCGGATATGGAGAGTCCTTAAGTTGGGGAGGGCGGTTTTAGAAATTTGGAGACTCTACTTTAATGCGCGGGATTGGGCTAATTTTTTCAGGTAATTTTTACAAAGGTGTAGAGATAAACATTCAAATTAAATGTTTTGATACTATGAATAAAAACACTGCTTATGTAAAAGGAAAATGCATTTGTTTGAAAAAATAAATTGGTCATTAATTATTGTGGTTAGAATGCAGAAACCATGTCATGGGCTTAATCTTGGCAAAGGTTTTTAGCTTGTGCATTAGACTGTTCAGTTCCATAGAAGTCCCACTCTTCAACAGATTTAAGAATGTTTGGAGTGAATGTTAGAATTGAACAACAAAATTTGAAGAATCAACTGAAGATTTTAAAGAATCAACCATTGCCTGTATTTTATTTGTAGACAAATCGATGGTCATTAGAGATGATTATAAAGAGATGACCGAGTTGATACTTGCTACTTTGGAAAATCCACTGGAGTGCACCAGATGCTATTCATCATGTTCGGTAGATTGGATAGTAAACTCCTTTCACTTTCGATATCTTTCCCTTGTGAGATCAACCAGAAGTTTTTCATCTAACTAAGAGGGAGGAAATGCAGCTACAATAATTTGTGAAATTCAATGTTTCCCTCTACAGCAAAGCACGGAAAAAAGTTCCACTTGCACCTGAAGCTCCTACAGTTGTTTTGCAATTATGGAAAGACCTTATAAAATATGAGATTATTGCTTCTGAGATTGGAATAAAAGCAAAGAAAAGAAAAGTGCTAGAAAATCCCATGTGATACTTTTCAGATCAATTTGTTGGTCTTGCCATATTTTCAGACCCAATACCAACAAAAGAAAAAGCAAGAATTACTCCAAAAATAAACAATCATAAACGTTCATTTAATGTAAGAGGACAATCAAAGTTATTGAAAGAAGATGCAAGCATTGGAGAATTGGGAACAAAAAGAATTGTTGTTGTACTCTTTTCTCATTTGAACATTAGTGACACTTTTATACAACTTTCGTCTGAAAAATGGAAGGATAATATCCATTACAAATATTTTAGAATCTTTATAAAAAACTAAGGGTAGTGATTGAAACTGCTGAGGGAAACGTACAGCTGATTCAAGAATTAAAAAAAAATTAACAAATTATGAGGATAAGCAAAGTCTTTTGCAAGCTGTTCAAGAAAATAGGACTATCACTACTATGAAAACAACAACAAAACAAATCAATTGTTAATATTGTTTCAAAACTATAAAAATAGAATTGACAATATTAACTATTTTCTTGGCTTTACTAATCACGTAAATATATAAATAAAAGATACATTAAAAAATTTGCTTTTAACTCAACTTTTAATAAATTCAACTACAAATGCTTATATATCCCCGAAAGTCAAAAGTTGATAGTCCATTGAGCACCATCTATTTTGTAGTAGGAGATTAAAACTTTGCCATAATAATAATATGGGCAGCTGTAAAAAATGAGGGGGTTCCCTGGTTTGTAAGATTTTTTTTTTTCATAGGTTTGTGAACCACCCTAATGACTATATTTAAAAAGTTAGATTTTTTTATGCATATAAAATATTTTCTTTAGGTTTTCCATTTAAATACATTAACGGTATTTGTTCTGCTAGAAGATATTTTTATTTTTGTTTTATCTAGCCTAATCTATAAATTTAAAAGTGAAGTTTAAGCATTAGTTTAATAACGGACGCTGAAATTTTAATTTTTATTTTCTCCTGGTTTCCATTTCAAGGACTTTTTTTCCAACGCGATAATGTGATTTCGGTTGCTATTTAAACACTTCATGTTTAATAGAAAATCTAATCCGATTTTTTTACGTTGATAAACTTTTTATAGATAAAAAAATACGCAAACAGTTTTTATTATATTTTACCACATTTATGGCAAATTGGATTAAGATCGAATACGAAATTAAAAATGCACAGAAAAAAATATGAAGGTATATATATATCTTTATATATATATATATATAGAGAGAGAGAGAGAGAGAGAGAGAGAGAGAGGGAATTATTATAGTTATATTATTAAATATGACAAATGAAAAAAACAATTTAAGCAGTTTCAAGAAACGTAATAGAACAAACAATCTTTTATGTAAATAAATCACATTAGACGACTGGGATTTATGTATGGATAAGAATTTGAAAGTCGAGCCCATGCTTCAGAATTTCTTCAAAATATGCTAAAGCTATTTTCCTAACTATTCATGCCAGTATTACTCGAATTTATTTTAATATATTTCATAAATTATTTATTTGTTTTTATATAAATAAAATTAAAAATCGTGTTTAGATAATATTCTAAAAGAGATTTCTATTCAAGATATCCTTTATTCCAGAAATCTAGGAAATAAGATTTAATAAAAAATTGAGATGAACTATTTAATACCAAACCATCAGAGTAAACTAATGAAAATTTTTAATTTTGTGCGCTTCAGATTATAACTCAGATCATAATCAAAACAAAAAAGATTCGTTAAAATTGTTGACGTCATGATGTTCAATGGATCCAAGAAGATTGGACTCGAGAATTGTTTACTGACGAGTCCAGATATAATCTGAACTCTCATTCTAGACGTGTTTTGATTCGATGAGAGGAAGGAACATGAAATTTGCTATTCCTTGTCCGTGAAATATCCCATTCGAACCCAATGTTCTTTGTTCCGTTGAAAGTGATGATGCCATTAATTTAAACAGACTCCTTTGGAAGTTGGAATAAATAAATCACAAACTACTTTTTTCACACAGTTTATTTTTGTCTAATAATTTTGTCTAACGTCTAATTAGAGTTCCTGTGGCATTCTGTAGAACTGAAGCCAAATCTCTTGTAGCCGTTTCGTGTTTATCTCTAGCCAAAAATGAAAGAAAACGGTATTCGGGTGCAATTGTTGTCCTTGGTCTCCCTTGACAGATTGTCTATCAATATAATTTAGTTTTGAATAAAAGTTGCTCGAAGCTTTTGATTTGACACTTTGTAGAATATTTAATTCTTGGGCGATCTCCATTTGTGTTCGACCTCAAATGAATAAACCACTCTTGGCCTTACCTTAAATGCCTCGGAGTATAGAATGGATACTGATCACTTTGAGACACCGCATTCAGTTTAAACTACTACACAGACATGATTTTTTATATATATCCATTGAGCACCACAATGGCAATCGCTTAATTTGAATATTTACTACGCCAAATTATATGCGTACATACACTTTTGTTTTCAATAGTATTTAATTAACACAAATAACTGATGCATTGCGCATTGGTCGCAACATTAACTGAGTGAGTATAATTTTACTCATTATTCTTTAATTTTGATGACTAGAATGTATAAAGAAAGCGATATAGATATAAAGCGCTGAATATAATACAATACACATCATGGAATTTGAAAAAAAAATTAAATAAGAATATAATCGAAATTTGTAGAAGCAAAAAAAGTTCATGAGACTCCAAATATTTTGGAACTATAAATAATGTGCAAGGTTTTTTCTTCGTATCAGCTATGAAAAAGCAAAATAACGCAAATTTGTGGTTACGAATACATATGATACAAAAATAAACGGACAAGAGCGAGTATTAGTCGCGCTCAGAGGGTTCCGTACAATAAAAACGTACGTGTCATTAATCCCTTGGCTTAATTGTCATTAATGTCATTAACCCCTTGGGTTAATGTCACCCCATTAATGTCAACAATGGGGTCATTAACGTCCCCAATTAATGTCCTCCAATGACCCCATTAATGTCATTAACCCCTTGGGTCACTAGTCGCCTAAGGGGCGACTAGTATATGTGCCAGTTACAATACTCAGAATTTTTCATTGTTCCCATCTGTTACTTTTTATTTAAAATTTTAACTTATTTGATTGGAGCATTTTCGCGATTCAAGAATAGAATAATTTCTGTTTTGAAAAAACGGAGGTTAGAGATTAAACATTAAGCTTCGCAAATGAATTAACTGTATTATTAAAAGGAAATCGTCGCTGAAAGAATAATAAGACTTTTTAAAATCCATAGAAAGTAGCGTTGGTAATAACTGAATATACTAGGAAAATATGAATGGGTATACCGTAAAAGTTCAAAGAAGTATAAAGTCTAAACAATATCAAATATTGAAATTCTGCATAACTCTTTTTATTTAAGCACGTTCCTAATTATGTAAATATGTAACACATAGCTGTCGTTCAATACGTCCGTCTGTCTGCATATAGCAACTCAAAAACTACCCAACTGAATTATTTGGAATTTGAACTATATAATTATTACATATTTTTGTTGAGTTGTTTCAAATTTTATGAAAGTCAAATGCATAGTTCATTTACAGGGACAATCAAATTTCTTCCAATACATTACAGTCAAGGGCGAAAAAGTTTCTAGTGCATTTTGATGGTGTTATACTCTCTCGGACATAATAAAATTGACATGTATCTATGAAGTACATACTATAATATACATTCTAAACAATCTGTGGTGCAAAAAATATTAGTTATTGATTAACAGGGGCACACAAAAGTAATCCATTACATAATGATATAGGGAGAACATTGTTTGGTGCGCCGCGCCATTTAATTCCATTAAACTATTTAACATTTAATGAATCTGATATACGTTGCTGACGATTAATATAAGTTACTCCTTGTATAATAGAAAGCAGATAGTATTTACAGGAATACAACAAACATTTTGGCCATAATTTTGTATTCGAAGTACTATATATTATAACAGCAAGATCTGTATAATTTTTAAATTTTTTATATTACGAAAGCACCTCATTTTCTACGCATTACATGCGATTTTTAACTTGTTTTATCTTATCTTTGTCTATTTCTACGGAACTTAACTTTGTAGGGAGAATAAAAGGTATTACGTATTGAAATTGCATTTGGCATATCCTAAAATTATAGCGTAGCAATAAGCTTTTTTTCGCGTGTAGCTAACAAGGTAAAACCCAAACTCAATGATAAAACTTGGTTTTGCGCTAAAAGAGCTTGTTAAGAAAGGAACTAGCAATTTTTTAAAGCCTCTTTGGCCCGTAACGTGTTGTTTGAGATAGGTTTTGAATTAACTTATTAATATACAAGAGTAGTATAATGAGAGACACACTCCATACAAACTAGTCTCAAATCGTATAGTATTTATGAAAGCCTCGCATACATAAGGAATTTTAAAAATAAAATAGACATTTTAATAACAAAAGTTTTGTAATCATAATATCCAAATTAAGGAACTTTTGCATTAAATAAGGCAAGTAATACATAAAAAATAAATAAAATCCTGGTACTACAAGTTCAATAAATATTAAATGATGCGTTATTATTAAACATGTAAGGTTAATATGCATACATGTGATGATCCATTAGAGCGAAAGAGTTTTGAGCCGAAAATATTACATTAAATTTGTTGTATATATATATGTGTGTGTGGGTTAATCAAAATGTGAAATTTGTTATTGCTTTTCAGGCATATCTTCTTAGAAAATTCCTCATTGCCTTATAGATTTTAATAGTTATAATTCAGTACTGATCAATAAATATGGGGTTTAGTCTCGAAATTCAGATCCCTCTTTTGTTTTATCACCACTTCGTTTTTCATCTTTGTATGTAAATAATCTCATCGACGTACACTGTGAAAGAAGTCAGTAAAGCTACAAATTTTTCTAGACTCTTGGTGTCCTGGAACTTTTTATTTAATGGCAAGAAAAAAATTCATATAACAGAGACATTTTAGCATTGTAAATCAAATAATCGAGATTACTAAGATTTTTTTTTTTTTTAGAAAACGAGAATGCCTAAAACTTTTTATGTAACTGCAACCCGCGTTACAGATAAAATTTTATTTAGACTACAGTAATGTTCGTTCATTTTCTTGTAAAACTACTGATTTTTTGCAACATTAAAAAACGGTTTTTGAAGATTCACATATTTTTTGTACAGTATACTGGTAAAATTTTAGAAAGCAGCCAGATTTATGAAACTATACATCTGTATAATTACTGATTTTTGTTACAATTTTTAGCATTAAAATTCTGTATAATTGCAGCAAAATTGAAAGGAAGAAACGATGATTCGCTCTAATCCTAACTGTTACAAAAGTTGCAGGATATACAGCGTGTTGTATAAAGATCACCCCATTTTAAGAGGTCAGTAAAAATTTATAGGACATCTAAATCAAAGATTTTATTTTACATTCGGAAAGAATAATGTATGTTATTTATTAATTTTTACAATCTGTAACATTTTTTACTATTAATTTCGAGATTTTGTTGTATGAAAAACGATATCGTCTAAATTTTTTCCTTCGATCTCTATACACTTGTGAAGCCTCTCACGGAACTTTTTACACCATTACTGGAAGAATTAGTGCAATTTCAAATCGAATAGCATCCTTCAGTTCGTCGAGTGTCTTAGGACTTTTGTTTATATGTTTAAATTTTAGCCTTCAGGTAACCCCACAGGAAGAAGTCATATGCTACTACATGTGAGGATATACTTTTTTATGCAACAAAACCTTGAAATTAAGAGCAAAAATTTTTACAGATTGTAAAAAATTATAAATGGCAAACATTATTCTTTCCGAATGTGAACATAAAATATTTGTTTTCAATTTGCTATGTATTTTTATTCATCTCTTAAAATTGGGAGATTTTTTTACCCCATTCTGCATTAGTGTATGATGTTTTCATGGCGGAAAGAGCGATGTGATGGATAGCTAAAATATGGAAAGGCATTCTGAGAATGCTAAAAGGTATGTTTATGTTTTAATTTTGTATAATAAATTATAATTCAGTTTGAAAGAAGAAAATGTAAAAAAGTGAATTTATTTTTAAAGTTAAGAATTTCCAAGATTTTGAATTGATCACGTTTTTGAATACTAGTATTTGCAAATGGAAGTTGTTTATTAAATTGATCTTGGATTTTTTTTATATGAATTAACATAAATGTTAATTATGTGAAAATGTTTCAAAAACGTATTCTTGTTAAGAAATTTCATAATGTACGTAAAGAATAAAAATGTTAGAAACGTTTTCATCTTATTCATATAAAATGGAATATGAAAACATATATTTCTGAATTTTTGAATTTTATTCTGAATGATCTACTATAGACTTTGAAGAAATAAAAATCTTCATATTAATACTTGAATTAACATTATTTGAATTAAACTATAAAAAATGACATAGAGTACTTTTACTTCTCAATTCCTTTATACATTAACTAGTTAAGTTAAAAATATATTCGTATATGCATCCCATTAATTTACCGGCATTATACTATAAGTGCTAATTTTCAAATTCTAAAAAATATATAATTATCTTTTCATTTCTATGAGTATTGTATATAATCTCATTTTTACGTGTCTGTGAAAAAATTATTTGGAATTTATTTTCCATTATATTAGTTACGGTAAACAGATATATCATTGATACATAAGTACAAAAATCACATTAAAATTACATATTTCTTTTAAAGGGTATCGAAATTTATGATACATCAGGAGTTAGTAGAAAAATTTATGAGAAATTAAATCTAATAAAATCGAGTTAAGGTATTCTTGCGCCATATTTTTCAACTTTTATAAAAGTATCACAGCTGTGTCGAAACCCTGTTGGATTTCTTTATTGGCACTTTTCGAAATAAGATCTCTGTTAGCTTAAGGGCATCTCATATCAAGTCAAAAGATTTCCAAATGGAATATTTCGCTGTACTCTTGACAGTACAAAAAATTTCTTTTATAATGTCTCGATAAATCAAATCATTTTATGCGAGTCATTAAACTATATTTCTTATTGTAATATTCAATATTACTATAAATAAAATAAAGCAAAGCTGCGAATACTTCCTATTATTCAATACCAGTAATTTCGAATAAAAGGTATTGGTTGATTTTTATAAATTTTCCGCTAAATAAAAAAAAAAATGTTTCTATAAAAAGAAGCGGTATTTAAAAATCAAAAGGTGTCTGATTTGAATAAAGTAATTCGATTAAGTTATTAAAACATCTATTTCGAAATCAAATAAACACTGTTACAATTATTTATTTATTGCATAATATAAATTTCATGCTTTAAAATGATACCTCAAATTTGGAGAATCTATGAGTTTAACAAATACAATTTCTGGAAGTAATTTTCCTCATAGATTGTAAAATATATAAAATATATTTATGCACAATATAATGCATTATTCAGTAGAATAATGTAAATACATAAGATTATAGAAAAATATTTATAAATATTATAATTACTTTGGATCAATAACGTTAAATATTCTTTTGTATCTAGCAAACTGTTAATTGGGTTCCTAAAATTCAAGAAGTTTTTCCGTACTCTGAGTTAGACCAGATTAAAAGAAATCCTATTTTGTTGTTATGTAATATAAATATATTTAGAGCATTATTAATGGTTTCGCGTACTTGGCGATAAGAGGATTATTTTTTACGATTAGTTTCCAGAATTACCCTCTGGGGGTTAACTGACTTTATTTTTGTATGAAATTACAGTAGCTGCTCATTTCTTCTATGAAAAACGAATGCTATGTAAAAAGTCTTTTTTATTTATAAACTAAGATACTTAAAAAATATAAAAATTAAGTCTCTTTTTATAAAGAATAAATATTTTTTTATGAAGCTCAATGATAAGTAAATTAAAAAAAAGTTATTTAAAAACTTCTTTTTTTTTATCCGTAAAGAATATTAATGGAATATAGGTTCTCAAATCTATTACTGTACACTGTTAAAAGTGAAGGTGACAAACCGGTGCCATTTGGGACCCGGAGGTGAAAAGGTCCGAGGGTCCATTGAAACCCGGGGCATTTGGAACCCTAGGGTACCATATTGGCTTGGATGTGTAGTTGCGGTGCCGACAGGTCTCTTACTGGGTGATTGGAGCTAAAAAAGGGGCCATACACTTCGTATTGGCAGAAATGTGGCACATCATCGGGTGACTGGAACCATGCGCATGCGCTGTGACGTGTGTCTTTCTGTTTTCTGTGACGGCAAGTAAAATCTATGGCTATGAGTGAATGAAGTGAGCTCGATGTCCGAGTGGTTAGAACACTGAGCTTGTAATCAGACATTGTGAGTTCGAATCCTTCGACGGCCAAAATTCGCTTTGTATATTTTTGAATTTTTTATTATTGGACACTTTGGATTAAGGGTGCCATCTTTTCACCCTAATTAAAGGTGTCATTCTGGCTCCTTTAGGGATGTCACCAGTGAGACAAGCCTTTCACCCTTAAAAGGTGCAATGTGTCACCATTAGTTTTAACAGTGTATGCTTATCTAATTTTGTTACATTATGCTGTTTCACCAAAATAATTCATAATAATAACATATTATGCATCAGGATAATATTAATATTTGTTTTTTAAACTATTTCTTAGGAAAAGAAAATCCAGAAAATTAATATTGTATTTAAAAATATAATTTAATCAAATATAATTTAAAAAGCCAATAAATTATTTTAAAAACCAAATTTGATTTAAAATTAAATGCAATTAATGTGAAACCATTTCAATGTGTTATAATTACCGATTGTATTTTTAATTTGTATTAACGTTAATCAACATTTAGTTACAAAAATATTTATATCATAAACATACAATCTATTTATTCAAGAAAATATTGTACCCTTAATTTTCAATTCCCCAATTCATTTCTCTTGCAACTAAGAAAACCACTTCGCTTTTGTTGATTCAATTGATTATTATCATCGATATAACTATATTTTTCAAAATTATCTTGGATTTTCCATTTATTACGATTGTTTCACAAATATTACTTCAATTATTATGTACTTCATTTGTCACATAGGTAGGTACATTAGGTACTTTATTTGGTCATTCAATCGTTATCATAACATAAGAAAAACAAATTGACGTACGTGAATCTAAATTAAGGTTCCAGCAAAGAATATTTAAAAGCAATTTTTAAAGTAAGGCGACATTTTTTCCCACTAATTCTATATTTTAGATACACATAAAAAAATTATTTTAGAAAGAATTACATAAAAACAAATTCTTTTACAATTATGCGATTAAAATTTATCGATAAATATCTTTACAAATGACTTTTTGAAATTCGGTATTTTATTTTTAAAAACTGAACTGAATTTTTCTAACTATATCTGTAAAAAAAAAGGTTTTCTGATAATCAGTCAAGTGTACATATTCACTATATCTTTATTTTTTGGCAAAAATGCAATAAATCTTTGTAAAACTACTTTCTGATACTTCCGATTTTGAATTTCTTTCTTTTCACGAAATATTATCTCCAGATGCCGCAGGACGGTTTCGAACCAAAATTTAATAAAATGTCAGAGAGAACGGCTGAGTTAAATTACTTGCGGGTAGATGCTCCTTACCTATACAAATAAATAATCTTATCGGAAAAGCTTGTTATTCAAATTTATCTCCCACGGCTTTCCACAGAAGTTTAATAAATCTCGTAGAATACTTTAGTATACAAATAAAAATGAACATATTTTTTTAATTATTTTATTTTTCTTTTGAAAATTGTCTACATATTAAAATGTCTATTCGACTTTTATAATAAGTAATAAAGTCGTATAAACAAACAACACTGCAAAGCATAGGAAGATTATAGAATTATATATATATATATATATATATATATATATTTGAAGTGATAGTGATAATTTTTATGATGTATTTTGATTTGACAAAATAAAACAATTGAAACGATATAGGTGATTCATTTAATAATTTTATAATAACCATGTAATGTTAATTAACTTGAAATTTGATATTTTAGAACCATTTTTGAAAATTTATTCAAATATAGTTATTAAAAATTTGTGTAATTAGATGCAAAGAAATACAAATTCCTGTAAAAAAATTGGTATTCTGCAGGTAAATTTTCGTATTAAATATTAAGTACGTATGTTTTCGTTTCATTAATTTTCCATTCCCCATTTTTTATCTGTAGCAATTAAGAAAAACACCGCTCTTCTGCCGATTATCATTGACTATTATCATTGATGGTATATAAATATTTATAAAAGTTTTTGATGGGTTTTGATGTTTTTGATGTATAAATGTTTTTGTCATTGTTCATCCCATATCTAATCTCTTTTAAAAATTATGTTGCATTTTGCATTTATTACGACTTTCTCACAAATATTACTTCAATTATTACGTACTAATCATTCAATAATTATCATACCATAGGCAAAATTAATTGACGTACATAAATCTAAACTATTATTCCAGATAAAAATATTAAAAAAATAGTTTTATAAATGAGTGTTGCATTTTTCCCGAACTAAATCTGCATTTCAGATATAAATAAGATTTTAAACATTTATTTTTTGTTAAAAAAAGTACATAAAAACAATTTATCATACAATTATCGAAATAAAATGTATCGATAAATATCTGAACAAATGACTACTTGGGAAATTCAGTACTTCATTTTTAAAAACTGAACTAAATTTTTCTAATTATATCTATAAAAAAGTTCTTCTGATAATCAGTCAAGTGTAAATATTCATTATATCTTTATTTTCTTGCAAAAATGCAATAAATCTTTGTAAAACTACTTTCTGATACTTCCGATTTTGAGTTTCTTTCTTTACACAAAATATTATCTCCTGATGCCGCAGGACGGTTTCGAACCAAAATTTAATAAAATGTCAGCGAGAACAGCTGAGTTAAATTACTTGAGGGTAGATACTCCTTGCCCTTACAAATAAATAAATCTTATCGGAATGCTTGTTAATCAAGTTTATCTCCTTCGGCTTTCTACACAATTTTAATAAATCTCGTAGACTACTTCAGTATACGAATAAGAATGATCATACTTTTTTGTAACTATTTTTTTTTCTTTTATAAACATTCTGAATATTAAAATGTCAATTCGCCTTTTATAATAAATAATAAATTCGTATAAACAAACAACACTGCAAAACATAGGGGATGTAGAATTTCATATATAGATTTGCAGATATTGATTTACATGTTGCAGATTTACATATTATAGTATTATTTATATAGATTTTTGAAGTGATAGTGACAATTTTGTATAAAGTATTTTGATTTCATTTTAATGGATCTTAAGGATATTTTGGTGTATATATTTAAAGAAAATAAATCAATGTTAAAGATACAGGTTTTTCATTTAATATTTTTTAATAATCATTTATATTTTTATTTAAAATTAGAATAGCTTTGTTATAAAATATTCAGATGACTATTTTTACATCGTATAAAGAAAGAACGGAGGTAAATAGATAATATCTTTGTGATACCTATGACAATTTTACAGAACATGTACAAGCGTATTATTAATTTGCATTTTTTTGGCCATATGGTTTTGTTTTTACTCAAATATAATCTGCTAATTTAGTATCATAAATGTTATTATAAAACATCACGGACAATTAATCCTTTTTAATTTCGCTCTTAAAATAATAATAATATTAAGTTTTTACAACAATTGAGAGGCTGTAATGAGATTTTGACAGTGATAGCATAAAAAAACTGAAAAAAAAGAACGTTTTAAACACAAATTAAGAGAAGTTTACGAAGCTATCTGAAACATGAATTCAAATAATATTATAAAAATATGCAATAAACTAATTCTTTCTTAAATAATTTCAGAAATAAGCGAACTTTTGGTCACTTAATGTATAAAAAAAAAAAACTTTAAAAAGCTTAACTTAAATTTGAATGTAGACAACAGCCTGTTTCTAAAACTTCATATTTAGTCTAAAGTCAAAAAAATGCTTAAGCAATAAAAAAATGCATCAAGATATAAAAAATGGGACCAATCATTGTAGTTTAAGAATCCTTTTATTTATTAATTTATTTTTATTTTTATTCATTTTATTTTGCTTAGTCTATTTTCTACTCATGCATTTTCTATTCCATTCTAAATTAACTTAGCGCTATTTTCGTTAGTCTGATACAGCTGGACAATCCCACAGAAAAAAAACTCACTTTGATAGAGAGATTAAAATTATTAATGTACACTTAAGAGCCAAAACATTATGACCACTTATCTAATAACGTGTTGGCCCACCTTTTACCTTTAAAACCGCTGCAAAGTACCTTCGGATGGACGTCACATATTCTTGGTAGATTACCACAAATAAAATCTATTAGTGTTCAAGCACGGTCATGCATATCCAGGATTCCAAAATGAGTTATTTTGAGCTCTGTGTACTGCCATTGAATGACATGATGTGTCAAGTTAGGTGACCAGGATATTAATTGGATCTCCGTGTTATGTTCCTGGAGCAAAGTGAGCAAAATTCGAGTTAATGGCCATGGAACCTTTTCTTGAACGACGACACCTTTTCCATTTCGGATGCCAGATACCATGTAATGGTTCAAATGATCCGCAATGATGTTTTTACAGTCTAGGGTGTTCATCGTCTGTTTTACAACAGCCACAGGTACCAGGACACACATGAGAAACACCCCTAATGACGCCCCTAAAGTATAATATTGCCGCAACTGCCCTGTGTATAAACTCTTGTATAAGGGAGAGTAACAGTTCCTATAGAAGATGGCTTACCCAAACATGGTCAGTGACATGTTAAAGGATGAATCGTGTTACATCTAACGAGGTAATTCTCTCCCTGTGCTTCATTTTCCAATCATATGTTAAGGTGCGTACTGTACGAGTATTTGGCAATGATGATTACATAGGGCACATGAGCATAACGTTAGCCGCATAGTCTCACATTCAAAAGTGTAAGCTGAACTGTATGCTTAAAAATTTTTCACTTGGACCTATATCATCTTCAGATGTAAAGCCAGTCTAAGGTGTCAATTTATCTTTACCAAGGGAGGGCTGTCTATAAATTCCTTTTTATTTGTTAATGCATGTGCGTCATATGCAATAGCTTCTATTGATGATTTCATCGTCATCCATCCTCTTTGTACAAGTAGCGATATATTCCGAACAATCCACGAGTCATACAGGTTTGAAATTAGTCATTCTGAATCGTCGGGCAACTGAATTCTGCCCTCAATAAAAGTAAATTAGACCAGCAGTCTTTACTCCCACAATCACCATAAAAGTAAAAATGTTTCCTGAGTACCCCTAACAGCATTGAAATACTATTCCCTTCGGATTATGTCAGTTCCACGTCATCCAGGCGAGTTCATCTCAAAATGTGGAGATGGTTATAATGTTTTTGCTGTTAAGTATATGTAATTTAAAGTATGATTGGAAAGATTGATATTTTTGTGTTCTTAAAAAATCCTAATATGATTGTATTGTAAACTACTGATCATTACAATAATCGTCTTCGTAAAGGGATATTGTTATAGTTTGCTTGTATATATATTAGTATAATTATAATTTGTCATGACTTAGTCTTGTTAAGGATATTAAAATTGCTTTTTTTAGCTGGATAATTTCGATAGTTTTTTTTTTCACTTGAACGGAAGTAGAAAATATGTTTGTCTAGTTAAATACTGATTTTTGAATGCAATTTTTGGTAATAAAATATGAATTGAGATAATGTACAAGTAATTAAGTATTGAGTCCTTAATACAGAACATGTTAAACTAAATATATATATGTGGGAATAAAGAACGAAGCATTCAGCGATAAAAGATAATAAACTCAATGACTTAATGAACGTGATATAACAAGCGAGACTCATGTGATGATGCGTGGAAAGAACGAGGTGTTCTATAGATTTCAGCGATGGTGAGTTTGAAGAATTTTTAATGCAAAGCTCAGGGAAGCTTATTTATGTTGAATATTATTCAGTTCTACTGTTATCTTTGAATGTTATGTACATATTTTATGTCTATTAAACCTTTATATATCTTCAAGAACATTAGTTTTGCTTAAATCATAAGTTAATCATTTAATATCCCACATATATATATTCTTGCTTCAATAGAAATTTTATTCATACAGTTCGGGCAGTTCGGAATACAATGTTCGATCAACAGTACTACCATTGTTATGATAGAACAGATCTGCCACGCCTTGCAAGCTGATGTTACTTATGTTGAATTTTCCCTATTTTTTCGCAAGTTCGTCTTTAAATTAGTAAAGTAGTTTCTTCGCCCCTGAGTTTATTTTTCATTGGTATGTTCTTTTTTTTTTTTTTTTTTTTTTTTTTTTTTTTTTTTTTACAGAAGATTGAATTTCTGAAATTTTATCATAGCTATTGTCACTTAATTACATTGAACTAATTTTCTAATAAACATTTTTTTATTAATACCATTAAAACTGAAGTTTAAGCACTATATTCTAAAGAAAGATTTATTCTTTTTCGTCAGAATGATAAAGCGAATGACATATGATATCATTAATTGAAAAGCATACATCAAAATCTTTCTTCGTTTGAGAATGTTTTTGACACGCGTAATCATTAATAGTTTAAACTATCAAAGGAAAATCTAAACGCAAATTTAGAAAATATTTTAATACATTAAGACTCCATGTAAAAAATTCATTAAAGTGCTTTAAATATAATATATTAATACTCAAGTAAAATAGAAACGAAGCACGAAATGTGCTAAAAATTTACAAAGAATATCATTAAAACAACCACATATTTAATTTTGCCATTTCAGTAATTTATATTAATATGTGAATGAAAATAAATATCATGTAAAACAAAATGCTCAAAGAAAATTAGTTAAAGGACATCACTTTATGCAGAACAAGACATTTTCTACTGCATTAGCTGAAAAATTTATTTTACCATTTACCATTATTTGATTATATTTTGATTTGTAATAGCTTTGGACAGTCTTCAATATTGCCTTCACTACTGTTGATGGCAATTTCTTACAAACCCAATTTAATTTATTTTTATATTATATTATTTATATTTTATTTGAAGAATTACTGCACCTAAACATTTACGATTCTGTTTGATGAATGTGAATATATGACTCATATTATCTGATCTTTGCGCAAAATACCATTTAAGTGTGTCGCTTTCTGTTCATGAAGTCCTTAAATTTTCACATTAGTGAATTTTAGCAAAAACATTTGATTATATGTTCACAATGGAACATCAGAAAATTTTAATGATGTTTGATGGATTTACTAGTTTAGAATAATTTTAGAGTCATGTGATCTATTTTATGAGGAAGCCATTAGAAAGATTAAGTTCAACTGTAAATTTAAAATAAATTAGATTTAAATTTACAAAAACAAAAGTAAAATTAAGAAAACAACAATAATTATAAAATGAGAAAGCTTTGAAGAAGAAATCATTACACTGTAAAATATATATATATATAAATTTACGATATTTTACCGTGAATTATCCAGTAAATTTATAAAATGTGTCACTTTTTTCAGATAAACAGTCAACTTTCGTAATTTTTTGTGTTGTACGGGCAAAAACCGTTAATTTAATGGCAAAGTTGATGCGTTGATGTAGGAATAAAGTCCGTTTTATTTACGGACATTGTCTGGAAACTCTGCTGCAGGATTTTTACAGTGCATTTCCTGAGTTTGCCGAAGAAAAATCTTTAAAAAATATACATACTTTTCAAAATATGCATACTTTACAAAAAATACATACACTATATTTAAATATAAAGTTTTTGAAATGTTAACTATGTAACAGACTATCATAGATTTTTTTATAATATTAAACATGAGACAAGATAAAGAGAAACTTCAATTTAAAAGAAGTAGAAATAAAGGTTATCATAGACGGAGGTTATATTAGACAGATGTTAAATTTGGCGTTATGTTTGGCAGGAAAATAAAGGGTATAGTTAGGTATCATTGCCAACATTAAATGTAGATATATGCATTTTATGCTGATGTGGTCAAAACTTTACAATTTAGAAACTCGGAAATACTCGTTAAGGATTTTATTGATGTTATTACAGATTTTTTTCTTTGTTAGATAACTGATTTTCTCTAATCCATTGATCTCTGAGAATAATTACAATTTCTACAGTGGACTACTGAAATGTAATGTTTTGCCGGTGTCAATTATAATGAGTCTATCAGGTAGAATAAAATAAGATGAAATAATACATTTTGCAATAACTGGAATTTGTCCATGTCTGCCCACAAATGGTTACAAAAGGCAGTTAGAACAAATGATGGTGTTCTGTCACAACCGCTAAGTTTTAATATCCGCTAAATTTTAATATCACTTTTCTTCTTATTTTAAACTGATTTCTTGAAATTGAAATATCTGTATTAAAGAGGCTGTTTTAATTTCAAAAATAATAAAATGATGGTACTACGTTATTTTATCGAATTTGTAGTTTATTGTTTTAGTTATCATATGAGAAATGTGTATTTTCTGCATAGATTGACGTGAAATTGAAAACAAAAATGAAAAGCATAAAGTTTTAATCAGAAAGTTTATTTGCAAATAAAATCAAAATACATAAACTACCGTTTTTTAATTATTTTGTAAATTTTATAGTTTGGCAAAATGATAGAAATCTTACAATTAAAACATATGAAAAGATATATTACTATAACATTACATTATAGAAAGTGGTTTAAAAAGCGCAAAGAGTGGTCTGATTACTTTTTAAGTAGATATCGACTGTTTTTATATTTTATATTTTACAGCAAGTTTCATATAAATCGGTCGAAAAATGTAGATTTGTATAAGAAATACAAATCCAGAGAACAACTTTTACATATATAGATCAGCAGAACTAAACGACTTCGTCCGCGTTAATTATAAGAGGTCTCACGGGTAAAGTAAGCTAAATAAAATAATTCGTCAATCACAATATTTGAGATTTGTGCATTCTCGTCTACAAATCGTAAAAACGGCACACAGAAAATTTTTTCTCGCAATTATAATAGAATCCCTGGGGTTTAACATCATAATGCACGTTCTCTTTAATGAGTATAACATAAAAATATACAATTTCTTTCACAATACGAAAACAAATAAAAAAAAAATGTTGCAATAAGTAAAATTTCGGATTTTCGGTCATCTATAAACGTTATAAATTAGGACTGTGTCAGTGAGAAATGCTGACATAATACTGATTACAGCAACGTCCAGGGCCATAAATTCTATCTTTACTGGTTTTTTCCCTAACTTCTGAAAATCACAAAATTCGTTTTTTGAATACACTATATTAAATAGAAAATAAAAAACGTTAAAATACACATTTTTAATTGTATCTGAATTTTCTCATTATATCCGATTTTAAAGTATTTTGAAGCATGGATATTTTTAAATGTGCAACCCAATTACAAAAGATTTACTTGTTAGTAACTCTGACATAATATTGGTGGCAAAATCTAACCACCAATTTAGATTTTACTACAATTTAATACCCAAACATCGCACATTTGATTATTCAACGTCAAATAAATACAAAAAAAAATGTATTTTTGTTTTCAAACCTTACTTTAATTAACGGATTTTTATTGCATTTTTATTGCATTTCCATTAATTTTCAAGTTTTGATGTTTTTTGATGTGCGAGCAACCCAATTACGAAAGATAGAACAGTTTGCAATTAATACAATGTTATAAAGATATATTATTTATAAAATCTGTTAGAGACGAAATGAGTACTTAATGAAATAATACTTCTATTTTGTAAATTAAGAAGCCGTATTTCAATCTCCTAGTATAAGTAAAAGTACTGCAAATCAATTCACTTAAAAGTTAAAAAAAAAACTTACATTATTTACGTATTAATTTATTAATTTTGTATGTATTTTTTTACACAAAACATCTAAAACATCCAAAAAATGAGATTACTTGTCTTAAAAACACTTATCATTAGCTAGGACTCTTATTTCCTCAATCTGATAAAATCAGACCGAAAAAAAAAGTTAATTGGACTAAAATAAACTAATTTGTGAATCGAAAATTTCAGTTAATTAACGATGTCGGCCAATGCTTTAAAATTATAGGAATACTGTAAAGTCATACATATTAATTTGCAAAATAAATTCTGCGCTGAATGTTTCTGCATTTCCTATTTACGTAGTTAAGCAAGATTTTTTCAGAAAAACAGTTAATACATTTGAACGAAATTAGTGTTTAGAAGTTAGGTTTAAAATTAGCCTTTTAGAAATAGGATTTTTATATTTATCATATAGTTCAGAACAAAAAATCATCCAATAATTTAAATAACTACGCACTAGAAAGTACTTTTATTGATAATAATTTATTTTATCAAAGAAATAATCATAAAAACATGTATTCAGTGATATACATATATATATAGAGAGAGATAATCTACAGAATGTTAGTGAATTCTTCTATTAACCCACTCATGTTAAACCTATGAACGTAGAATATATTATTACATTTAAAATATCTCCTAAGGGAATTAATATTTTAAATTTTTATTGTCTTTATACTTTTCTTCAATGATATCTCCTTATTCATTAGTTCTCAAAATACTTCTAAAATACACGCTTGATTTATTATGTGTAACATTCAGACGAGTTGATAGAAAAATTTTCATATTCCACAAAAAATGATGCATATATTTTTTTAAAAGTTTTGATAAATGAGAAGAAAAATGTAATTCTTTAAAAAGAGTAAAAAGGAAACACGAATTAAGAAGGAAGAAAATTCAAGAAGCAACCATTGTTTATGAAACACATTCCAACACATCTAGAATAATGTAAAATCTTTACCGTTTGACAATTGAAACATGATGTCCAATTGATCCATCTAGAAACACATAACACATTTGAATAAAAAATTCAGCACTTCGTATCTACAGCTTTCAAATATATATATATATATATATATATATATATATATATTGTTGTAGCGTATATTGGGTTCTTTTGATCTTATGGTTAGACAACTTCAAACTCTTGCTTATAGAAAAGTAGAAAATAATTTATTTACAGAACTTCAGAACAACAGAGTCTTCGAAACTCACAAATATTACAAGATATTCCAAAATAACTGTTTAAATCTATCGAACAAGTACAAATATAGGTCGCAGAGACTCTTTATACAATGTCTCAACACTATATCACATTCAAAACAACGTAGATAAAACTCAATACATCAAGCAAACTTGCTTAAACCTCGAAGTTCACTCTATGACTGACTGGTAAATAATAACAACAGCTCGCATCGCTTCTCTTCTTATATAGGTTCGGAGCATGTGCTAGAAATTTCTAGAACCTACTCGAAAAAATCCACGGAACAACAAACAATGTATCAGTATATCTAAGGGGGGTTACCAGAGAGGAAAGGGTTACCATCGCCAACAATCGCCAAGTTTGTCGCCAACTTGGCGATATATCGCCAAATTTGGCGACCAAAATTAGTCGCCAAAAGTGACGCCAACTTGGTGATATCTCCATTATTTCGCCAATCTGCCGTAGACATACACTGAAAATAATGGACAAGTTTGCTTGATAACAGAGACAATGTAACAAAAACTAATATAAGTAAAGGAATGGAGCTTAATAAGATTATTTACATTATTTTACAGTACAAACACTAACTATTTACAAAATTCGTAACACTACCCCCTCCTCAAAGACTGCACGTCCCGGGCAGTGCAATCCTTGAGTTAGAGGAGAACACTTAAAATAAATAAACAAATAAATAAATAAATAAATAATAACAATAATAATAAAATTTACATAAATAAGAACTAATTACTATTTACATATTTACAAAAAGTGACTTTCATGACCATGGTCTAAAATTCTAGTTTTGAATTTCTAATCACTTTGGCCAAAATAAGGGGCTAGCCGGTTATAGTGTACGACCTTGGGTTTGGCGTGTGGCGATTTTCGTATGCGTACGACGACGTCATTCAGCCTGTTGACGACTATGTAAGGACCGTCCCAGTTTCTTTGTAATTTTGGCGACAGTCCCTTACGACGTATCGGATTCCACAACCAAACTTTGTCACCTTCGTTGAACTCATGTCCTGTTGCCTTTGTGTCGTACCGTGTCTTCATCTTTTCCGTTGCCAGTCCGATTCGGTTCCTCGCTAGACGATGAATCTCCTCAATCCGCGCCTGGAGTTTATCGACATATTCCTCAGGCGATGAAGGAGCATCAGGAGGACGGCCAAACAAAAGATCAGCAGGCAGACGAAGATCACGACCAAAGAGCATTTGAGAAGGGGAGTAACTAGTGGCCTCATGAGTGGCACTCCTGTAGGCAAGCAGGAAAAGAGGCAATTTCTTGTCCCAGTCCTGTTGGTCTCTAGACACCAGGAGAGAGAGGCTATTTAGGATGGTACGATTGAAACGCTCCACCATGCCGTCCGATTGAGGATGTAGGGGTGTAGTTCGAGTTTTGTCCATGCCGAGTAGTCTACACATTTCCTTAAACACAGTCGAATCGAAGTTTCTTCCTTGATCGGAATGGATTTGAAGAGGAATTCCATATCTGGAAACCCAGTGTTGAACTAGTATGTCTGCTACTGTTACCGCCTCTTGATTAGGAATGGCGTAGGATTCAGGCCACTTAGTGAAGTAGTCCATGACAACGAGGATGTACTTATTGCCATCAGATGTTCTAGGAAGAGGACCCAGGATGTCTAGTGCAATTCGTTCGAAAGGAGCTCCTACATTATAACGCTGCAGTCGCCCACGGGTGCGCCTCTTTGGAACTTTACGTGCTACACAGGTGTCACAAGTTCGACACCACTTCTCTACATCACTGCGAACATTATTCCAGTAGAAACGCTCTCGAACCTTTTGCAGGGTCTTCATTACACCAAAATGACCTCCTGTGGGACTACCATGCAGTTCTTGAAGGACTATAGAAATTCTCGACTTAGGGAGTAGTAGTTGCCATCTACATGTCTTTCCATCGTCAGACTCCCATTTTCGGTACAAGATGCCGTTCTTCAAATGTAAGGAATCCCAGAGAGCCCAATAACGTTTAGTCGTAGGATGGTAATGGGCCATGTCTTGCCAGCTGGGCTTCCTGTTGGACTCCTCTTTCAGCTCTAGAATTGGCTCAATTTCAGGATCAGCAAGTTGATCTTTACGCAGGCTCTCGTCACTCCACGGATCTTGCGATGATGTAGACCCAGTTGTAACTTGTCTTACTATAGGACCTTTGACATTAAATTTCTTCTCAGCCCGGTCGCAGTATCTACAATTCTCTGAGCAGGGTCTTCTTGAGAGAGCATCTGCATTTCCATGTGATGAGCCTTTTCGATGGCGTATCTCCATATCGTACTCTTGAAGCTTTTGTATCCACCTGGCTATCTGGCCTTCAGGGTTCTTAAAATTCAATAGCCAAGTTAGAGAAGCATGATCAGTTCGGATCAGGAACTTTCGACCGTAAAGATAGTGATGAAAGTGGTCTATGGCTTTCACTACAGCAAGAAGCTCTTTTCTTGTTACGCAGTAGTTTCGCTCGGCCTTTGACAAGCACTTGCTGAAATAGGCGATAACACGCTCCTGGCCGTCGATTTCCTGGGACAGTACAGCGCCAATGCTTTCGTTACTTGCATCCGTATCAAGTATAAACTGTTTATCGATTTGAGGATATGACAGAATTGGAGTGGATGTCAAGGCCTCCTTAAGCTTTTCGAAAGCAGCGTCACATTCCTGTGTCCACATAAATTTTTGATTGGCTTCTGTTAATTTATGAAGTGGTCTTGCAATCATCGAGAAGCCTTTGACGAATTTTCTGTAATAGGTGCATAATCCTAGAAAACTTCGAAGCTGGTGAACATCTGCTGGACGATTCCAATTTTTCACGGCCGATATCTTCTCCGGATCAGTCCTAACTCCTTCCGCCGAAATGATGTGTCCAAGGTAGGCGACTTCATTACGAAACAAACTGCACTTCGAAGGGCTTAACTTCAAATTAGCTTCCTTTAATTTTTGTAGCACTCGCCTGAGGTTGTTCAGATGTTCATCAAAAGATTTTCCTATGATTATGATATCGTCTAAATAAACAAGACATGCCTCATATGACAGTCCCCGAAGAACCGTTTCCATAAGGCGTTCAAAAGTTGCAGGTGCGTTACATAGACCAAAAGGCATTACCTTGAACTGCCATAATCCTTGTCCCGTTGTAAAGGCAGTCTTCTCGCGGTCGTCGGGATGGATCTCTACCTGGCAGTAACCACTCTTCAAGTCTAAAGTCGAGAACCAAGTGTTGCCCGCAAGTGTGTCAAGAGTGTCGTCAATCCTTGGCAGAGGGTAACTATCCTTTTTGGTGACGTCATTCAGTCGGCGGTAGTCTACACAAAATCTTGTAGAACCATCCTTCTTTCTTACTAATACAATGGGAGACGCCCATGGACTTGTTGATGGTTCGATGACGTCATTTTCTTCCATATCTTTAATTAAATTCTGCACCTCTTCTTGCTTGGCAAAAGGTAATCGTCTAGGGTGCTGTTTAATAGGAGAGTGATCTCCCGTGTCAATTCGGTGTTGTGCCATTTTAGTTCGTCCAAAGTCTTCAGATGTTTGAGAAAATAAACTTTGGAATTCTCTAATTAAATTTTCCGCAGCGTTTATCTGTTTTGGATCTAAGTCTGTATTTTGTAACAAATCCTTCACTAAATTATCTGAAGATTTCTCAGAGTGGCTGGAATTTTGACTTATGCACGTCACAGGAGCACATGATGCTATCACCTCTCCTTTCTTGATAGTCCTCGTCTTATCACTGATGTTAGCAATTCTGACTGGAATGGTCTTTTTCGAGAGGTCTACCACAGAAGAAGCCACCAATACTCCTGCTTGTGTACTATTGTCTTCTGGATAATCTATATGGCCAAATCGATAATTAGTTTTATTTTTAATTACAGCAGGAACCAAACATTCTGTTCTTGCATCTAGATTAATGTCTTCTTTGGCTATTACTATTTGTTTACATTCAATTTCGTTATTTAATCCAAAAAGACTTATTTCTTCAAATTTTGAGATCATTTTGTTATTTTTGAAATCAAGTCTGAAGTCAAACTTCTTCAGAAAATCTAGTCCGATTAAGCAAGGATCTGTTATGTCAGCCACATATGCCGTATGGTAATATTTCGTTCCTCCAAAGTTGATAGTTAAATTGGCCTTTCCATATATGCCTATTTTGTCGCCGGTCACAGTTTGCAGGGTAACGCATGGAGGATTCCAGATGAGTTTACATTTCAATTTTCGAGCCAAATCTTCTCTTATTATTGTAACATTGGCTCCTGTATCGACAATCATACGGCACTGAATTCCGTTAATAAAGCCTATCACATATAATTCATTATCGCCGCTACTCATTTTCGATATTTGAAGGATCTTCAGGAAGGGCTTTTTATTCTCTGGTCTTGATTTCATCTCACGTTCGTGGACTTTGGGGCAGTTTCTTCGGAGATGTCCTGTATCACCGCATCCCCAGCACCTGAGATTCTGTCTTCTTGAGCTTGTTCTTCCATATTTTAAAGCTTCCAGCTCTTGATTTATTTTCCTAATTTCTTTCAAGACGTCGCTCTCAGTGTCTGAGCTTTTGTTCACCGTTGACCCTCGGACTGAATGACGATCTCTTCGGCTGGCTTGTGTAGCTGCTTCCAACTTTAAGGCATATAGTAATGCAGCTTTTAAATCCTGTACATCTGCCATTCGTACCGCTCTCTGCACTTCTGGATCTTTTATTCCGTCTACGAAATATTGCAGTGAAAGCATTTCCCGTACATTTGTTGGACAGTCGATGAAGGGTAATTTGCAAGCCGTTCAATTTCCGAGGCAAACTCTTGAAGGGTTTCACTCGATTTTTGATGGCGGCTCTTCATTTGTATTCTCGTATAATCCTTGAAGAATTTTTCGCCGAATCTCATTTCAAGTGCACAACTTAAAGTCTCAAAATTGAGTTGCGTCATATCGGGCAATGTTTGCAGCACGTCGGCGGCTTCTCCTCTTAAAGATGCTGCCAGTTGACAAGCTTTCACCTCGTCACTCCATTTGTTCGCTTCGGCTACAATGGTGAATTGGGTCTTGTAAACTTGCCAGGAACTCTTTCCGTCATATGTCGACAGCTTGATGTGCACGGGAGAAGCAGGCGGATTCCTAAATTCTTCATAATTACCACTGGACGCTGAAAGCTTCTTCTCGAGATCTTGTACTCTTTTATTTAGCTTTTCATCTATTTCAACTATTTTTCCTTCCATTTTCTCTTCAACATTTTTAACATCATTCTGAATTTTCACTTCTACTTCCTCTATTTTCCTTTCCATTTTCTCTTCTACATTACTAACTTCTTTCTGAATTTTCTCTTCTACTTCCTCTATTCGTCTCTCTACCGACGAGAACTTTTCTTCTAAATTTTTCTTCATTTCTTCTTGGCCTATATTAATCTTTTCGGTCACTTCTTCTTGGCATTTGTCAATTTTGTTTGTCAACTGTTCCATTCTTTCTTCGTTTTTATTCATTTTATCCGCCAACTCTTCTTGGCCTTTATTCATTTTATCCGCCAACTCTTCTTGGCCTTTATTCATCTTTTCCGCCAACTCTTCTTGGCCTTTATCAATTTTATTTGTCAACTGTTCCATTCTTTCTTCGTTTTTATTCATTTTGTCCGCCAACTCTTCTTGGCCTTTATTCATTTTATCCGCCAACTCTTCTTGGCCTTTATCAATTTTATTGGTCAGCTCTGTTCTTAATCCGTTAATAGCTTCTAACAGTTCTTTCAGTTGTACGTCCATTGTTCGTGTTTTCGCCATAAGATCCCACTTCTGACACCAAATGTTGTAGCGTATATTGGGTTCTTTTGATCTTATGGTTAGACAACTTCAAACTCTTGCTTATAGAAAAGTAGAAAATAATTTATTTACAGAACTTCAGAACAACAGAGTCTTCGAAACTCACAAATATTACAAGATATTCCAAAATAACTGTTTAAATCTATCGAACAAGTACAAATATAGGTCGCAGAGACTCTTTATACAATGTCTCAACACTATATCACATTCAAAACAACGTAGATAAAACTCAATACATCAAGCAAACTTGCTTAAACCTAGAAGTTCACTCTATGACTGACTGGTAAATAATAACAACAGCTCGCATCGCTTCTCTTCTTATATAGGTTCGGAGCATGTGCTAGAAATTTCTAGAACCTACTCGAAAAAATCCACGGAACAACAAACAATGTATCAGTATATCTAAGGGGGGTTACCAGAGAGGAAAGGGTTACCATCGCCAACAATCGCCAAGTTTGTCGCCAACTTGGCGATATATCGCCAAATTTGGCGACCAAAATTAGTCGCCAAAAGTGACGCCAACTTGGCGATATCTTCATTATTTCGCCAATCTGCCGTAGACATACACTGAAAATAATGGACAAGTTTGCTTGATAACAGAGACAATGTAACAAAAACTAATATAAGTAAAGGAATGGAGCTTAATAAGATTATTTACATTATTTTACAGTACAAACACTAACTATTTACAAAATTCGTAACACTATATATATTCTGTTATTGTTATAATTGTAAAGTGCTGTAAATTCCATTCTTAATTATTATTATTCTTATTATTTTCTTTTTGTGCCAAATGCACATTAATAAGAAATTTACAAAAAAATATTTTTAAAATCACTTTTTTCTTTTAATCTATGCTTTTAATAGTGTAAAAAGGAAATTTTTATTTCGTCTCCTAAATAAAAAAAAATACGTTTTACTTAATAAATTATATTTGGCACAACTTTTATTTCGGACATTTATTAAGAGCATCACTCACATTCTGGAAGTGAATATCTTATTATTTCATTTATTTTTAAGTTGCCTATAACAAATCAGAATTGTTTATATTTATTTTCAAATCATATTAACATTGTGTAAAACGTAACATAAGTTATACTCAAATATCAATTTTAGTAGTTTTTTAAATGATTTTTTATTTATTTACTAAGCATATGATTTAATTTTTAGAAAGAAATATAAATCATTACATCAAAAAAAAGAAAGTCTTCTAGAAATATTATTCCATGTTACATTATCAATCACTAAAATTTTGCGAAAATACTCTTGGAAATTCGTAATGCGACATGGTATGGTACTTCTACTAATATAGAAACATTTTTGAGTAACGCCAATGATGAAATCTTAAAGTATTGCAGACGCAGCTGTGTCTGTTTTCACGGTTTGTTGAAAAAGGAAGTTAAAGGAATTTCTGACCTCAAGTGCAGCTGCTGTAGAATTCCGATAAAAGAATGCATTTGGAATATTGTTCTTTTATTAAAAAATTATTCGAGAATAATAAATTATAACTATTTTGCAGACTAAAAAATACATTAACATATAACCGATTGAATGAAATAAAATAAACTATTATTGCGTTTATATGTATTATAAACGTGATTGGATATATGTATGGATTTCATGTATCTAATTTTTCTTACATTGTTCCATAGAGATGTCCATTTATTTTTATCCGTATTTATATGTTAAATACAACAGAATTTTAGAAGAATAAAAAAGAGTGGAATAACTGGCAGCAAAAGCATACCTTTGTAGATACTTGCCAAATGTAATTTACCGCATGTTCCAAATAAATGAAATAATGCAAAATAAAATATTTTTCATACATTCCATAAAAACTGTTGAGCCTCTTCTAAAACTAATATGTTCTTTTAAAGAATATAGTTTAATTTTATAGCAGGAAATATAAAGGTATCACAAACACCTTTAAATTACAGAAAAACACTTCTAAATATGTATTAGCCTATATATCAATGATTATGATTTGCATGCAATTGTACAAAAATATTAGAAGTAATTTTAACAATTCTAGAAGTATTAAAATTTATAGAAACTATTTCAGGGCTGGGTAGGGTAATACATTTTCGCAAATTAAGTAATATTTGTTATATTTTATTAAATAACTAAATTATTTAAAAATTCTTTTTCGTAAATAATCCTTATCTTATTCGCAATCCTGTGATTTATTACACAAATGTTTTATGCGCATTCTATTAATTATTTGATACAACTGCTTAAAATATTATAATACTGATATTTAAAATATTAATACAAAGAAATCTTTTTTGAAATATTGATCTATGTTCTGAAATATTATTCGTAAAAAAAAAAAAAAAAAAAAAAAAAAACGCTTATAACAGAAACTCTACGCTGTTTCAAATTCCATATAGCAACATGCAGTTGCTAATATCAATTCTTCCGAACGTAATTCTTTTTTAAAAATCACAATTAGATTTTTATCGTTATAATGCACACGACCTCT
Source organism: Maratus speculifer (assembly GCA_964019185.1). Classification (NCBI taxonomy): domain Eukaryota; kingdom Metazoa; phylum Arthropoda; class Arachnida; order Araneae; family Salticidae; genus Maratus; species Maratus speculifer. The sequence goes on along the minus strand of OZ025291.1, from coordinate 47,302,615 downwards.
GTGATGTCTAGACACGTCTCGAAATATAGATTTTTTTTATTTCTGTATTTAGCCCAACTCTATAGGTACGTTATCATAAATAGTTTGAAAATAAAAAATTCTTTCGATGCATATTTTTTATATGACAAGTATTTGCGCTAGGGATTGAAAAAAAAATATTTTTTTTTTTTTTTTTTACAATGATATTAAATTTACGATGATATATGTTTAAGGAGAATTTTATAATAAAAAATCGCTTCATTTCTTTTTATTTTAAGAATTGGATTTAAATAAATTTATATAAATCGGATTTTTTACTAAAATTGTGCTTTTTTGTTTCTGATAATTATTTGTTTATTATACGTTTAAACATCAGTATTAAGAAATGAATTAAAAAAGAAAATTATCATCTAAAGAACAATTCTTTAAATTAAATTTAAATTTGTGACATAATTAATATAGAAAAATGATAGATGATTTATGCTCAAACAACTCTAATAAAAAATCGCTTCATTTCTTTTTATTTTAAGAATTGGATTTAAATAAATTTATATAATTCGGATTTTTTACTAAAATTGTGCTCTTTTGTTTCTGATAATTATTTGTTTATTATACGTTTAAACATCAGTATTAAGAAATGAATTAAAAAAGAAAATTATCATCTAAAGAACAATTCTTTAAATTAAATTTAAATTTGTGACATAATTAATATAGAAAAATGATAGATGATTTATGCTCAAACAGGGGACGATAAAACACAAAATTGTTAATTTATAAATTTTACATTGGGTATCTAACAATATTGGGCAAATAAAAACTTTCTAACGCGAAATTTGGAAATGGCTTTACAAAGGTTCGCGAGTGATTCCATGAACATTGGAATGCGTGTGTAAATCAGACAGGAATTTCTCTAGATCTGTGTGTTCAAACAAGTGTAACTGTAAAGGAAGACAGAATTCTTTGACAGAATGTCTAAGTTTCGTATTTCTTATTCCCCACTCTATACACAATGGAAGAAAGGGAAACAAAGATGCTTAAACCAAGTTCTTTGCTCCTAGCATGAATGATATTAGTATATATATATATATATATATATATGTATATATATAGCATATATATATATATATATATATATATATATATATATATATATATATATATATGTATATATATAGCATATATATATATATATATATATATATATATATATATATATATATATATAAATATGTAATGATTCGACGAGATCGATGTTCCATAACAATGTACAAGTTCCAGTGGCACACCATCTATGAGGCAGAACAGATTACTACTACCAAGAATCAACAGTGGGACGAGCTGAGCAGTCGCTCCGGCAATTTGACCAGCAGTGGATGAGTTTATTGGGCTATTTCCCCATAAGAAAGTTCAATCAAGCAGTCTTTAAATTAATTTTATTAGAACTCATAAATAAGTTAAGTTCTTTCACGCAATCACCTTGGCACTCTCATCGAATAACTTCCACTTCACCAACTCCGTGATTAAGCTACATTCCACAATATTAGAATTTTGGGGAGAAAGAAGAAACAGCATCCTAATAATTTTTGAAAGTCAATCGCATTCTCGGGAAACATGACATGGCTTCCGAGTAGTTTTTTAAGAAAAAATGCATTCTAAATTCCCTTTTCAATTTGGGTCGGGCATGGATATATTTAAATGGTTTAAACATTTTGATCGAGAATGTTCGGTAGAAAAGAAAGATAATGAGTGGAAACACCAAAATATTTCAAAATATTTAAAGGGGGAAGCGCTAAAGACTTATATAAATGATTGTTTGGATTGTGCTACTTATGAAGAAATTGTCGAGATTTTAAGTGAAAAATTCATTCAAGTTAGAGTTCCAAAATTTTCTGAATTTACTTCCTTAAAGTTAAATGATCTAAGTGATTTGGATTCTTATTTTAGAAAGAAAGTTGAGATTGGAAGGCAACTTCAGCTTGAGGAAAATTTAATTATACAGGGATTAATTGATGGCCTTCAGCCGGAGTATCAAAATTGTTTGATGGTTAACCCTCCTTCCAATACTCGTGAATGGTTTCGCATTGCTAAACAATTAGCAGCGATTCCAAATCATACCTCTAATAACGGCAATAGAAATTTTCAACAAACTAGACCAATGCACAATCCCAATCCTCAGCCCAGACATTGGACTCGACCTACTCCAAACAATCCATCCCAAAATTTTAATCCTAGGTTTTTCACTCCTAGAATGCCTGCAACTCATTATCAAAACAATTACCCTAGTCGTCCGTGCAGAGTATGTTTAAACAGAGGCATAGAAAATGCATATCATTGGGAGAGGAGTTGTATATTTAACACAAATTCCTGTCAAGCTCAAACTCCTGCTCATATTCAACCACCCCCTACTAATAATGTCTGACAATTATTTATCCCTGGATATGTGGGCAATAACAAAGTGTATTGTGTGGTGGATAGTGGATCAACTGTCTCAATTTTACCCCTCAAATTTGTTCGATATTTAAATGGTAATTTACATAATGTTACCCCTATTACTATCAGACAGGCACAAGGAACTCTTACAATTAATAAATCTTGTCGATTATGTATTAAATTTGGTAATATAAAGAGATATGTTAATTTTTTAGTAAGTCAACTTGATTTGGACTATGCTATTTTAGGTTTACCTGATTGTGCCAAATTTAAATTGAAAATTGATTGTGCAAAAAGCCAGGTGTTACAAGACAATATTTCGTTAAACCCATATGTCAACATATCCAGTGATAACTTAGAATTGCTTCATTTTGATATTATAAAAAATGATACTACTGTGCAACCCGATTATGGAAATACCATAACTCCTCAATCCTTGTCGCGAACTAATAATGATGATTATAATCTATTGGGGAATCTGAATGCTATTCAAAATAAAAATGTAAGGGAACTTTTAAGGGATTATTTAGATATTTTTGCAAAAAATAAATATGATGTAGGGAGAATTAATATTGAACCTCAGCGTATTTATCTTAAATCTGACCTACCAATATCTTTGAGGCCTTATCGTACATCCACTGCTGATGAAAAAGAAATATCTCAGCAAATCCAATCATTATTAGCTGCTGGGTTAATTAAAGAAAGTTATAGCCCATACTCTTCTCCAGTTACGTTAGTAAATAAACGAGATGAAGGTAAAAAAACCCGAATGTGTGTTGACTACCGAAAATTAAATTCTATCATGAAAAATGACGCTGAACCTTTACCCCGAATAGATGAAATTTTAGACAAATTAAGTGGTGCCCAATATTTCTCTACACTAGATTTAGCCTCAGGCTATTGGCACATACCTATTCACCCAGCCGATTCCGAAAAGTTAGCCTTTACTACTAATTGTGGGCTCTGGGAATGGAATGTTCTCCCCTTTGGTGTAAAGGTAGGCCCCCCAATTTTCAACAGGACAATTAGAAGAATTCTTACAAAATATAAAATAGACTTTGCTTGTTATTATTTTGATGATATAATTATTTTTTCTAAATCAATAGATGAACATATACAGCATCTCATCCAAATTTTTGATTTATGCCGAATAGAAAATATTAAATTAAAATTATCTAAATGTACTTTTGCTCAAAAACAAATCAATTTTCTAGGGTATGAAATCCAAAATGGAGCTTTAACTCCAGCTAATACTAATATAGAAACGATTAAAAAATTAAAACCTCCTACTAACACTAAAGAATTACAAAGATTTCTTGGTTCTATAAATGTGTATCATAAATTTATTGACAAATATGCTGAAATTAGACACCCCCTAAATAAATTACTTAAGAAAGATACTATTTGGGAATGGAATACTGAATGTCAAAACTCTTTTCAAAAATTAAAAGATGCCCTCATTGCTAAACCAATTTTAAAGATTTATGACCCAAAATTACCCCTACACATGTTTGTTGACGCTTCTCAGGTAGCGGTAGGTGCAGTTCTTAAACAACCCGACCATAATAACTTTTTACATCCAATTGCTTATTTTTCTAGAGGATTGAGAAGTTATGAGAAAAATTATTTCATTACCGAACTAGAGTGTCTTGCTATCATTGATACTTTAGATAAATTTTATCATTACTTTCACGGTGTACAATTTACCATCCATACTGATCATGCATCTCTTGTTTGGTTAAAAAATGTCAAACATTTAAGAGGTCGATTATTTAGGTGGTCATTGAAGTCAAGTATGTTCGATTACAAAATAGAGTACTTAAAGGGATCTACAAATGTCGAAGCCGACATGTTGTCCCGAAACCCTATTTCTCATTTTTGTAAGCCCCTTACTTTTCTTCTTGACGTTAAAGAGATTATTGAGATGCAAGAAAAAGAAAATGTGTGTGGATCAAATTATATTAATGACAATGGACTGATTATAGTTAAAAGAAAAGGTTTTCGTAAAGTGGTAGTTCCCATGTCCCTAAGAAAAAAATTGCTTAATGTTGCTCATGAACAGTTTGGTCACCCTGGTGTTCAAAAAATGCAAAATTTAATTTCTCCTAACTTTTATTGGCCAGATATGACCCAAGACATTACTAACTTTGTTAAATACTGTGATATTTGCCAGAAAAATAAAAAACCTAGACAGAAAAAATTTGGCTTATTACAAGCTATGCCCACTACAAATCAACCTTTTGACTGTCTGTCTGTTGATACAGTAGGAGGGTTCAATTATTATAATTCTACAAAAAAATATCTCCATATTATAATAGACCATGCCACAAGATATGTTTGGGCATTTCCTTCCAAAAGTGTCACTACAGAAACTTATACAAATTGTCTGAAACAAATTTTCAATATCAAAATCCCTCAACAATTATTCTGTTTTAGTAAGATTTCAAGTGTACAGTCCCCTCAAAAAATACTTAGTGACAGGAATGCTGCTTTTACTTCTTCAAGATTCAAAAAATTCCTGCGAAATCATAATATTAAACAACGTTTGACCACTGCCCATCATCCACAAACGAATGGGAAATGTGAAAGAGTAAATCAGACAATAGTAACTAGATTAAAATGTAAAGTAAACTCCACTACCTCTAAAATTCCCTGGACTAAGCTTTTAACTGAGGTAATTAATGAATATAATAATACACCCCATTCTATTACCAAATTTCCACCTGCGTACTTGCTTTTTGGCCAATTACCCTATGACTCCCCCTTACAACAAAATTATTATCCCCCTGTTCATGAAGCACTTAAAATTGCTAAAACAAGAACTGATGAATTTCATTTAAAAAATAAAAGATATTATGATAAAGATTATATCGAACCAAAATTTTAAATAGGAGATCTAGTTATCTATGAAGAATTTCAGTACCCTAATACTAGAAAGTTGTCACAAGTATTTAGTGGCCCTTATAAAATTCTTAACAAATTATCCGATGTAAATTTTGAAATTGATAGGCAAAACCAGTTCAAAAGTTCAGAAATAGTACATGTATCTAAATTAAGGCCTTATTATTCCCCTGATAAATTTAAATTAAGTCATGAGCAACAACCCCCTAATCAACAACAACAAACTCAGGTAAAAACTGTAGCTTAAACTATATCTCTAGTTTATCATTTTATAATTTTTTCTCTTAAACAGTAAATTTCTTTTCATATTTTAATTCAGATAATATCCTGTAATTCTCACAGAATGGCAATGATATCTCTTGACTGCAGCGAGAGTGTCACTTGTCTGGAAATTTTTATATTTGTTTATTTATGCCGGCGTAGACGAACAAAGTGGAAATTTCTTATTCTGTACTGAATTACTCTACTTAGAATATTTTTTTTTTCTTTCAACTGAACCTATTTGTAATATTAAATTTAATCTATCAATTATTAAATTAATTATTTGCCAAGTAACAAAATTTTTATCACTTTATTTTAATATATTTTTTTTTTCTTTCTCTCTTTCTTTGCTTCTGCATTCCAGTCCAAGTACATGTCAATTATAATATAATTTTGTTTCTTTTTCTCTTTCCTACTTGCATCTTGCAATGTTTTATCACACCGAGAGAATATTTATTGCGTAATTATTTGACATGAATAGATCTTGTTTTTTATTTTTATCATTTATTAATATTTCTTTTTAAGAATCTTAGTAGTTTAAAGGTCACGTGCATTCTCAAACATGAACAAAATTTTTATTTATCTTTATTTTATTTTAATTTATCATATTATATTTTAATTTTTTTTTGTACATATTCCTACTTAATCCTGTACTCGGATTACCAGATTAAGTAAATGATTTCATAGTTGATTGCATTTTTTATTTTATTCCACTTCTCTCTATATTTCATCCCAAAAATATGAGATGAGATAAACGAGATTAAGTATTTAAAGAACGTCTTTTGTGATATTTATTATTACTTATTAAGAGATTTACTTATACCCATTATGAGATTTACTTACACTTATGATATTTATTATTATTGATATTTTTCCTTATTATGTTTCTTAATTATATTGTTTATTATTTACATTGTTAAATTTTATTATTACTATATTATAAAATGTGTTATTAATTAAAAATACAATTATAAAAGTATTTTCACAAAGATTCCAAAATGGAACTGTTATGAATGTTCAAGGACTTACTCACACAAAAACTGAACTAATATTATAATGTTAGCTGATGAATTTGGACAGTTAAATGAATTAGACATCCTTGAAATGAGGTAATGAACTATGCCATTCCAAATATGACTTTAAGAGGATTTTTGAAACAAACTTTTAAAAATTGATTTCTAGATTTGACATTGTTAAAAAAGAATTTAACGTTATTGTTTTTCATTTTTATGTTTCATTTTTATGTTATTACTATGGGTAATTGCTTATATTTTCAAATTACTTTTGATGTGTACTTTAAACAAGATTATATCTTGTATTTGTATTGAAGCCTATTTTATTGTATTTAAATTTGAAGTTATTCCACACATCACCTTGGTGTTTTTAAATTTGAATTCTATATTTATATAAAAAAGAGAAATTAATTTAAATTTTTTTTTTATTCAGTATCTAATTATTATTACTTATATCAACAACTTCGTGAGCTAAGTCTGCATCATCTCCCTTTCTGTGAAATTGCAGGTCTCAGACCTACTTTTTCACCCGTCTTTCTGGGAGGGGGGATTTGTAATAAAATAAAAAAAAATGGCGCAATTTTTTTTTTTATTTTATTACACATATATATATATATATATATATATATATATATAGTATATAGCATAATATATATTTATAGCATAATTCGTATGAAAACATTACCCATCAAATTGATTGCGTTAAATAATGGATTTTATATAAAGGTCTATGGGGAAGAATGTCGCCAGAATATTTTAATTAAATTGATTCATTTTTAAAATAATGCAATGTATACATACTTTTTACTTTGACAGCAAACCAATATTTAAAAATATTAATAAAATAAAATATATTAATAAAACCAATATTTAAGTATAAAATTTAAAACGAAAATTATATCGACGATTAGATAGTTTTACATATTTTAAAATGTTCTCGGAATAAAACTACTCATTCTTGAATAAAACTTTCAGATAAAACTACTCATTCAAATAGTGTGTGTAACTAAATGCCGTGAAACATCGAATAGATGCAACAAATACATTAAAGTAGTAAGCTTAAAAATGTAGTATTTGAAATTTGAAAATATGTTAGATATATATAGAGAGAGAGAAAAAAAAAGAGATTAAACCTTATATTTATACAAGTTCTCTAGATATTATGTAATATGACTGCTTGTTGAGTTAAATAAATAAATTTCTTGAAGCATTAACAAGTATTTCGTAAAGAATTCAGTTAATAATCATAAAAGTGAACTAACATGTTTTTATGTAAAAAAAAAGAAAAAATCTGTGAATGTTTTACTTATTCGTCAATTCTTTAAATTCTATAATATTGCCAAACAGCTCTTGCATACTGGGTTTTTTTTGTTACAAAAACCTTTATTAGAAATGTAGTAATTATTAATAACAGCCAAATTATAGCAAAGAAAATAATATTATTATTATGCGTATTCTGATAGTACATTGAGCGGAAAATCCAAAATTATAAACAAATTTTGTCATGTTTAAATATTCAGTTATAATTGAAAATGTAAAACATCGCATTGAATTCAAAATATTTCTTAATTTAAGACATGTCTTAGCATATTTCATATTCAATTCTGAAATTTACTTTCAGTATTAACGTCTCAGAATTTTAAAATGTATTGATGAGTTTTGACATGGAAAACTTGTGAATAGTTTGGAAGCCATTCTAAAAGTTTCTTTAAATGTTCCTTTGACATTTTCAAAACATAATCTATTGGTCTTGTCAGAAAACCTCTTAAAGCAAACTTTCATTTTGATGTACAATTCTCCTTCAAAGTTGTCAAATTTATTTTCTTTAATATTTTTACATCATGGAATAAAATATTTTTTAGATTTGCATAGTCAAAATAAATCATTTTTTCTCGTTTATTCTTTGTAAACTTAAACAGTCATTCGATTTTTTTAAATATGGACTAGAACCATTTTAAAAATTTAACTAAGAAGTTGTTATTTTTACTAATCAAATACTTATAGAAAAAAAGAGGCTGAAAAAAGACTGTATATATTTTTAAAACGAATAATATGAATGATTTTAAGGCATATGTGTAATCAAGTTTTTTTTTTATAAAAAAACACCTGTGAAAAGAATGCATTTTTATAAAAGAATCATACTTTTAATAAATAGTTTTATAGTACACATAGAAGGGTGCTTCGTACAATTGTACTTGCTAAGCAGGTTGAAGACCAATATAATGTGAACTTTTTTTTAGATCACTCCAAATTGATTACTAATTTAAAGATTAAAACTAGTCGGAAGTAGCAAATCTAAAACTTTCTTCTGCTAATGCAATATAGTTCTTCAGAAAAATAGAACATAGCACCATCATTTACACCGAAATCTAATCAGAAATAAGTTATATAAAGTTCTAACTGAATATGAAATTTGATGAAATCCATGCGTTCGTTTTTGAGATAGAATCATTGCAAAAATTGTTTAAAAAAATCAGGATATAAAGGTCATTTGTTTATTCCAAAAACAGAAAAATACTAATTTATATCAAAGATTATCTGAATCTGATGAAAATTTGTGCATAAGTTCCTGAGATACACGTATTGCGACAATCATGAATAATCACACACAGTAGCGCCAACTGATGGGTTATTTACACCAACAAGTAATCAGCTTCAGTTTATATTAATGTGTGATTGAATCAAAAGTCTTCATAAATTCTGTACATTAGTTCTTGAGATAGAGCGCCCATATTTTTTTCTGATACAGACTCACATAGCAGCAGAATGAATGAATGACAGAGTGACAGCGAGAGTCACAGACAGCTATTTTCTAAAAAACATGTTTCACGGAAATCTCTGATACCTAAAATATGTAAATTCGTAAAGCGTCGGATTTTGAAACTTTTGAGGAATCCTCTTCTTCTAAAGATAGAAAAAAGTAAAAAAGACAATAATGATTAAAAATATTTGGTAACCACCGAAATCCTCACTATATGTTTTCTATGTTCATATAAGAAAGGATGTTGAAATAGAAGTAACAGGTATGATGATATTCTTCCTAAAAGTGTAATAAAAATTCAGTATGGAATGATAAATAAGGACTTAAAATTCGTAATGATACTTCATTCATCTTTTTACGTTATATATAATTTAAATGAAGTATGCGATATCAGATATGAGGAAAAATAAATGTTATTCACGTTTCTTCATTCATAGATAAATACTATATTTTATTTGAAAGAAATGAATGCTGACAATATCTATTTTGTAAATATTGCGTTCCTTATAATTCCGTTTTAATTGACTCATTGATTGAGTAATTTAGCAAAAATAACTAATGGAAGAATTACTACAAAATCTCCAAATGGCCAACTTGGCAACATATCGTCAAATTTCACAACATATCACGAAAGATACACAACTAAGTTGTCATATATAGGGTGAGTGCAAAAGTTCGTGCGGATGTGCAATAGATAACGTTAGAAGCGGCGTAAAGTGTTGTCGTTAATACTGCCAGTAGTAGGAAAATAAGAGTTTAAGCTCAGCCGGCGGCGGCACTGCGGCACCGTGCCGCCGCCGCACCACCCAGCAAACCGTCCCGCCGCCGCAGCAAACCGTACCGCCGCCGCCACCACCGTCCCGCCACCATCCCTCCTGGTCCCTCCTGCGGTACCCCTGCGCCCACCGTGCATCCCCCTCCCAGAACGCCCCCTAGTGGAAGAAAGGAACATTCTATTATAACAGGATAGGTGAACAACCTTCCCTAATTAAAAATATTATCAATCACATCTCAACTCGGAATCATACTATAAGATGAAGATTAAATTTATATTTGAATTCTGAACAACCATAATTTTAATGAGTATTATTAATTAAGCGAAACAATGGAAAATCACAGTTTTTAACCATTTTATTTGGATTTCTTCAACTATATGATGAGATTATCAATTTAACTCAAGAAAGTTAAACATATATTTGAATTTTGGTTGATAGACATCTTAATGAGTAGTATTAATTAAATAAAAACAATAGAAAATATCCAGTTTTATAGAAAAAGACTGATTTCTTACGATTTTTATCAACTATATGATCAATGTAACGTCTTAAAAGTTGAAAGTGAAACATGTATCCTAGTTTTTCAACAGCTATAGCCTTAATCAGTATCGTTAATTAAGTAAAAAAACAATGGAAAATATCAAGTTTTATGGAAAAAGACTGATCTCTTACGATTTTTATCAACTTAAGAGAGAAAACTTAAACCTACATTTCAGTTTTTCAACAGCTATAACCTTAATGAGCATTCATAATTAAGTAAAAAACAATGGAAAATATCGATTTTTATAGAAAAAGACTGATTTCTTACGATTTTTATCAACTGCAACATCAGAATATCAATTTGATAGAAAGAAATTTAAGCATGCATTCCAGTTTTGGACAACCATTTCCTTCATGAACATTATTAATTAAGCAAAACAACAGAAAATATTAAATTTTTAACTGATTTCTTCATATTTTTTTTATTTATTTATTTTTTTAAATATAAAATCAGAATACACAACTTAAAATAGAAATTTAAAGATATTTTTTTAGTTTTTGAACAGTCGTTACCTCAAAGAATTTCGATAATTGAACAATTAACAAAGGAAACTAATGATTTTTTAACGAAAAAAGACGAATTAAACGAATTTGGTTAACTTTTACTCTAATTGGAAATTTCATCGTACTTTATATATACTAAGTAGAATTTTAAAATATAAACGAATAATTTAAAGAAATCCTCTACACACAAATGTGAACCTGCAGAGCATTCCTTATTACGTCATATCTAAACTAAAACGTTTTTCTGCAATCCCTCCATGCATGCATTCCAGGTAGGGGAACATAACAAAGAATTTTGACGTCACAACTTACAATGGTATACAACAAAATGTTTACGTCCAAGAAAAAGTATCACATAGAGAGAAAAAAAGAAGAGATTTAAGCTATTTATCCATTCTAGTTTTATAACAGTTACCACAACATCTCCAAATTAAAATTTGGAAGTCATAATGAGTGTAATTAATTAAGCAAATCAATAGAAATATTAGTTTTTCAGAGGGGAAAAGACGAATTTAAACAAATTTTATCAGTTTTACACTAGTTTAATAATAATTTTAAGAGGAAAAATACGAATTTGAACTTTTTTTTTTTTTTTTTTTTTTTTTAGTTTTAGTTTTACACTATTTTTTCTCATCTCCAACACGGATATATCAATTTTAACAGAAGAATTAAACATATAATTTAGTTTTAACAACAAAATCTTAACAAGTATCATTAATTAAACAAAAATAAATATCAGTTTTAAAGAAAAGACGAATTTGAATAATTTTACACTAGTATTTTCAAAAGCAACATGGAAATATCAATACTTATTCACATATTTCACTTATTCACTGTATTCAATACTATATTTAATAAATTTGGATACACTTTAAGAATTTCCTAATCTATAATTATATATTAGCTGTATATTTAATGTTACCCGTGTTTTCAACATTAGTCCATAATCGTGAATTTTGTATTTTAAATACCATCTATTCAGGTTCAGATTATTTTCACTTGAAATCATACAGAATTTTTTAACAGAGTTTGTTTTTGAAATCATTGAAGCAACTATATTTAATATTTTTAACACCAATTTTCTAACATTTTCCGATTATACATTCCTCATAAGTACATTTCTAAATGCTACAATCACTTTACATATCGAAAAGATATCATTGAAGCAACTGTATTTAATATTTTTAACACCAATTTTCTAAGATTTTTTAACATTTTCCGGTTATACATTCCTCAAAAGTATATATTCTAAACAATAGAAAATATTAATTTTAAGAATAAAAAGACGAATTTAAACAAATTTTATTAGTTTTACAATATTTTTTCTCATCTCCAACACGGATATATCAATTTTAACAGAATTAAACGCATATTTTAGTTTTAAGAACAAAAATGTAATAAGTATCATTAATTAAACAAAAAAATAAATATCAATTTTCAAAAAAAGACAATTTTTTACACAAATTTTCAACTTTGAAATACATTTGTTTACATATATTGTTACAATATATTACTAAACTTAAACTTTTTAAAAAGTTTGAATGTCTTTACAAAGGGTTCATATTTATATTTTTCACGTCTTGACTGCATTCGAAATCTTACAACAAAAGTATACTTTTATTATTTTTATTATTATTATTATTCTAGAAAACCTAAAAAGTCATTTCTTGCTGCTTTAAACACTTGACATTTTAAAACTACTCTCACATATTCTACCCATATAATTAATCAAATTAGGACATGATTCACCTTACACTTCAAAATTTCTGAATTTTTACAATACTTATTTTCATCAAACTTTATTCTTGATCCTATATATTTTAGGAGTACAGAATTTTAACATCTGTTTTTATCTACTTATCAGAAAATTATTAAAACACCCAACACCATTTTCCAAATATGAATATTATCTTTACAGTTTAATAATGCAAAACATACACGAATACAAAGTTAAATTTTTACAAACATTTCATATTTCAAACCAAACTGTTCGAAATTTTCACAACATAAGAGCAAACATTAGACGAACTTTTTAACATTAATATTGCTTAGATCTTTTCATCATAACCTTTAACTATGATAATTATCCATTTTTAGATTGATTGTCGAAAAACTGTAACTGAAATTACATAAACTTAATGTAAAAAAACATGTTCTCACACAATTTCTTGAAATTCAACAAAGAATGGACTATTACTCTAATACTTATCTACATCAATCTCGACTCTCGATAGTATATAGATATTTCATCATTACATACTTACAACTCTTTTCAAACGTTTATCAGAAAATCAAGTCAATCAAAGTCTAGTAATTATCACACCTGTTCCTCAGAAATATTACTATCATATGAAACAGTAAAGAAAATTAATAAATATTTAATATTTAATAACCTCATACGTAAAATTACTGCCGAATGAGAATACTAATAATCAATAAAATCAACTGTTGGACAAAAAATAGTACAGAATACCGAAAATTCAAATCATTTTTTCTACAAAAATTACAAAAATTAACAAATGAATGACAAGTTAGAGAAATAACTAAAAAAATTAATGAACATATTTACAAATTTATTAAAATCACACCTTTTTCTGGATTACAAACCACAATTTCTTGAAAAATTTAACACCGAATTTGTAAGATTTTAATCCTAGTATTACATACACTCAACAAATATTCAAAATTAACAAAAAAAATATTTTTTTAGTCTCATCAATAAGCAGAAATTCTATATTAAAAGAATATTTTCATAGTAGTACTTATAAAAATGAGAGTTTACAAACTGATTTTCATAATTTTATCACATTTAAACTTAATTTTTATACATAAAACATTATTTAATCAAATTTTATACGTTCTAATTCAGTAAAATTCAATACTTTTTTAGTTTTTAAACCAATACCACAATATTTATTTACATCAAACTTGATTCTTTACCTTTTATATTTCCACATTACACAAGTGAGATAAATACTAACTTGGAACGAGAGTTGAAGTCAATTGATTCTATTCGATTTTCATCGTATACGCATTGCTACTACACGAAATTTCTTACTTCTATAAGCATCTAATGTATTAAAACTAATCTACTCATATTTTTAATCAATTCATCAGATGTTTCATCTCGCATTTCTGAATTATCATCCATTAAGTTGCTTAAAATATAAATACTATCTTTATAGTTTTAATGTAGTATACATGACTAATCTTGAGTTAGACCTTCCATAGTATTAATCAAATTATCATATGTTTCATCTTACAGTTAACGATTTCTGAATTATCGTCCATCTAGTTGTTTAAAATATTAATAAAATGTTTATAGTTTTTGATTATACATAGTATGTATGAATACAATCTTTAATTTTTAACAGTTCATATTTCAAATAATCTATTTTCGAAACCAAACTATGTGAATTTTACCACAATGGTTATCATCATACAGAGATTTGTGTTTCATACTTTTTCTAAAAATTATCAGATATGTACTCTTCAGAGGAATTTCTATCATATGAGTAAATAAAAAAAAAAATTATATTAAACGTACAACGAAATTTGATTGCAATATACATGTATTTAATAAAAATAAATAAATAAGCGATTATTTATACATTAAACCTTTACTAAATATATATTTCTTGCGTTATACAGATGTTTCAACAAGATGAAATAAAACAGCAGCAAACTTCAGAAATTAATGATCTGAATGATTCATCCCTAGCACATGTAGCGTTAATGAATAATACATATGTAAGTACTTATATGAAAAATACTAGAATTCGTATATGTAACGTAATTAGAGTAATATAAAATGATTTGTCTTACTGCCTACACTTTAACAAATACCTTTTTACCTATATTGTTGAAGATAAATGTCAGTACTTATATGAAAAATACTAGAATTCGTATATGTAACGTAATTAGAGTAATATAAAATGATTTGTCTTACTGCCTACACTTTAACAAATACCTTTTTACCTATATTGTTGAAGATAATCCTAATTGTTTGCATTTATTTCTATTACAGATGTGTTCTATTTGCCACAAACACTTCTTAAGTAAATGGAATTTAACAGAACATACAAAAATCCATACAGGTGAAAAACCTTACACTTGGGAAGATTACCAAATGCGGTTTTCAAGAAGACGTGAATCAAAAATGCACACATCATCATATAAAGCGTCGTCATTTATATGCAAACTTAGTGAAGATATTCAAAAATTAGTCAGACGTTTGAAGAATTTAGACATAAAGGAAGATATTTAGACTATATATCCATCATATTTTCATAACACTTACCACAATATCTCAAACTTAAAATTTGGAAGACACACACTGCTGAAAAGTAATTTTGTTACCCGTGATTCTTCTAACCAGCATGAATGTATAGATATTATTTTGCAATGTATTATTTAAATGCTCACAATAAATATTCTTTTATATACATATATCGTTGTGTTTATTTTTTTAAAACCTATTACATTAATAAAATAGGTTACACACACATACATACACATAACATTTTAAGTGAAACAACACTCTCACAACTTAAAAAATGCATAAGAACATACAAAAATAAGCAGATGTATGAAAAAATATGCAAGTTTACAAAATAATTTCACTGTTTTCTAGAAATACCAACAAAAAATATTTACAATATAAAAAAATTACAAAAGTGAAAAGAAAAAACACAAATGTAAAACAAAAAAATCACAAAGTGAAAAACTCACAACAAAGTTTTTGAAAAAAAAATTTACAACAAAAATTTTTTTTACAAAAACCAAAACTTCAAAAAATATTTTTACAAAAAAAAATTTTTTCAAAAACATTTTTCACAAAAAAATTTTTTTTTCAAAATAAGTTTTTACAAAAGTAAAAAATAAAAAATCACAACGTTAAAAAAAATGAAAAATTTTAATTAAAAAAGTGTAAAAAAAATTGCAAAAATTTCAAAAAAAGTTATGAAAAAAATATCAAAAATTTTGTTCTTTTTAATAGCAAATACAATGGTTTCGCCATTGCATACTGTATTAAAAAGAACAAAATTTTTGATATTTTTTCATAACTTTTTTTGAAATTTTTGCAACTTTTTTTGCAATTTTTTTTACACTTTTTTAATTAAAATTTTTCATTTTTTTAACGTTGTGATTTTTTATTTTTTACTTTTGTAAAAACTTATTTTGAAAAAAAAAATTTTTGTGAAAAATGTTTTTGAAAAAATTTTTTTTTGTAAAAATATTTTTTGAAGTTTTGGTTTTTGTAAAAAAAATTTTTGTTGTAAATTTTTTTTTCAAAAACTTTGTTGTGAGTTTTTCACTTTGTGATTTTTTTGTTTTACATTTGTGTTTTTTCTTTTCACTTTTGTAATTTTTTTATATTGTAAATATTTTTTGTTGGTATTTCTAGAAAACAGTGAAATTCTTTTGTAAACTTGCATATTTTTTCATACATCTGCTTATTTTTGTATGTTCTTATGCATTTTTTAAGTTGTGAGAGTGTTGTTTCACTTAAAATGTTATGTGTATGTATGTGTGTGTAACCTATTTTATTAATGTAATAGGTTTTAAAAAAATAAACACAACGATATATGTATATAAAAGAATATTTATTGTGAGCATTTAAATAATACATTGCAAAATAATATCTATACATTCATGCTGGTTAGAAGAATCACGGGTAACAAAATTACTTTTCAGCAGTGTGTGTCTTCCAAATTTTAAGTTTGAGATATTGTGGTAAGTGTTATGAAAATATGATGGATATATAGTCTAAATATCTTCCTTTATGTCTAAATTCTTCAAACGTCTGACTAATTTTTGAATATCTTCACTAAGTTTGCATATAAATGACGACGCTTTATATGATGATGTGTGCATTTTTGATTCACGTCTTCTTGAAAACCGCATTTGGTAATCTTCCCAAGTGTAAGGTTTTTCACCTGTATGGATTTTTGTATGTTCTGTTAAATTCCATTTACTTAAGAAGTGTTTGTGGCAAATAGAACACATCTGTAATAGAAATAAATGCAAACAATTAGGATTATCTTCAACAATATAGGTAAAAAGGTATTTGTTAAAGTGTAGGCAGTAAGACAAATCATTTTATATTACTCTAATTACGTTACATATACGAATTCTAGTATTTTTCATATAAGTACTGACATTTATCTTCAACAATATAGGTAAAAAGGTATTTGTTAAAGTGTAGGCAGTAAGACAAATCATTTTATATTACTCTAATTACGTTACATATACGAATTCTAGCATTTTTCATATAAGTACTTACATATGTATTATTCATTAACGCTACATGTGCTAGGGATGAATCATTCAGATCATTAATTTCTGAAGTTTGCTGCTGTTTTAGTTCATCTTGTTGAAACATCTGTATAACGCAAGAAATATATATTTAGTAAAGGTTTAATGTATAAATAATCGCTTATTTATTTATTTTTATTAAATACATGTATATTGCAATCAAATTTCGTTGTACGTTTAATATAATTTTTTTTTTATTTACTCATATGATAGAAATTCCTCTGAAGAGTACATATCTGATAATTTTTAGAAAAAGTATGAAACACAAATCTCTGTATGATGATAACCATTGTGGTAAAATTCACATAGTTTGGTTTCGAAAATAGATTATTTGAAATATGAACTGTTAAAAATTAAAGATTGTATTCATACATACTATGTATAATCAAAAACTATAAACATTTTATTAATATTTTAAACAACTAGATGGACGATAATTCAGAAATCGTTAACTGTAAGATGAAACATATGATAATTTGATTAATACTATGGAAGGTCTAACTCAAGATTAGTCATGTATACTACATTAAAACTATAAAGATAGTATTTATATTTTAAGCAACTTAATGGATGATAATTCAGAAATGCGAGATGAAACATCTGATGAATTGATTAAAAATATGAGTAGATTAGTTTTAATACATTAGATGCTTATAGAAGTAAGAAATTTCGTGTAGTAGCAATGCGTATACGATGAAAATCGAATAGAATCAATTGACTTCAACTCTCGTTCCAAGTTAGTATTTATCTCACTTGTGTAATGTGGAAATATAAAGGGTAAAGAATCAAGTTTGATGTAAATAAATATTGTGGTATTGGTTTAAAAACTAAAAAAGTATTGAATTTTACTGAATTAGAACGTATAAAATTTGATTAAATAATGTTTTATGTATAAAAATTAAGTTTAAATGTGATAAAATTATGAAAATCAGTTTGTAAACTCTCATTTTTATAAGTACTACTATGAAAATATTCTTTTAATATAGAATTTCTGCTTATTGATGAGACTAAAAAAATATTTTTTTTGTTAATTTTGAATATTTGTTGAGTGTATGTAATACTAGGATTAAAATCTTACAAATTCGGTGTTAAATTTTTCAAGAAATTGTGGTTTGTAATCCAGAAAAAGGTGTGATTTTAATAAATTTGTAAATATGTTCATTAATTTTTTTAGTTATTTCTCTAACTTGTCATTCATTTGTTAATTTTTGTAATTTTTGTAGAAAAAATGATTTGAATTTTCGGTATTCTGTACTATTTTTTGTCCAACAGTTGATTTTATTGATTATTAGTATTCTCATTCGGCAGTAATTTTACGTATGAGGTTATTAAATATTAAATATTTATTAATTTTCTTTACTGTTTCATATGATAGTAATATTTCTGAGGAACAGGTGTGATAATTACTAGACTTTGATTGACTTGATTTTCTGATAAACGTTTGAAAAGAGTTGTAAGTATGTAATGATGAAATATCTATATACTATCGAGAGTCGAGATTGATGTAGATAAGTATTAGAGTAATAGTCCATTCTTTGTTGAATTTCAAGAAATTGTGTGAGAACATGTTTTTTTACATTAAGTTTATGTAATTTCAGTTACAGTTTTTCGACAATCAATCTAAAAATGGATAATTATCATAGTTAAAGGTTATGATGAAAAGATCTAAGCAATATTAATGTTAAAAAGTTCGTCTAATGTTTGCTCTTATGTTGTGAAAATTTCGAACAGTTTGGTTTGAAATATGAAATGTTTGTAAAAATTTAACTTTGTATTCGTGTATGTTTTGCATTATTAAACTGTAAAGATAATATTCATATTTGGAAAATGGTGTTGGGTGTTTTAATAATTTTCTGATAAGTAGATAAAAACAGATGTTAAAATTCTGTACTCCTAAAATATATAGGATCAAGAATAAAGTTTGATGAAAATAAGTATTGTAAAAATTCAGAAATTTTGAAGTGTAAGGTGAATCATGTCCTAATTTGATTAATTATATGGGTAGAATATGTGAGAGTAGTTTTAAAATGTCAAGTGTTTAAAGCAGCAAGAAATGACTTTTTAGGTTTTCTAGAATAATAATAATAATAAAAATAATAAAAGTATACTTTTGTTGTAAGATTTCGAATGCAGTCAAGACGTGAAAAATATAAATATGAACCCTTTGTAAAGACATTCAAACTTTTTAAAAAGTTTAAGTTTAGTAATATATTGTAACAATATATGTAAACAAATGTATTTCAAAGTTGAAAATTTGTGTAAAAAATTGTCTTTTTTTGAAAATTGATATTTATTTTTTTGTTTAATTAATGATACTTATTACATTTTTGTTCTTAAAACTAAAATATGCGTTTAATTCTGTTAAAATTGATATATCCGTGTTGGAGATGAGAAAAAATATTGTAAAACTAATAAAATTTGTTTAAATTCGTCTTTTTATTCTTAAAATTAATATTTTCTATTGTTTAGAATATATACTTTTGAGGAATGTATAACCGGAAAATGTTAAAAAATCTTAGAAAATTGGTGTTAAAAATATTAAATACAGTTGCTTCAATGATATCTTTTCGATATGTAAAGTGATTGTAGCATTTAGAAATGTACTTATGAGGAATGTATAATCGGAAAATGTTAGAAAATTGGTGTTAAAAATATTAAATATAGTTGCTTCAATGATTTCAAAAACAAACTCTGTTAAAAAATTCTGTATGATTTCAAGTGAAAATAATCTGAACCTGAATAGATGGTATTTAAAATACAAAATTCACGATTATGGACTAATGTTGAAAACACGGGTAACATTAAATATACAGCTAATATATAATTATAGATTAGGAAATTCTTAAAGTGTATCCAAATTTATTAAATATAGTATTGAATACAGTGAATAAGTGAAATATGTGAATAAGTATTGATATTTCCATGTTGCTTTTGAAAATACTAGTGTAAAATTATTCAAATTCGTCTTTTCTTTAAAACTGATATTTATTTTTGTTTAATTAATGATACTTGTTAAGATTTTGTTGTTAAAACTAAATTATATGTTTAATTCTTCTGTTAAAATTGATATATCCGTGTTGGAGATGAGAAAAAATAGTGTAAAACTAAAACTAAAAAAAAAAAAAAAAAAAAAAAAAAAAAAAAAAAAAGTTCAAATTCGTATTTTTCCTCTTAAAATTATTATTAAACTAGTGTAAAACTGATAAAATTTGTTTAAATTCGTCTTTTCCCCTCTGAAAAACTAATATTTCTATTGATTTGCTTAATTAATTACACTCATTATGACTTCCAAATTTTAATTTGGAGATGTTGTGGTAACTGTTATAAAACTAGAATGGATAAATAGCTTAAATCTCTTCTTTTTTTCTCTCTATGTGATACTTTTTCTTGGACGTAAACATTTTGTTGTATACCATTGTAAGTTGTGACGTCAAAATTCTTTGTTATGTTCCCCTACCTGGAATGCATGCATGGAGGGATTGCAGAAAAACGTTTTAGTTTAGATATGACGTAATAAGGAATGCTCTGCAGGTTCACATTTGTGTGTAGAGGATTTCTTTAAATTATTCGTTTATATTTTAAAATTCTACTTAGTATATATAAAGTACGATGAAATTTCCAATTAGAGTAAAAGTTAACCAAATTCGTTTAATTCGTCTTTTTTCGTTAAAAAATCATTAGTTTCCTTTGTTAATTGTTCAATTATCGAAATTCTTTGAGGTAACGACTGTTCAAAAACTAAAAAAATATCTTTAAATTTCTATTTTAAGTTGTGTATTCTGATTTTATATTTAAAAAAAATAAATAAATAAAAAAATATGAAGAAATCAGTTAAAAATTTAATATTTTCTGTTGTTTTGCTTAATTAATAATGTTCATGAAGGAAATGGTTGTCCAAAACTGGAATGCATGCTTAAATTTCTTTCTATCAAATTGATATTCTGATGTTGCAGTTGATAAAAATCGTAAGAAATCAGTCTTTTTCTATAAAAATCGATATTTTCCATTGTTTTTTACTTAATTATGAATGCTCATTAAGGTTATAGCTGTTGAAAAACTGAAATGTATGTTTAAGTTTTCTCTCTTAAGTTGATAAAAATCGTAAGAGATCAGTCTTTTTCCATAAAACTTGATATTTTCCATTGTTTTTTTACTTAATTAACGATACTGATTAAGGCTATAGCTGTTGAAAAACTAGGATACATGTTTCACTTTCAACTTTTAAGACGTTACATTGATCATATAGTTGATAAAAATCGTAAGAAATCAGTCTTTTTCTATAAAACTGGATATTTTCTATTGTTTTTATTTAATTAATACTACTCATTAAGATGTCTATCAACCAAAATTCAAATATATGTTTAACTTTCTTGAGTTAAATTGATAATCTCATCATGTAGTTGAAGAAATCCAAATAAAATGGTTAAAAACTGTGATTTTCCATTGTTTCGCTTAATTAATAATACTCATTAAAATTATGGTTGTTCAGAATTCAAATATAAATTTAATCTTCATCTTATAGTATGATTCCGAGTTGAGATGTGATTGATAATATTTTTAATTAGGGAAGGTTGTTCACCTATCCTGTTATAATAGAATGTTCCTTTCTTCCACTAGGGGGCGTTCTGGGAGGGGGATGCACGGTGGGCGCAGGGGTACCGCAGGAGGGACCAGGAGGGATGGTGGCGGGACGGTGGTGGCGGCGGCGGTACGGTTTGCTGCGTGGTGCGGTTGCGGCACGGTGCCGCAGTGCCGCCGCCGGCTGAGCTTAAACTCTTATTTTCCTACTACTACTGCCATCTACACAAGACAGATCGTTGGAAAGGTGACGTGTGCAGCTTTCATTTCACACAAAATAATTTGTGTCGATACAAACTGCTTCAAGAAAATGAGTACAACAATGAGTATTACTTTCAAAATGAGTGTCGATAAAGTGCATTTACGGCACATTATGCTTTACGAGTTTCGGAAGGGAATAAATGTTGCAGAAGCAGTAAAAACAATTAAGAGGTTTATCAAGATCAAGCACCAACTAAACGAACTGTGGAAAAATGGTTTACAATATTTCGCTGCGGAGAGTTTAAACTTGAAGACAGACCACACTCCGATCAACCTTTACACATTGATGTCGATAGTGTGCGTACTTTAGTTAAAAATACTCCGCGAATTTCAATGGACGAAGTTGCTACAGCACTGAACGTTCACCGATCAACCACTTTTTGTTGTTTAAAAAATATAAAATTCGATTTGAAGCTTGATATATGGGTGCCCCATTTGCTGACCAAGAGGAACAAAATCAGGCGAATTTCTGCTGGTTTTTTTTTTTTTTTTTTTTTTTTTTTACTCGTCGGCTCAAAAACGAGCCGTTTTTCGATCGATTAGTGACAGGCGATGAGAAATGGGTCCTTTACAACAATGTTCAGCAATGTGAGCATGATAATGCGATGGCAAAAGCCAATTTGTGCCCAATGAAGGTGATGCTCTGTGTTTGGTAAGATTGGAAGGGTTTAATTTATTTTGCGTTCTTCCCCGCTGACCAAACGATTGATTCAGTCAAGTACTGTCACCAATTAACCAGTCTGAATCGAGAAATCAAACAGAAACCTCAGATTTTGCCAAATAGCAAAGGTGTAGTCTTTCATCAGAACGACGCCAGACCACACGTTTCAAAACAGATGTTTCGCAAACAGAACAGCCTGAAATGAACAGCCTGATATCCTAAATCATCCACCGTATTCCTCTGATAGTGCAACACCTGATTATCACTTGTTCTGATCATTGCAAAATCATTTAAATGGAAAAAAAAAACTCGACTCTTTGGATGCCTTAAAAAACGTCGTGTCTTCGTTCTTCGAATCTACACCGCGCTAATTTTATGATCCGGGCATCCATATGCTGCCAGAACGTTGGAAACATATTATAAAAAACGATGGAGCATATATCATTGATTGAATAAAGAACTTTGTTTACATAATGACTGTGTGACTTTTACTCTCAAACTCCGCATGAACTTTTGCACTCATCCAATATAAATGGAAGATTGTTGACTGATTTGCTTCGAATTATAATGATTAATCTACAATTGTCGAAATCACCGAAATTTAATTTAAGCTCTGCGCATTTATTTTTTTTATTCAAAATTTATGGGTCAGAATTTAAAGTGCAATATACAAAAATGTACCTCTTTTCATTTTCATCCCGATGCTACTAATAATATAACAATTATTAGACGGCTCTATATTATCTGCAAACCTAATTGTCCGAATTTAATGCAATTTATGTACATTTTCCACTATAGAAAAAAATAGGCTTTTCGAGAAAAGAAAATTTGGCAAAACATGTTTCCTTGCTAATTTGCTGATTTATATACACAAGTAATTTTTCTTTTATTATCTATGCATTTTATTTAGTATAAAGAATTAATTTTACTATTTTTGTATACAGACAAAAGTAAATTCTATATAAAAATCAGTAATATAGATATATATGAGATTTATAGATTATCCAAATAAACATAAAATTTATTAATATGTTTTTCAAATATGTTTACATCATTTCGCAACAAATGTCACTTCTGAAACCCAAATTAGAATAAACTTAATAAAAGTACGACATCAAAGTTTTGTTACCTGTAAATACATATTTTAAAACTCAATTTATGCACTTAGGTTTATACAACATCAGATATCCAGGTTTTGTTAATGATTACTAAATGCATTTCAATGTTGACTTTTAAACATATATTTTTTTTTACAGCTGTTTTCTACATGCAACAAAAGATATCATGAAATTATCCCTTTATTTAAGATTAGTGCAAAACCTATGAAAAAGTGGATAATATATAAAAAAAGTCAAACAATTTTATTTATTTTTATCTTTTTAGTTTTTATATCATCAGTGAAAGATGACACTGACGTTAATATCTTTTTCACATGTTATAACTTATTTCACTTAAAGGCTGAAAATTGATTTTAAGACATTTGCCTGTGAATTCTTAAGTGTAAACTTTGAGATGCAGAATCAATGATTAGTTCGAAAGCCTTTCTAAAATAATATTTACGAATTTCTTTGACAGTTTCAAAAGATAATCGATTACTCCTGTCATAAATTCTCCTAAAATAAACTAACATTTTGATGTATGATTTTCGATTACTGATTCCACAATTTTTCGCATTCTTTTTTTTTATGAAAGAAAAAAAAATCAATAAAAATAAATACTTCCTATAAAAAAGAATACATCTCAACATTTTCTAAATTGATGTATTTATTAACTAATTTATATTATAATCTTGCTAAAAGGCCGTACGGTCTTATAACAAAAAGAAAATTTCTCATATTATAAAACATATTTACAAATGCTTTGAAAGTAAACTATTATCAAAGACAATTTTAATTTTTTTAATGAATATTATTAGCGATTAAGATTTTATTTCGTAGTTTAAGAAATCGATGAATTCAAAACCTGTTTTGTACAAAGGTTTGTTAACGTATTTTGCATTTGTCATGAGAAAAAAGAATTAGGTTTTAAGATTTAAATTTTAAGTGTATATACATTTTTGAGATGGATGACGAATAATTTGTTTAAAATTTTCCCGAAATTGATTTTTACGATTCCTTGTCATTTTTTGAACGTAATCTGTTGCGTCTTTCAGAAATCCTCTCAAAACATTCTAATAAGTTTACAGAATATTTTCAAATGCTTTTTTCACGTTTCTTCCTCATACATACTTTTTTACTAAAATCAACTTGTTTTCTATAAGCAGAATATTTTTCTGTAGTTAAAATCCACAGTGTACTAATGGCGTATTTATGTACTTTTTATCGAATTTGGAGCAGTAAAAACTTTAAAGAGACGTCCAAAGTACAAAATATGACAATTCGTTTTATACAAGCAAACTCATGTAAAAATAATCACTTGATAATTTACTGTTGTAACAGAAAATGTCACATAACAACTGTGAACCATCCGCGACAGCAATCGATCAAAAAAATAAATTAATTAATAAATTAAAAAGTGCGATTAATTCCCAGAATACGGTTTCTTATCTAAAGTTTTTGTATCTAATTAATTCCAATTAAATTTCATGAATTCAAAAACTTCTAACAACCTTTCAATGTTTCCAAACGATTATTCGAATAACGAGAGGTTAAATCAATGAATACTATTTATACATTAATATTTTTGCATAATTTTAATTTTAATGCAAATTCATTCATTCAATATTTATAACGATAGTACTTGGACTCTAACGGAAATCGAATTTCATTGGTAGCTATTGTTAGACTAGAAAATTCAAGTTAAACTGTTGAAATTGAAAACATCAGCAATCAGTGAGAACATTAACATCAGTTAAGAGTTAGCTTTGTTTGCAAAATAATGATAATATGAAATATTATCTCATGAATCATACATAAAACTTAATAAAAGATCTAACAGGGATATGGAAAATTATAAAAAATCTCATTTTCTTACTTTAAAATACAAATTTTTTGAAACATATTTTAAGTTTTGATCAGTACAAATTCACATTAGTGTAGAAGGTACTAATTAAAAATACTTACAAGATATTTATAAGTTTTTTTAGTAATATTTACAACATATAACTATAATTACTATAAAATACTTCATAATAAGAATATTAGACCTAAAAACAATTAAAAATCATGCAATGTTTCTAATAATTCTATTTAAGCAAACTTTATATAAAAGATCTGATATCCTGTTGTTCCCCTTATTTTTCAAATGTGTTCACAAAATATTGAATATTTTCTATCACTTGAAATACGTATGCGCGTACAAAAGTACTTATTTAAATAACACAGTTTTATTTTTTATCTTGTTCTTATTTAAAAGAATTAAATGTTGATTTTAATGAATAAAAAGGGAAAACAGATTTAAAATATCAGATTTAAGAAACGTGCAAACAAACACTTGAGACATTAGTTCATCATTAGCATCATACTTTGATTGGATCGACGTTTAAATTACCGAATGTTATAATATTTGTGAAATTAACCTAATTATCACAGTAAAATAAACAGAATTATGTAATTCAATTCTGTATAAAGATTTTAAGAATTTTCACTATATAAAAGTATTGCGAAAGCGAATTCCGTAATGAAATGTCGTTATTCCCTATCTTGAAATATATAGGTTTTTGAGGGCATTTTTTAGAAATTAAAATTTTTATAGACACGTATTTTTCTATTTTAAAGATTTTAAACACATGTTTAAATAACAAAGGTCTTATTTGAAGATGATGCCGTATCTCATAATTTATGAAATCAACATATAGTTTTAACAGCTAAATAAACACATAATTTTAACATAAAATACGAAAAATGCACCAATGAAACCATAATTCGAACTAAAATGCGTAGTATATTTTACAACAATTTGAAAACTCATGGCCTTATTAAATATTTGAAAACTCGTGGCCTACAATTATATCTCAGGTAAATAAACAAACGTTGTAAACGTTGATATCTATAAATGTTATATGACCTGCAAAGATTAGAATGAAACAGACTGAACAACTGTCGGGATTTTTTGTCGCATTTACGAAAGTTAAAACTCTGTATAATGAATTATGCGTATTTTATAAGAAAATTTTGTTTAAGTAAACGTTGCGAATGTTGAAAAATGTTTCGTGTTTTCTTTCTTAACCTCTTTAATCCTGATGTAGCTTGATGTTTAAATTAATTTAAATGCTTTACGAATTGTTAAAATTACTTCTAAACCTTTTTATTAAATGCTTGGACACAAGCATCACAATCATAAGAATGGATATATAGATCAATAATTCTTTCGAGATAATAGTAATTTAAAAAGAGTTTTTCTGCTCCCCTTAATATTTGCCTCAGGACTGAGGAGATTAATATGGCATACCTACTTCTATAGCATTAATTTAGAAGTCTTGCATTAATATGGTAAGTAAAAAAAATTGGCGCATTTAAGGGACATCACATTTCGGTATCACATTCACGCATTTATTCCCTTAGTAGTTAATGTTCGTTTGAATCCAGGTATTTGCGAAGTAATGAATAAAAATTGTTAAGTGCAATAAAAAATTACCCCGTTCACTTATTTTTAACAGATATCCAGTTTCTTATAATAAAACTATTCTTTTGGATGAAAAATAAAATGTTATTTGAAATTTTTAACCGTTCCTTCTTTGAGATATGTTGCATTGAAAATTTGTACTGTAATGGCGTTTGCATGCATATTTTATAAATATAAAGAGACAAGTATGTGTGTGTCAGGCTGTTCTGAAAAGACTGCTGCATGTAGAGTTAATAAATTTGGAGGGAAGTTACCTCTATACATGTAGTTTTGCACCTCGAAGCCCGATTTTTGATTTTTTGATTGGAATTTTTTAATTTAATTTTTAGGCGATTTTTAGCGCTCTTTTTATTTTTCGAGGAGACTTTTCCATATAGTGAAAGGAATACTGTTTCATACTTTTCACTCAAAAAAAAAAAAAAAAAAAAAAAAAAAAAAATCTCTTTTCAATAAAGTTTATTCAGAATTCGTGCGGTGATGTTTGAATTTTTTGCAAATTTTTTAATGCGATTTTTAGTGTTTTTTTCGCATTTTGCGGGTATTTTTGACAATGATAAAAACAAAATTGATTCTAACTTTCAGCAGCATGTACTAAATTTTGTCTGCTTTGACTTTTCAATATCAGTGATTTTTAATGCGATTTTCAATGATATTTTTAGCGATATTTTTTTTTTGTGCGTTTAGCATCGATTTTTTGTCATTTTTGTCAAAATTATAGTTTTTTGTATGCATCAGGATCGTATCTATTATTAAATTGCATGTAAAATAAGCAAAAAAAAAAAAAAAAAAAAAAAAAAAAAAAAAAAAAAAAAACACAAAATTAACGAATGGGCAATAAAGTTATTAATTAGGATATTCACACTAATCTATAATTATAAATAGAAAAGTATGTGTGTGGGTCAGCGTTGTTCTGAAGAGACCGCTGCATGCAGAGTTATAAAATTTGGAGAGAAGTCACATCTATACATATAGTTTTGCACCTCAAAGCCCGATTTTTGATTGGACTTTTTTAATTATTTTTAGGCGATTTTTAGCGTTCTTTTTATGTTTCGAGGAGACTTTTCTATATAGTGAAAGGAATACGGTTTCATACTTTTCACTCAATACAGTATTTTTTTTTCTCTGTTCAATAAAGTTTATTCGGAATTCGTGCGGCGATTTTTGAACTTTTAACGAATTTGTTATTGCGATTTTTGGTATTTCTTCTCATTTTTAAAGCTACTTTTTGAGAATCATAAAACAATGTTTCAAAGCCTAATTAACTAAATTTTGACTGGTATGATTTTTCAATTTTAGTGATTTTTATCCTTGCGATTTTCAGTACGATTTTCGCTGTGGTTTTAAGCGAATTTTCGTTCGTTTAGCATCGTTTTTTTTTTCAATTTTTTCAGATTATTACAGATTTTTGTACGCACCATGGTCTTATCTATTTTTAAATTGCTTGTAAAAAGATAAAAACCATAAAACTAATGAGTTAGCAGTAAAGGAATTCGTTTGAATATCCACTGTAACCTACACTTGTAAAATAACTAAACGCACTGTATGTGTGCATTTATGTTTTTGTGCGATGACTAGCAAAATCTACGGCACTTACGAGGCTCTCAAAACTTTCTTGAAAAAACCCCAAAGTCTCTCTTGATATATCTGACATTGAGATATTCAAAATTATAATTATTTCTTGAGTAATTCCTCTACCGTTTCCCGCTGCAGTCCTTTTGAACATTTTACCGCTAAATATTATTTATTCATTTTTTAACCAATTTTTCATACAATAAGTGGTTGTGAATTTCAGACAACGTAATTTCACATATTTCGAGTTAGAGATAAAATCACAAATTTCATGTTCCTTAAATATTATTATTTCGGATCCGTGCAACGCCGGGCGGGTCAGCTAATACTATGATATGATAATAGGAATGCATGTATATGGGTGTTTATAAATGAATATCAGGTATTTAAAGTGAGGTGGCATTTATTACATAAAACTTAAAATTATAATTAATACAAAAAATGAAAGAGCAACGTAAACAGTTTTACCTAAAAGCTTACAAATGTTCAATGGGAGCACTTTTCGTCACACGATGCACATCAAATCGATGACTCACTTCTTTCGGTACGTTGATTACCAAAGAAGTTCTGTTGAGACGATCACCCAATCTGGTGCCATGGGGTTTCTGTCTGTGGTAGTTCATAAAGAATCGTGTGTATGTGACTCTTCTACCAGCTGACCATTGCAGCTGTTAAAACAATGACTCTAAAAACATTTATCATCGTTTTGGGAAGAACTCAGCTATAGACTTGATGTGTCCCATGTGACGAAAAATGCTAACATTGAACATTTTTAAGCTTTTAAGTAAAATTGTTTAAATTGCTCTTTCATTTTATGTATTAATTACAATTTTTAGTTTCATGTAATAAATACTACCAAAATTAAAACTCCGATATCCATTTAGAAAACTCCGTATTATGATATTATATTACCATTTGAAGTACATTTAATCAAAAATCTGTTATTCAGACTTGTTTCGTCAAAAAAAAATTGTAATGAGGGGTTAAAGAAATATTAAATAATTAATAGAGCTTTAAATATTTTTTATACTAAACTACATTTATGAATACTTTTTTTAAAGTAAAACTGTAAATTTTGAATGATTTTTGTCCTGTTATTTTTATCTATGTTTGTGTATATTTTATTTTTTATTCAAAATTTTATATGTAAGACACTTTATAAATTTTCCTTCAAAATCTTATTAATGGGTGTAAAATTTCTCTTTCATTTTTCTAAAATATTATTAACACTGTGCATTTTTAATATTATAGTCTGTTTACACTATCTGATCAATTATTTCTTTTTTTATTAAATTCAAATGTTATTTATAAAATCTTCAGAAATATTCACAAAAGGTTTCATTTTCGTTTAAAAAATTTAAATTGTATTTTCTAGAAGATAATTAATAAAGTAATTAAAAAGTTATTTTTCTACTTTTCAGCGAAGCATATGTTTGTATTGCATTTGACATTTAATTAAAAATTGCATTTAAAGGTCCATATTTAATTTGAAGATAATAGATATTTACGTTCTAAAATTTCAATTTAATGTTTCGAGGAAAAAAAATATATGTTGTCATCTTCGATATTTTCGTAACTTTTTTCAGCTTTATAATATCTGAATAATCCTTTATAGTAATGAATTCAAATGTCTGTCTGTTTTTGATGCGGCGTTATTTTTCCTTATTCCCGAGAATGTAAACAATCACCGTATCTTTCAAGCGATAAAATACATTGTTTAGCGTGTACAAGGGTGACTTTGGTTTTAATCTTTAAATTAAATGATGAATTTCATTTTACTATAAAATTTATATTACATTTATAATGCATAGTTTCTTTAAACAATTAGTTACATAATGATTATGAAAAGCATAACATTTCAGAACTTCTAAGTTATTTTGGTTATTTTTGAGAAAATTGTGTAAAAAGTTTATTTAAAATGTTATATTGTTATATTGTTTTCACACATGACTATTTGCAACATCACGAAAAATGTATGTTTTGAGCATTGTCTTTCTAACGGCAGGAGCCAATAAATGAGTGAATGGTTTTACAGGCAATGGAAGTGTTGTTCAGTATTCAGTGTAATATCAGAAATAAAACTTGTATAAAAGCTTTAGAAGTTAAAAGCTTTATCAATAATAAAACTTTTAACTTCATTTTAATTATATAACCTGTGTGTGAGCAATATGATTTTTTTAAATATTGCGCATTTCCAGGGTTCTTTAATTAAAAAGTGAAATTGGAACCTCTTATAAAATCTCTTCTTTGTCTAATAGTCTGTCACAACTATTTTACTCGTAAACTATGAAAAGTGAAAAGTTGTGCACATATTTACAGATGATGAAACATTCAAAAATGTATTTAAGAAAAATATGAAAGGACCAATTATGTTATTTGAGAAAAAAAAAGGTTTTATTTGAATATCATGTAGGGTGCCATATGGAAACTCACGTTACTCTGAACTCAAAAATATATTTCCTTTAAATTTCGGTAAGGTATTTTCAGATATATCGTCGAAAAAGTAGTGTAAAACTATGCTTATCTCAACTATTTCTGAATGTTCGGAAACTAAAATTATGAAAAAAAAAATAGAAGTAGAAGATATTAATTAAAACCTTGCAGAAAATTTATAGTGATTACTCTAGATCGCATAATTTTTTAGAAAAGCTCATATTTTGTTACGCAGAAATTTCAATTTGCGTATTCAGAAGATGTTAAGGAGAACTGAAGGTACTTATCGTAATAGAAGTATAAGAGCATTTTTCATAATGATTTTTGAAAATTATCATCGGTAATTAGTGAAATATTAACCCTTAAAGACACGGACGTTTGGTTTACATTATAGTAGGGGAGCCTTACTCTATGCTTCATCAGCTTTTAAATCTTAGATAATAACTTTGAATGATAAATTTGGCTAATGTAATGCTCAGTAGCAGTATAAAAGTAACAATTCTCAAATTTTTGAAAACAGATTAATTTAATTAGAATTAATTAGATAAATATTATAGAATTCGGGACTAGATTGCATTGCGTGTATCTTTCAATACTCCTCTCCTGTCCACCGGTTATTTTTGGAACACACGGTGTATAAAAAAATATATTGTTTTACAAATACATTTTATAATTATACCCATAAGTTCAAATTCATTAATTTTCTTGGAAAATAGACGATTTGGTTAAAAAACCTATTATGAATTCATATGCTTTTCTACTCGTAGTTTTGAAATATATATATTTATACACAGTATAATACATTATTGAATAGAATAATTTAAATACGTAAGATTATAGAAACATATTTTTAAATATTTTACTTACTTTGG
Organism: Maratus speculifer; assembly: GCA_964019185.1. Taxonomy (NCBI): domain Eukaryota; kingdom Metazoa; phylum Arthropoda; class Arachnida; order Araneae; family Salticidae; genus Maratus; species Maratus speculifer. Next base: position 47,270,195 of record OZ025291.1, on the reverse strand, counting down.
ATCAATTGCGATAAACAGTCTTTTATATCTAGAAAACTGTTAATTGGGTACCTAAAAGTCAAGGAGTTATTTCGTACTCTGAGTTAGACAAGATTAAAAGAAATCCTATTTTGTTGTTATATAATATAAATATATTTAGAGCATTATTAATGGTTTCGCATACTTGAAGATAAGAGGATTATTTTTGACGATTAGTTTCCAGAATTACCCTCTGGGAATTAAGTTACTTTATTTTTACATCAAATTACTCTACTTGTTCCTTTCTTCTATGAAAAACAAATGCTATGTAAAACGTCTTTTTATTTATAAACTAAGATACTTAAAAAATATATAAATTAAGTCTGTTGTTATAAGGAATAGACACTTTTTATGAAGCTCAATCAAAAGTTTAAAATAAATATTTAAAGCTTTTCTTTTTTATCCGTAAAGAGTAATTAATGAAATGTAGGTTTCTCTAATCTAATACTGTATGTTTATCTAATTTTGTTACACTAAGCTGTTTAATTAAAATAATTCATAATAATAGCATATTAGGCATCATGATAATATTAATATTTATTTTTTAAACAATTTCTTCTGAAAAAAGATAAAACTATTTCTTCTGGAGAAATATCCAGAGAATTAATATTGTTTTTAAAAAATAAAATTTAATAAAGTACTGCAATTTAAAAAGCTAATAAATGAATTTAAAAACCAATTTTGATTTAAAAGCAATTAATGTGAAAAAACATTTCAATATGTTACAATTATTGATTATATCTTTAATTTGTTATCGATTGTATCTTTAATTTGTATTAATGTTAATCAACATTTAGTTACATAAACTTTTCTACCAAAAATTGAACCGACTTCAAAAGCTACTGCAAAGTGAAAAATAATTTTTTTACAGAATAGTATTAAGAAATTAAATTAAGAGCGTAGTATTTATCATGCGTATTATTATATTTATGTAGATCAATTTGATTTTTTGAAGTCGGTGCCAGCCAAGCCAAGTTACATGTAATTTTCCAATAGACTCGCATCCAAGTATCTACGAGTCTTTTTACGATTTAATATTTAGTTAAAATTTTAACTTTATTCTTTTACGATTTGCATTGGATAATTAATTTTAATTTTGAACTTGGCTTGGCTGGCACCGACTTCAAAAAATCAAATAGATCTACATAAATATAATAATACGCATGATAAACACTACGCTCTTAATTTAATTTCTTAATACTGTAAAAAAAAATATTTTTCACTTTGCAGTAGCTTTTAAAGTCGGTTCAGTTTTTGGTAGAAAAGTTTATTTTTCTCTTTTTAGTTAAAAGTTAACGATTTTTTTTATGTCATTTAATAAAAATTATAATACAGGAAAAATCACTGTAAACCATACAGGTGTGTCAGGAGTGGGGTTCGAACCCACGATCTCTTTCAAGAACCAGAAATCAAATCTGCTATGTTACACCGCTCACCCATCTGGCAGCACTCCATTCGGCAAGCTTAGTCATCGTCCATGTTACTTTTAGTTTGCAAGAAATCACTAATTTTATTAGTTTTTACTTAATTAGTAAAAAAGAACTGAACCAATTTCAATGAAATGGAAGAAGTACCAATGGAAGAGTAGCCTCTTTCATTTAACACAAAAAACAAATTAATCGGTTGGATAGTTTCGGAGTAATCGGTGAACGTACATAAAAAAATACATTCGCGCCAAATTGATAACATCCTCTCCTTTTTTGAAGTCACTTAAAAAAAATATGTATCGCGGAAAAATTTTTTGTATACTATACACATATGTCAGGAGTGAGGTTCGAACCGACACTCTCTTTCAAAACCAGAGATTAAATCTGGTGCCTTAGACCGCTCGGCTGTCCGGACTTCATTCTCTTCAGAGAACTTATTCAATGTCATGTTACTTTTCGCATGTCTATTAGGGTGGATCGAAAAATTTTTTTTCACTGTGTCAAAACCTACCTATGCGGAAAAGATGTTCTCTTGGATGGAGATTAAGGGAAAAATAATTAAAAAAATTAATTTTAAATTTTAATACTGCCACAATGAGGTTGAATTTCGAAAAAAAGTGAAAAAAGACCTAATTTTGGCTAGATTATTTTTTATTCATAATAATAGTTTAAAAAGTTATCCAAAACCTACCTATGCGTAAAAGATGTTATGTTATATGCTGAGTATGAGAAAAATAATTTAAAAAAATAATTTCAAAATTTAAATCTACCGCAATGTGACTCAAATTTATGTATTTGAACGTTTTTACGATAAAAAATCAACTTTTGTTTTGTAAAATAAAATATGGATTTTAGAAATTTTTAACATTTATTAGAATGAGGGTATATTTAATTGATTACAAGATAAAAACTTTAGTTTCTTATTTAACAGCTTCATTAGTAATAAATCAAGAAAAATCGTCAACATTGCAATTGGCGATAATGACGTTCGGTATTGAAAATCGACATGAGATTTTGTAATTCAATTCAATTTTTATAAAACTGTCTCTTATGAATTGGTCCATACACAGCAGAAATACTTCCGTGACTCTTTTGATTATTAGTTTTGTAGAATGAGAGTTGCGCGAATAGATATTATTGTTAGTAGATGTTATTGCCACTGAAATGATTGATGGATTTACATATTGCTTCTGAAATCATGTCGTTACTAAATCCGCCAGTTAGTGGAGGTTCGACACATTTTCCTATTTAATTAAATCTATGAAATCCGTCGCAAAAGGTCAAAAAGCCGGTAAATGGAAAATATAGATAGTTTTTATGTAATGATTAGGATTACAGCAGACCGTTTGATTTCACTCGCGCGTTTTTAGAATTCTTATACTGACATAAATGAAAATACAAAAAGCTTCTAACATGCTGCGAATAATCTTTCTATTTCACCAGTGAAACATTTGTGCCCAGCCGCGGTTCCATCCACGCTGCAAAAAGATGACATAGTGAAACTTCATTGGTGTGTAACTAGCACAAAAAACATTGTAGTGGACGCTTGAAGATCAGTCCCATATTTCGAATAACACATCCTTTAACATCTATATTAACAGATATTACGTCACAACCGATAGCAACCAACTTTGTTACATGTATATTATTGTTAACACATGACAAAAAATGTACGTCGTGTTTTCAAATTGTTTGGTACTTTCCCGGAATTTATATATATGTGACCGATGTATTCGGAACCCAGTTCTTTTTTCAAGCTAAAGTCTGTTCTATTATAATTTTTCTTCTGTTGTTTTCTAGTGATGCAGTCAGTCTTTACACCCATAAAAGTTTAAAGAAAATGGCCATGGTCATAATCTTTTACAAATGACTAAAGAGAATGACTAAAACGATGGAGTGGTCTTTGGTTTGTTTTGTCATGCCGATTTTTTTCTGTCAGTAGCATTCGATTCATAGTTTTGTGTGATAATGCCCACGTCTTGAAGTGCACCAGACACGATGGCAGCACCTGCTTGGTCGGAAGTGCCCAAACTGTCCAATATTCTGATGATGTGACACCTACACTGTAAAAAAAAATCTGTAAAGGTACTACCCTTTATCTAGGAAACTGGGATTCCAAGAACTTTTCCTGTAACGGTAACAACAAAAACTCAAGTTTTAGAATCGGTTACATGGATTTTTCCTGTTATCGTTACGTGAAAAGTTCTTGGAATCCCAGTTTCCTAGAAAATGTTTAGTACCTTTACAGATTTTTTTTTATAGTGTAGCTCGGCAGCATTTTGGCTTTTCAATGATAGCTGATGATGTAGAAAAGTTTGCTCTCAATACGTCGGTTTAGTTTACACTCAATATTCATATTCATATTCAAATCTATTGAACTGAAAAAAATTGGCAGTATTTTCGGAAAGATCCAAAAGACTGTAGTAGCTTTCAGTATCTTATTTTGTTTTACAGGAATTAAGAAGAGCGCAATATTTGTCGTTAAACAATTTAATTTTTCTTAAAAGGCTGCTATGGTAAGTTATTGAGATTGAATCTCATTTACAGGTCACTAGTAACTTATGAGCAACTCCTTCTCACTGGCAGGAAATAAATAGATGTTGACCGATTTCTTTCTTCGGTTATTCTTTAAATACCAATATGTAAATTTTATAACTTTTTGTATTAGGGAGCATATTTACTGGCATATCAAAGCTAGAACCAAATAGGGTGTAATTCATATCTATTTCTTTTTTTATTTTTTTTTAAAGACGCCATGGTACAGTAATATTCAAGGTACACTAAGCTACACAATACACAAGCAGACAAATTCTAACTGAAAAAACTGGAACTGCCAGTTTTTCGAAACTTTAAATTACTTGCAGGAGTATTAAATTTCGAAATTAGTTTTATTTATTTATTTATTTATTTTTACTTAATATCCATGCAATATAATATTTCTTACGCAAAGGTAGGTTTTTAATGATATTAAAATGTTTATTTTGCGTCAAAATTAAATCTAACCAAATTTAGATCTTTTTCCGTTTTTTTAATATTTTATCGAATTTTCAACTTTTTTGTGGCAGTATTAAATTTTGAATTTATTACTTATTGTTGTTTTTTACTTAACCTCCATACGATATAACATCTTTTCCGAACTGTTGGATTAAAAAAAAATATTAAAGTAATTAGTTTTTGACAAAAATAACCTAACCAAAATTCGGTCTTTTTTCAATTTTTTTCGAAATTTCAACCTTTTTGTGGCAGTATTAAATTTTAAGATTAATTTTTTTTATTATTTTTCCCTTAATCTCCATACAATAGAACATCTTTTCCGCATAGGTAGATTTTGATTAATGGTAATTTTTTTTTCGCCATAGACTATCGATCCACCCTAATGTCTATTCTCTTTTTGAGTATTCTTTCACTGATAAAGTATTGAATTAATAAAAAATCTCTGATACTCTGTGGTAACGGCTAAATACAAAATATTCCTAATAGCATAATTAGTATTTAACTTGTTAAATATGTTCTTAAAAATTATAATACGGAAAAGATTACTGTATACACGTACGTCAGGAGTGGAGTCGAACCCACGTTGTCTTTCGAAAACCAAATCTTAAATCAAGCGCCTTAGACCGCTCGGCCATCCTTGCATCGGTAAATTTATTCGACATCCATATTACTACTGATTTGCGAGAAATCACTAATTTTATTAGTTTTTGCCTAATTACTAAAAAAGTACTGAACCAATTTGGTACCAATTCGAGAGCAAGCTCTCTCATTTAACACCAAAATCAAGTTAATTGGTTGGATACTTTCGGAGTAATCGGTTAAGATACATAAAAAAAAAATTCATACGCGTCGAATTGATCACCTCCTCTCCTTTTTGGAAGTCGGTTAAAAAGCAATTTTCAACTTGATTTGGTGATTAATGTCAAACCAATTTTACGAAGAATTTTTTTTACGGCTTATTTAAAATACAGATTAGGTCGAATATTATTTTAGCCACATATAATAAAATTGTATATGATTTTTCAATATATATTTAAATATAGTTATTAAAAAATGCGTAATTAGATGAAAAGTAATATAAAGGCCTGTAAAAAAATAGATGATTTTCGGTTAAGTTTTGATAATATATATTAAGTATGTATCTACTTGTACCATTAATTTTCAATTCCCCATTTCATTTCTTTAGTAAATAAGCAAAGAACTTCTCTTTTGTTGGTTCAATGGTTTATTATCATCGACAATTATAATTGTTTTTATCACTGATCATTCCATAACTATCGTTTTGAAAATTAAGTTGTATTTTTCATTTTTTGCAATTGTTTCACAAATATTATTTCAAATTAGTAGGTACTGCATTTGTCACATATATAGATACATTTTGTACTTTATTAGGCCATTCAATCGTAACCATGAAATAAGAAAAACAAATCCACGTCCCATGAATATAAATTCAGATTCCAGCAAAAAAAAAAAAAAAAAAAAAAAAAAAAAAAAAAAAAATATATATATATATATATTTATATATATATATATAATAATAATAATAATAATAATAATAATATATTTAAAAGCAATTTTATAAATGAGAAGACATTTTTGACCCAAACTAATTCTATACTGTAGATACACTTAAAATTTTAGACTTTTTTATGTTAAGAAAGAAATACATAAAAACAAATTCTTTTAGAATTATCCATTTAAAATGTATAGATAAATATCTTATCAAATGACTACTTGGAGAAAATCAGTATTTCATTTTTAAGAACTGAACTAAATTTTTCTAACTACATCTGTAAAAAAATATCTTCTGATAATCAGTCAAGTGTAAATATTCACTATATCTTTATTTTCTGGTAAAAATGCAATAAATCTTTGTAAAACTACTTTCTGATACTTCCGATTTTGCTTTTCTTTCTTTACACAAAATATTATCTCCAGATGCCGCAGGACGGTTTTGAACCAAAATTTAATAAAATGACAGAGAGAACAGCTGAGTTAAATTACTTGCGGGTAGATGCTCCTTGCCCTTACAAATAAATAAATCTTATCGGAAAAGCTTGTTATTCAAGTTTATCTCCTTCGGCTTTCCACAGAATTTTAATAAATCTCGTCGAATACTTTAGTATACAAATAAAAATGAACACAATTTTTTTAAGCTTTTTTTCTTTCAGAAATATTCTTCATATTAAAATGTCTATCCAACTTTTATAATAAGTTATAAAATCGTATAACAAACAACATTGCAAAGAATAGGAATATTATAAAATTACATATATAGATTTTTGGAGTGATAGTGACAGTTTTATGTAATGTATTTTGAATTAATTTTAAAGGATTTTTTTTAATTTAATTATATCATACTATTAAAGAAATTTTGGTGTATATTTTTCTACAAAATAAAACAATTTAAAATATATAGGTATTTCACTTAATAATTTTTAAAATGGTCATTTATTTTTTTATTTAAATTAGAATAAATTTGTTATAAAATATTCAGATGACTATTTTTTACTTCGTTCAAAGAAAAAACACGGGTAAATATATAATACCTTTGAGACACCTGTGAGAATTTTATAGAAGTTGTACAAGCGTGTTATTAATTTGCATTTTATTAGTCGCATATTTTTATTTATACTCAAATATAATCTACTTTTTTAATATGATAAATGTTATTTTAAACATCACGGAAGATTAATTCTTTTTAATTTCGTTTTTAAAATAATAATGATATTAAGTTATTACAACTACTGAGAGGCTGTAATGAGCGTTTGACAGTGATAGCATAAAAATTATGTAAGAAAAACAAAGTTTAAAAGAAAAATTAAAAGACGATTACGAAGCTATATTAGAGATGAATTAAAAAAAAATATTGTAAAAATGTGCATTAAGCTAATTCCTTCTTAAATAATTTCAGAAATGTGTGAACTTTTGGTCAATAAATTATAATACAAAAAAAAGCTTAAGCTCAAAGTAATTTTAAATGTATACAACAGCCAGTTTCTTAAAAATTTCTAAAACTTCATGTTTAGTCAAAATCTAAAAAAATTGCTTAAGCATTAAAAAAAATACATCAAGATATGAAAAAGGAACCAAGCATTGTAGTTTAAGAATCGCTTTATTATTTTTGTTTATTTTTATTTATTTAATTATTTAATTATTGTTTATTTTTATTTATTTAATTATTTAATTTTTGTTTATTTTACTTAATCTATTTTTCACTTATGCACGTTCTATTCTATTCTAAATTAACTTGGCATTGCGTTTTCTTTAGTCTCACACTGCTAGATAATCCCACAGAAATATCTCAGTTTGGAAGAGAGATAAAATTTATTAATATACACTCAAGAGCCAAAACATTGTGACCACTTATCTAATAACTTGTTGGCCCACCTTTGACCTTTACAAAAGCTGCAAAATATCTTTGAATGGACATCAGACGTTCTTTCAGATTATTATAGATGAAATTTTTTAGTTGTTCAAGCACGATCATGCATATCCAGGATATTACAAAATGAGTTAATTTGAGCTCTGAGCTGCTATTGAATGACACCCAAAATGTGCTCTTTCGGATTATGATCCGTCATGTTAAGTGACCAGGATGTTAATTGGAATTCCGTGTTATGTTCCTGGAACCAATGGAGCACAATTCGAGTCATGTGACATGGAACATTGTCTTGAACGGAGACCCTATTTTCATTTCGGATGACAGATATCATGCAATAGTTCAAATGATCCACAATTATGCTCATACAGTTTGGGGCGTTCATGTTCTGTTCTACAACAACCACAGCTCTCAGGGACGCCATGGGAATGTCTAAATTTTAATATTGCCACAACTGCCCTGTGTATAAGTGAGAGTAACAGTTCACATAGAAGATGGCGTATCCAAACATGGCCACCGATATGTTGAAGAATGAATCGCGTTGCATCGAACGAGGCAACTCTCTCCCCATGCTTCATTTTCCAATTATAATGTTACCGTGCCTAGTGCAGGAGTATTTGGCGATGATGCTTGCACAGAGAACATGAGTATGACGTTAGTCCAACAGTCTCACGTTCATCAGTCTAAGGTGGGCAGCATGCTAAAAAAAAATACCACTTGGACCTGTATCATCTTGGGATGTAAATTAAGCCAATCTCAGGTGTCAATTTATCTTTACCAAGGAAGTGGGAGGATCTCCAACGCCCTTTTTATTTGATAATACCAGTGAATCAAACGCGATGGCTTCTACTGATGGTTTCATTGTTATTCATCTTCTTTGTACAAGTAACGATATATTCCAAATAATCCTGAATTGTAAAGTTTTGAAATTAGTTATTCTGAGTCGTCGAGCAGCTAAATTCTACCCTATATCAAAGTTCGTTGAACCAACAATCCTTATCCTCAGAAGCAGATATAAAAGCAAAAGGAATTCCCGAGGCCCCTAACAGTATTGTAATACCAATCCTTTCGGATTATATAACTTTCGCGTCATCCAGGCGAGTTCTTTCCCAAATATGGTAGTGGTCATAATGATTTGGCTCTTAAGTGTGTGTAATTTAACGGTATAACTGGAAAGCTTGATATTTTTATATACTTAAAAAATCCTTATCTTATTGCCTTGTAAACTACAGATCAGTACAATAATCGTCTTTTTAAAGTTATATTGTTTTAGCTAGCATATGCATATTAGTATAAATATAGTTTGTCATTATTTACTGTTGTTAAGGACATAACATCATATTTTTAGCTGGATAGTTTCGATAGTTTTTTTTCACTTGAACGGAAGTAGAAAATATGTTTGTCTAATTTATGTAACATCAGTTACAGATTTTCGAATGAAATTTTTTGGAAAAAAATAGGAATTGAGATAATGTACAAGTAATTATGTATTAAGTCCTTAATATAAGGCATATTAAATTATAAAAAAAGATACATTCTCGCTTTAATAGCATTTTTTTACACAGTCTAGAAAACAATGTTCGATTACCAAGTACTATCTCTGTTACGATAGAATAGACCTGCTACGTCAAGTATACCGATGTCACTATTTTGAATTTTCCCTTTTCTTTGCAAGTTCGTCTTTGAATTTTAAATTAGTTTCTTCGTCTCTTCGTGTATTTTTCATTGGTATGTTTACTTTTTATTTTATTTCATTTTATTTTCACAGAAGATGGAATTCCCCAATTTTTATCATAGCTGCCTGTTATGCTCATGTAAATTTAATTCACTCTTTCTACCACAATATCTATTGCATTTTAACTTAATTACATTGAACTATTTTTCCAATAAACATTTTTTACGAAATTTAATTTTAAGCACTATATTCTGATGAAAGATTTATTCTTTTTCAGTGGAATGGGAAGCGAATGACACATGATATCATTAATTGTAAAGCATACATCAAAATCTTTCTTCATTTAAGAATGTTTTTGACACGTATAATCATTAATAGTTTCAACTGTCAAAGGGAAATCTATATTTAAGGCATATTTTAATATATTAGGGCTACATATGAAATGTATATATAGTGTACAATAAATATAAGATATTAACATTAGATGAAATACAAACGAAGCAGGAAATGTGCTACAAATTTACAAATAATATCTTTAATTTAGAAATTAATGTTTTTTTCACAGATAAATCCAAAATAAATATCTAATAGTAATGCAACATACTTTTATTTATGTAAAGTTATTGATACACATACGGTAATTATATTAAATATTTTTCATTATATTACAGGTGTTTAAAATGGATTATTTGAAATGGATAAATATTGTATAATAAAAATTCGAAAAATCTCTATGTAATTTAAACTCCCCAATTTTTTGTGAACACTAACATACATCCGAATTAAACAGTATGAAAATTTTAAAAAGTCAAATATAACTATTTGCGTTTATTTATTTAAATTAAACGTTTTCTGAAAATCAAACAGGTAGCTAGATTTATGGTAAAAATAACCTCACATTTAATTTCATAATTTCAGTAATTAAATGTTAATTAGTGATTGAAAAAAAAGGTCTCATGTAAAACAAAATGCGCAATGGAATTGATGTAAAGAACATGACTTTATGCGGAACAATGAGTCACTTTCCACTTCACTAGCTAAAACTTTTATTTATATTATGCCATTATCCGATTTCTTTTCGATTTATAATAGCATTGGACAGTCTTCAACATTTTTTTAATGTCTCACATTGTGGATGAAGAATTATATTTTCTCCCTTCAGTACTGTAGACAGCACTTTCCTACTAACCCAATTAATTTTTATTTTATGTTATTTTATTTATTTATTTATCGATTTGAAAAATTACGGCATCTGAACATTTACGGTTCTATTTGAAGAATGTGAAAATTTTATACGTATTATCTGATCTTCACGCTTTATGTTCATGAAGTCCTTAAATTTTCACATCAGTGAATTTTAGCAAAACATGCTTATATGTTCACAATGCAACAACAGAACAATGTAATGATGTTTGATGGATTTACTAGTTTAGAATAACTTTAGAGTCATGTGATCTGCTAGATAAGCCGCTATTGTGTAAAGGCGTCATAATAAAAAGATCAAGTTTAACTGTAGATTTAAAATTAAATAAATTTAAATGTATAAAAACAAAAATAAAATAAAACGACAAGAATAATAATAAAACGAGAAAGTTTTGAAAAAGAAAATCATTAGTTTCTGAGCTGCCGAAGACAAATCTTGACAAACAAAAAATATGTATACGTTTAAACAAATGCATACTTTACAAAAATACATTCTCTAAATTTAAACTAATTTTTTTAAATGTTAACTATGTAACATACTATCATAGATTGTTTTATAATTATTAATCAGGAGACAAGACAAAGAAAACTTCAATTTACAAGTAGAAAGAAAGGTGATCTAAGACGGAGATTATATTAAACAGACGTTATATTTGACGGGAAAATAAAGCGTATAGTTAAGTATCATCGTCAACAGTAAACGTAGATATATATATTTTATGCTGATGTGGTCAAAACTTTATAAACTGAAAACTCGAAAGTAATTTGTTAAGGATATTATTGATGTTATTACAGATTTTTTTTTCTTTGTTAGATAACTGATTTTCTCTGATTCCTTGATATCTGAGAATAATTACAATTTCTACAGTGAACTAACGAAGTATCCTGTTTTGCCCGCGTCAATTATAATTAGTCTTCCAGATAAAATAAAATAAAATGAAAGAATACGATTGTTACAGCAACTTAAATCTAGGCATTTCTGTCCACAAATGGTTTTAAAAAGCAATTAGAACAAACGAAGATGTTGTGTTACAACTACAATAAAAAACACTAAGCTATAATATCCGCTAAGCTTTAATATCATTTTTTATTCTTATTTTAAATTGATTTCTTGAAATTGAAATGGCTGCATTAAAGAGGCTGTTTTAGTTCCAAAAATAATAAAATTAAAGTAGTACGTAATTTTACCGCATTTTTAGTTTATGTTTTTATTTATCACATCAGAAATATGCATTTTATGCTTAGATTGACGTCAATAAAAAAAAAATAAACGCATAGAGATTGAGAATCTTTTTCCAATTAAGAATTGCTTTATTACTGTGGCTTTTAATTATAATAGACCGTTTAGTGGTAAAATATTTAATTATAGACAAATTGCTAAAAGTGAGGTGGATTCGGTTATAAATTGTTTTTGCAACAGTGGAGATTATGATGACTGGATAGATAATTTTCATAAGCATGTAATTACTGGTGATTTAAACATAATTCCTAATAGTAATATAAGATATTTAATGAACTTTGGAACCAAATTTAGATTGAATGAAAAAATTAGTATGAAAAAGGCTTTGGTAATTTTTAATGAGGATATTGATAATTTTATTAAACAACAAAGTTATAAGAATAGTTTACCTTTGGAAGCTTTTTTTGATTGGAAAGATAACATAGTTAAATATTTTAAATCAAGTTTATCTACATTTTTAAATAATGATAGATATGAATACCAAAAGCTTAATAAAAATGATTATAAAGATATTGAGGATTTGCAGAATAAATTTGTTTTTGTCACAGTGGATAAAGATACGAACAATTATGCTGTTATATGTAAAAAATTTTATACTGATATAGTAATTAATGAATTACAAAATGATAGTTTTTACACTAAAATTAATGAAAATTTAAACCCCATTCATAAAAAATTTATTGCTTTTAAAAAGAAATGTAAAACTTTATACTCTTATAATTTCAATCTGTCTAGTCATCACACATTACCTTTTTTGTTTATGACTCCAAAATTTCATAAAAATCCAAAGAAATTCAGATTTATTTGTAGCACGACCAAAAGTATCAATAGAGATTTTAACATAGTTCTTCAAAAATTATTAAAAAGGATATACGGTTTTCTTAAATATAAATTTAAAAACACCAGCCATTTTTGGTCAATCGATAATAGTTATGAGGTTTTGGACAAAAAACACTTCACTCCTCATTTCATGCAGGTTTTTGATTTTGAGAATTTGTTCAATAACATACCTATAGATTCATTATACAATGTTCTTAAAGATATTTTTGACACTTTTTGTATCAATGAGGAGCTAAATATTAATCGGGAATTTTTCTTGAATTTATGTCATTTTTGTTTTTATAATAATTATGTAGTTTACAGGAATAATATATTTAATCAATCATGTGGAATCGGAATGGGAACTAACTATTCTAGCACTGCTGCTAACTTGTTTTTATTTTATTATGAATACAATTATACAGTTAAATATAATAAGCATTTACATATTTATAGATACATTGACGACATATTGATTTATAATTTTGATTTTTTTAATGAATACAATAAAATTTATCCTGATTTCTTAAAATTAAACAAAGCTAACAATATTGATAACAAAGTAGATTTCCTTGATATTTCTTTTAATATTTCAGACAATAGTATCAATATTGATCTATATGATAAAAGAAACAGTTTTGATTTTTATACTATAAATTTACCCCATTGGTACTCCAACCTGAATAAAAAAGTTTTTATTAATACAGTTATAAATCAGTTTATTAGATTTAGAAAAATATGCAATAATGATTTCAATGTAAATAAACAGGTTTATAAGTTTTTGGGTAATTTATTTTATAAAAATAATTATCCGAGTGAATTTTTAAGATATTATGTAAAGTTACTTTTCAATAAATGGCAACTTTTTGGATTGGAGGCGTAGCTGAGAGGAATGCTGCCTTCTGGAGTATTGTTACATGAAGCGGTTATCTTAAAGTCTACAAGGTAGAAAGGATGACTGTGGATGAAATAACGTGCAGAAAGAAGACACGACCGGAAAGAAAAGGCTGTGTTGATTGAAATGTGGATTGGTCTTCGTTTGAGTTAAAGTTTTTGTCACCTGCTGAAATTAAAAGGCCGTGCTTATGTAGTAAGTTTATCTCTTGTGCTAATAAGCGGGTTCAGGCGGAGGTGTGGCATTTGCTTGCATTTTATACTATAATCAATTAAGATTTCATAAATATAAAAGTGTATTCTTTAAATGGTTTATTACGATTCAAAAATTTTCAACATATAAGTAAAGCTTATTTATTTGAATTGATCTTTAAATGATTTGTGAAATAATTTTTGAGTGACTTTTGAGTAAGTCATTTTCATATTTAATGCAAGATTTTGCCAGATTACACGAAACCTGCTGATTAAGCTTTATTTTAATAGCGGGGGGGAAGGTTAAAGCCATTCCGCCTGCTGAAGAGTGATGGCTTTTGGTTCTGCGGGTGACTTTTTATATTGTTCAATATTGTTATTTTAATGTTCACTGTTTTTAATAATGTTTATACATTATGCACCTGGTGCTTAATAAATATTTTCATGAAATTGGGATTGTATATATATATATATATATATATATATATATATATATATATATATATATATATATATATATATATATATATATATATATATATATATATATATATATATATATATATAAATAATTCTTATAAAATCTGTTAGATGAAATTAATGAATGAAAATAATGCTCCTACTTTATAAAGGTTGAAGTCTCATTCCAATTTGCTAGTATAAATAAAAGTATTGTGCGTCAATTTACTTAAAACTTAAAAAACTTAGATAATTTATGCAATAATTTATTAATTTTGTATGAATTTTTTTTACAAAAAATATCGAGAACTTCCGAAAAATGTGCTTTTTGCCAATTTTAAAAACACTTATAGTTAGCTAGGATTCTTTTATTTCCTCAGTCTGATAAAATCAGATAGATAGAAAACAAGTTAATTGAACTGAAATGAACCAATTTGTGTATCGAAAATTTCAGCTAATTAACGAGGCCGGTTAATGCTTTAAAATTAAAGTAATACTGTAAAATCATACATTTTAATTTGCAAAATAAATTATGGGCTGAATGTTTCTGCATTCCTATTTACGTAGTTAAACAATTTTTTTTTTCAGAAAAACAGTTAATACATTTGAACGAAATTAGTTTTTAGAAGTTAGGTTTCAATTTAGCGTTTTAGAATAAGGATTTTTATGTTTAACATATAGTTCAGAAAAAAAAATATCCAATAATTTAACAAATTACGCACTATAGAGTACATTTACTGGTAATAATTTATTATATTAAAGAAAGATCATGTAAAATGTATTGAGTGAAATATATAGATTTAACGCAAGAATGTTAGTAAATTCATCTAATAACCTTATTCATGTTAAACACACGGACGTAGGATATATTACTACATTTCAAATATTCATCTAATAACCTTATTTATGTGAAACATACGGATGTAGGATATATTACTACATTTCAAAAATTTCCTAGGAGAATTAATATTTAATTTTTTATATACTTTTCTTAAAGGATATCTCCTTATTTATTAGATTTCAAAATACTCCTAAAATAAATGTTTGATTTATTATGTGTAAAAATCAGACGAGTCAGCAGAAAAATTTTAACATTCCGCAAAAAATGAACTATATATTTTTTAAAGGTTTTGATAAATAAGAAGAAAACATTTATTATTTAAAAAGAGTAAATAGAAAACACAAATTAAAAAGAAAGAAAAATAAAGAAGCAAACAAATTTTATGAAACGCATTTCAACACATCTAGAATAAAGTAACAAAACTTCACGGTTTGTTAATTGAAATATGATTTCTAATTGACCCATCTAGAAACGCATAACACATTTGAATACAAAATTTATCACTTCGTATCAACCGCTTTCAATTTGTTGGGGAATTTTTATTTCGTCTTCTTAAATGAAAAAATACGTTTTACTTAAAAAAAAAATAATGTTTGGCATAATTTTTATTTTGGACATTTATAAATTGCGTCACCCACTTTCTGAAAGTGAATATCTTGTTAATTTTTTTACTTTTAAGTTGAACACTCTTAATCTTTTCAAATCATAATTGTTTATTGTTATTTTCATATTATATTTCTGTTATATAAAACGTGAAATAAGTGTTACTCCTATATGAATTTTAGCAAGTTTTTTTAAAAATCCGAATTTTTTATTTATTTACTAAAAATAATATTATCCTTCTTTCCTTTCGTGTGTAACTAAAAATTGATGTTAATAACATACTTTTAATTCTACTTCTTTTATGCGTATTAGTTAAAAGTAGGAATATTTTCTTTTTATTTTCTGCAACTTAATTGTATAAGTATAAGAAATTACCTTATAATGTAAGAACATTATAATATAAAAAATGGAGTAAAATAATAGGTGGCAATACACAATTTTATAGATACTTTTGAAATTTATCGCATGTTGTATAAATTAGTTAATGGAAACTAAATATTTTTTCATTCATTCCAAATAACTGTTGAACCAATTCGAAATTTAAAATATTCCTAAAAAGCGTATGATTTAATTTTTAGAAAGAATTATAAATCATTACCTTAAATAAAAATAGAGCCTTCTAGAAGCATTATTCCATATTACAATATCCATCACTAAAATTCTGCGAAAATATTTTTGGAAATTCGTAATGTTACATGTTGTGATACTTCTTACTAATATAGAAACCCTTTTGAGTAATGCCAATGATGAAATCTTAAAGTATTGCAGACGCAGCTGTGTCTTCTTTCATGGTTTGTTGAAAAAGGAAGTTAAAGGAATTTCTGACCTCAAGTGCAGCTGCTGTAGAATTCCGATAAAAGAATGCATTTGGAATATTGTTCTTTTATTAAAAAAAATTATTCGAGAATAATAAATTTTAACTATTTTGCAGACTAAAAAATATATTATTATATAACCTATTGAATGAAATAAAATAAACTATTATTGCGTTTATATGTATTATAAAGATTATTAGAAATATGTATGGATTACATGTATCTACATTTTCTTACATTATTCTATAGAGATGTATATTTATTATTATCTGTATTTATGCATAAAATACGACATTACATTTGAAGAAAATAAAGAATTGAATAATTGGCAGCAAAAGATACGTATATAGATATTTGCCAAATGTAATTTATCGTATCGCCAAATGTAATTTTCTGTTCTATTTGAAATATTACAAAATAAAATAAATAAAATATTTTTTCTTACATACCGAAATAACTGGTGAGCCACCACTAAAGTTAATATCTTCTTTTAAAAGGTATAGTTTAATTTTATAGCGGGAAATATAAATCATTAAACCAAATAAATGTATACTCAAGTAGAAACAATATTCCTTGTTATATTCACGTGGAATATTGTTTCTAGAATTATTTTTTACGTTATTATCCATCACAAAAGCTTGGCGAAAAAAAAAATCTCTTGGAAATCCGTAATGCTACATGGCGTAATAGTGTAGTAATACATACTTCTAGTAATAAATAAGCCATTTAGGGTAATGCCAATGATAAAATCTTAAAATATTACAGCCGTAGCTGTGTAATTTTTCATGATTTGTTGAAAAAGAAAATTAACAAATTTTCTGAAATGGAATGCAGTTGCTGTAGAATTCTGATAAAAGATTATAGTTGCAATGTGATTATTTTATTTGAAAAATTTCGCTTTTTAAGTATAATAAATGATAACTATTTTTCACACTATAGAATTCTAGAAATATATAACCAATCGAAGAAATAAAATTAATTATTACTACAATTATAGGCATTATAAACATGAATGGAAATATATATGGATTACATATAATTATTTTTTTCCCTACAGTATTCCATAAAGATGTAAATTTATTAGTAACTGTATGTGTAAATGACTATGTTACAGTTGGAGGAAATAAAGAGTGAAATAATTAGTAGCAATAAAATAATGCAAAAGAAATAATAGTTATACATTCCATAATATCTGTTCAACCAGCATTACAGTTAATAGTTCTTTTGAAGCATATAATATAATTTTACAGCAGAAAATATAAATCATTACACCAAATAAATATTTACTCTTCTAGAAAAAATATTTCATGTTACATTACACATTACTAAAAATCTGCAAAAATATATCTCATGGAAGTCAGTAATGCTGCGTGTCGTGACATAACGTCTTATTATATAGAAGCCATTTAGGAACGTCAATGATAAAATCTTAAAGATTACAGACACAGCTGTGTACTTTTTATGGTTTGTTTTAAAAAAGAAATTAAAAGGTTTTCTGAACTCAAGTGTACCTGCTGTAGAAGTCATTTAAAGAATATATTTGGAAAGTTCATATTTTATTTAAAAAACGCGCTGTTCAATAACAATAATAATAATCGATAATAATACTAATAATAATCAATAATAATAACAATAATAATAATAATAATAGTAATAATAATAGTAATAGTAATAATAATAATCTAGATTATTTAAAAATTTTGTTTGTTAAATAATCCTCATCTTAATTGCAGTCCTCTGATTTACACACAACTTTTTTATGCGCTTTTAAAAATTAACGTTATATAAATTATTTGATGCAACTGCTTAAAATATTGTAATATCGATATTTGAAATATTTGTACAAAGACATATTTTTGAAAGATTGATCGATGTTCTGAAATATTATTCGTATAGAATCGCTTATAACAGAAACTCTACACTGTATCAAATTGCATATAGCAACATACTGTTGCTAATATCGATTCTTCCGAAAGTTATTTTTTTTAATCACAAGTAGATTTTTATTGTTATAATGCACACAAGCTCTGTGATGTCTAGACATGTCTGGAAATATAGTTTAAAAAATCTGTATTTGACTAAACTCTATACAAACGTTATCACAAATAGATTGTAAATTAACAATTCTTTCGATGCATATTTTTTATATGATAATTATTTGCCCTAGGGATTCAGATATAATTTTTTTACAATAATGTTAAATTGTTGTTTAAGGAGACTCTTATAATAAATAATCGCTTCATTTCTCTTTAATTTAAGAATTGGTTTTAAATAAATTTATATTAATCTAATTTTTTAATAAAATTGTTTTTTTTTTCTGATAATTATTTGTTTATTGTACATTTTGAAACATAATTATTAAGAAAACAACAAAAAAGAAATTTATCATCCAACTCAACAATTCATTATTTTATATTTAAATTTGTAACATAATTCATATAGAAAAACAGCAGATGATTTAATTATAAACAGTTGACGATAAAACACAAAATTGTTAATTTAAATATTTTACATTGGATATGTAACAAAATTGGACACATAGAGGCAAATAAAAACTTTCTGGCACCAAACTTGAAAATTGTTTTTCAAAGGTTAGCGGGTGATTCCATGAACGTGGCTATGTGATTGCAAAACATACAATATTTATTCTAGATTTGTGCGTTTAAACTATCGTTAGTGCTCCGAAAGAGAGAAATCTTTGACAGAAGTCCGAAGTTTCGCATTTCGTATTTCCCATTTTATACGCAATGCAAGAGAAGGAAATAACAGAGCTTACTCCTAGTACCCACTGCCATATCACTAAACGACAAAAAAAAAAAAAAAAAAAAAAAAAAAAAAACAGAGGCTCCAAAAGCAAGCTAGTTCTCATATTATGGGGTAAGCTTGAAACCGGATATTGCGCTGTTGTCTCGAATCCGAGTATTCTGTATGTTGTAACCTAAAGTGGGTGAAAACCAGCTGACACCGGTAAATATTCTCTTTTAATATTGCGTTAGTTATACTGTGCAGTAATATATTGGACGTAAAATTATATTTCTTTGAGATATAACAACATAAATAAAATACAGCTACTTGATGTGGTGCTTTCGGACATTAAGATATGATCTCGAAAGCTAACCTCATCAAATTTTCATCTTAAGATTCAATATATCTTTTGCATTTTCCATATAACGATGATAAAAACTCGCCAATTCGACAAGAAACGTTCACTTACAGGGGCATCCAAAAATATCCGTTATATTATGATCTATCAGCAAATAATATAATTATTTCCCTATTAGGAAACTATATAATTCGCATCGTTACGTTTAATGTTATTACACAGATTTAAACGCAATGAATCTTTCTTTAAGTATCAAGATGACAAAGAAAATTATTAATATGAAATATTTTAAGTGTAGCAGTATTTTTATGCGTACAAGAGAATTCAAAAGATTTTTTTATATTATGATCTATAAAAAAATCGGCTGTACCTTACTTTGTTGATATTACTCTGTTTTAAATATAATAAAATTAATTTGAATTTCTGATGTACATTAAAACATGCTTTATGTGCATTACACGTAAGGCTTTTGTCATTTTTTAAAGGTTCACATAAAAAGTTAGGCCTTTTAAAGGTCTACGGAGAAAAATATCTATTTTAATTATATTGAGCTATTTTAAAAATGACGGGATGTATACATCTTTTTTTACTTTTAGTGCAAACTAATAGTGGGTGAAAATACATGCTGTGAAACATTGCATTGAAACGAGTTCAAAATACAGTGGCGGTCAAAAGTTCCCGGCCAGCAAAAATTTTTCAGTTAATTTGTAAATATAACCATATGAAGAGGAATCTCAAAGAGATACTTATACATTTTATTGACATGTTAGTTAGGAACTTACCCATAAAAGAACGTGTAAATATCAGTAAATTTTATTGACAAAATTAAGTATAAAAGAAAACGCATGTTCTCAAAAGGTTCCGGCCGCTTATCATTCTTTAGATTCTTTCTATCCGTAAAATGTATTTTGGTTGTGTATACGAATGAATCAACGTGTATAGCATAGTTTGAATTCAAATTTTAAAAGTTCAACAATTATTGTTCATAAATGAGTAATTAGTTTGTCACTAAAAGGCCAATCTTCTCGAGATATTGCGACTAAGTTATCGATCGGTAAAATCGATGGTAAACACTATTTAAAAATTATATAAAGATGGCCATGGATTTCAGGACTTTCAAAGGTCCGGGAGACGCCGGAAAATTACTATTCCTGGGGACAGAATTATCAGGAGAAAAACCATTGATAATCCGCATGAAAATTCCGTTGCAATATACTGCGATTTATGGAATGAAAATATTGCTGAAATAAGTTAGTCTACCGTATTATGATGCTGGCGATGATACAGAACTTTATGGAAGAGTCGGTGTTAAAAAATTTTCAGAGGTAAAAAAAATACCGATGTGTTCTTCTTTCATTTTCCAAGGAACACAATGTCTCGTCAAGTGAAAACTTAAAAAAAGTTCTATTTTTTCATTAATTGAATTTGAAACGTTTTTGGTAGATTTGGCAGACACTGCATACGATGACCTAACAACAAAAGATATTATTCGATCTATGTTATTCCTACAATGAAGCATGTCGGAGGACACGTTATGCCGTGAGGAGAATTTTCTTCAGAAAGTGTTGGTCCGTTATTTGAAATCCACAGCCAGATGAATGATACAGTGGATAAGGATATCTTGCAAGACCATTTTCTGACTTATTAGAGAAAAAAAAATTGGTCACAACTATTTTTTGTAACATGATAACGACATAAATAATTTATGCAAGCCTTGATAAGCAATGGTTTTCGCGCAAAAAATTTCGTTTTTTAAATGGTCAGTCCAAACGCCCAACATGAATCCAATAGAAGATCTTTGAAAAAAAGTTGGCAAAAGTCTGCGGAAATATAAATATTCCAACTCAGTCGAAATTTCACCAAAATTGCAAGAAATGCGGAAAACACGTACCATAAACGATCTTAACCGTTGATTGTATGCATGTCACGTTGCTGCGCCGCAGTACTTATTACTAAATCTAATAAAATAGTAATAGGATAAAATAGTATTTGTAAATGTTGTTGATCACTGTGATTTTCTATTACACTACTACTTTTTTACAAACTTGTGAAGGCGGCCGGGAACTTTTGAGAACATGCGTTTTCTTTTATACTTAGTTTTGTCAATTAAATTTATTGATATTTACACGTTCTTCTATAAGTAAGTTCCTAACTAATATGTCACTAAAATGTATAAGTATCACTTTTAGATTCCTATTCATATGGGTATATTTAAAATTAACTGAAAAAATTTGCTGGCCGGAAATATTTGACCGCCACTGTACGTTAAAGTAATAAGTTTAATAACGTAGTATTTGAAATTTAAAATTATATCATATATATATATATATATATATACACACGTATATATATATGACATCTCTCTCGCTCTGTGACGTGCGGGTACACGTCCTGAGTGTCATTTGTAGCGTGAGGATGAAATGAAGACATAATTCTAGATATAAGTTAAAACCACAGTTTATTTAAACTCCTAGGACTTAGGGAAAGTGGAGTGTCAGTTCATTAATTTCAACAACTAGTCACAATACTAAAAGTTAAACTCATAACTATACTCACAACTTCGGCACTAGAAACAGTCGGGGCACTTCAAACCAACTTCTCGTTCAGACTTCAGCAAAACACTAAATACAATCTTTATGAGACAGCCCGTGGCTGTAAACACTCTTTATTATTTCAAATACTCAACTTAATCAAACTATACCTTACCACCGGCAATCTCCTGGATAGCTCCGCTCGTAATAACTAACTCGACACACGCCACGCTGCTGACTGTCTCACTTTTAAAACACAATCTCATTCACTGGAGGCTAATAATCCAATTCACCCGGCTGGCTTTCGCAACCTTCTCCTGCTGGCCTTCGCCACCTTCTCACCACACACTTCTCTTCACTACCGTACAAAGCTTTTATACGTTGCAGACTGAAGTCGATACTATGAATTTGCATATTACTTCTAACCGTGACATAACTGTAGAACCGAGGCGACACACACGCTCTAGAAAGTTAAAGTATAATAAAGGATAGAGGTCGCTTTCACGCTACACATGTTAAAACATTGACGTCACGATCTCACTAAAATGCTAGAGTGTCTTTATCACAAAGGACACTCCCTCACAGCTCTCTCTCTCTATATATAAGATGTCCTAGTGTAATAACGCCAAGGGCTAATATTTTGCATAATTTTGAAATAATCTGGTAAATGGCACCCATGGTCTCTGCACAGAAGGGCTCCGGGTCATATAAAATAAAAATGACAATTTAAAGTTAATTTGTTTAATTTGTAGGCCTTATCGTTTTTAGAAGCAACTAAAATTAAACTTGATCTAAAATTTGCGAGATAAGTTCTGTGATGTGAAGAATATATGTTTATCAGGAAGTACTTGTTTATTATATAAATTTGTAGTGCATTTCATGTACTTTCAATATGTTGCAGAAAATCTTGGATATGTTCGAGAGATAGTTTGTAGTTTAAAATGTAATAAGTATACCGGGATAATAACGCCAAGGAATGGCGTTATTACCCCGGTTGATTCCTTACAGTGGCGGAACTACATCGGAAGGGGTGATATTTTTTACTTTATGTATGAGAGAGCATTATTGTCATTGTTGAAGTGTATAGACTGAAAGGGGCAGGGGCATCAGATAATAAAAAAAACTGATCTTTTTTTAAATACTAATGTAAAAATAATTTAAATCTCTTATAAATAAGACGATATCAAAATATTTTCGCATGCCATTTAATTGCAACATTTTCAAAATCAGATTTCTACTAAATCCCCCACTTGATTGTTCAAATGAGTTCTAATTTTTATCTGCCCGCTTTATTAGTATTTTGTTTTTCAAAATTTTACAAATTTAACCTTTAAGTGATGTTATAAAGTTGTAGCGTAACTAGTGTGAAGCAGTCCGTGAGATCGCAATATCAAAAGGCGTGAATATATGATAAAATGCTTTTTTTTTTCTTTTTTTTTGTACAAGACTATTATAATTAACATTCTCCTCTTAAAAGTCTCCGGTGATAGCACTAAAGTTCCAAATGAAACAAAACTTTAGTAGTGTTTATAATTAAATTTAAAATTACAAGTTAAACTATAGAAATTGACAAAAAGCAGTGATCTATGAGACCGGTAACATTAGTTAAAGGTTAAAATGTGATCAACGATTAAATCTCATAGAGTACTGTTCTGCACTAAACTTTTTGTACAGGATTAAATCTAATTAAATTTAATGTATTCAAATATTACTAACAAATGTACGAGGACTCCAAACAAAAGAGGATTTGAGTTGTAGCTATATTGAAACTGAAAATTACAAGTTAAAATCTAAATAAATAAATAAATAAATAAATAAATAAATAAAACAGCGTTTAGTGAAATTGCTAACAGAAGTTAAAGGCTAATTTTGTTGCTTATATAGGGATAATGAAATATAACCCCATGAATTTAATAAGAGATCTCACAGAAATATTAATTTTTTATCGAAAATCTTATTTATTTAATTAAAAATGCAAATTTATTAAGACATATCACGCCGACATTTTAACGTTAAGTTTGCGTGAATCTGCAGGTGGAGTTTACGGGTTAAAAAGTAATTCCAAGTTTTTTATAACAGTGTTAACAAAATTATTTATTTCACATAACTCTAGTTATTGTGAAAGTTTACATGAAAAAAAATATATTAAATAAAAAATGGTTTAAACCGTGCAATGAATTCTTGTATTTAAGCAGGATTTTTTAAGCAAAGAGAAGCTCAGAGTGTTATAATCTCTTTAAACTCCCCCACTCTCCTTTTTCTTTCCCTTACACTAAAATTTGAATATTTTGTATCGCATAAAATACGATATGTGGACACGTAAATGCGGATTTAGATAAACACAGTTAAAACCGTGCAATGTTTCTAATTTAAGCGGTTCTTTTTAAGCAAAAAGAAGCTCAGGATCTGATATTCTTTTTCCAACCCCCCCCCCCTTTTTTTCTTGCACTTTCACAAAAAACTAAACATTTTCTAACTTTTAGAATGCAATTTGAGAATTTCTAGGGCTGTAGAGTTTCTATTTTTAGAATTGAACAATCTATGTGGGATTATTCTATCTTATTTTATAGTTTTGTTTGCATGGCGTTATTACCCACATAGGTGAGTAATAACGCCAAATAGCATTGGTCAAGAAATCATGCCATTACATTTTATGATTACATATTTATTAAATAAATTATATATATATATATATATATATATATATATATATATATATAGTCTATGAATTACTGTATCAAATACTATATTTGTTTGAAAAATGCAATCTAAAACTAAGCAGTGAAAATTGGTAGAACCTTAACGTGGCGTTATTACCCCAGGATACCTTATATATAGAGATATATTAAATTTTATATAAGCTTTCTAGATATTATGTAATTTGATTATTAGTTGAGCTAAATAAATAAATATATTACAGCACTAACAAATATTTCGTAAAAAATGCAGTATCCAGTATGAAAAAGGACTAATTTATTTTTATGTAAAAAAAAAAAAAAAAAAAAATCTGTGAATATTTTATTTGTATTGGTTACTTCATTTCTATACATATAATAAAACAGTAGGACCCGGTGTGTCTGTACATTGAAGATAATTGACAAAAATGGAGTCAGGGCGATAAAAGAAAACCAATGAAACACAAAAAAAATTTTTTTGAATTTTTTGTCTGTCTGTCTGTCTGTCTGTTTGTTCGAGGTTATCTTCGTAACTACTGAATGGATTTTTATGCGGTTTTCACTAATGAAGAATGCACACTCCCGGGCAGTGTATAGGCTTTGTTTCATCAAAATCGGACAACAGACAAAAAAGTAACAAAAAGAAACAAAAGAAACTATTAGGTGCGCTGCTCACGTTTTTTAGTACATAACGTTTTTTAGTACATATAAAATCCAATAGATGTCACTGTGCGATTTTAAAACGCGCTATCGTTATGTTTTCGCCAGTCTACTTAAGTATGAGAAAGTTTCAAGCTGGCTGTCGTTCCATGTGGTTTAGTCGGTAGAACGTCAGTGCGCCATACTGATGGCCCGGGTTCGATTCCCAGCATGGAATTTTTTTTCACTATGTTGGCATTAACGCCTATAAGCAATTAAAAGAATTTGAAATATTGTATTCAAGGCGAATTTTCTCTCTGGGAAAATTTCCTTGCATTAATATGTCAGTGTAATTTTTTTTTCGATTTAATTTTTTTTTTTCGAAACTTTGTTTTTCTTAAAAAATTACAGTAAATATTTGATATTTCCCAACGTTTTTTGAATGATCGACTTGCTTTTTTTTTTAATGTATGTCTGAACCTTATCTAACTACTTCTTCAAGATTTCTTTAGATAAACCGACCAGCGTAGCGGGCGAAGGCCGCTAGTAATTCTATATTTCTAGACAGCTCATGCATACTATGTTTTGTTGATTAAAAAAATCTTTATTAGAAGTGTAGTAATTATTAACAGCAGGAAAATTGCGGCAAATAAAATAATTACATTATTATACATCTTCTCATAGTGCACTGAAGGGTGCGTTAACTTGGCCCCCCCACCACCGATTTTTTTAAATTCAAACACATGAGGAATTAGCTCTCAATTAGCTCTAATTTGCTCTCTAATATTAGAATTTGCTCCGGTGATAAAATCGAGATATTTAAATTAGAAAGGTGGGGGGGCTAAGTTAACGCTAGCCCCCCCACTTTTAAATATCGAAATTTCAAAGGTGCCAAAATTTAGCTCTCAATTAGCTCTAATTTGCTCTCTAATATTAGAATTTGCTCTGGTTTTGTTATCGAGATATTCCAGATTCCAGTAGGGGGGAAAGCACTAGCTAGCCCCCCCACATTCGATTTTCGAAATTTCAGAGGTGTCAAAATTTAGCTCTCAATTAGCTCTAATTTGCTCTCTAATATTAGAATTTGCTCCGGTTTTTTTAACGAGATATTTCAATTTATATAAAGGGGGCAAGCGTTAACTTAGCCCCCCCACATTCTATTTTCGAAATTTCAAAGATGCCAAAATTTAGCTCTCAATTAGCTCTAATTTGCTCCCTAATACCAGAATTTGCTCCGGTTTTTTTTTTCGAGATATTTCAATTTATATGAAGGGGGCAAGCGTTAACTTAGCCCCCCCACATTCGACTTTCGAAATTTCAAAGATGCCAAAATTTAGCTCTCAATTAGCTCTAATTTGCTCTCTAATACCAGAATTTGCTCCGGGTTTTTTTTCGAGATATTTCAATTTATATGAAGGGGGCGAGCGTTAACTTAGCCCCCCCCACATTCGATTTTCGAAATTTCAAAGATGCCAAAATTTAGCTCTCAATTAGCTCTAATTTGCTCTCTAATATTAGAATTAGCTCTCATTATATTATCGAGATATTTCAATTTATATGAAGGGGGCAAGCGTTAACTTAGCCCTCCCCCCTTTCGAGTATCAAAATTTCAAAGGTGCCAAAATTTATCTTTCAAGGAGCTCTAATTTGCTCTCTAATACCAGAATTTGTTCCGGTTTTTTTATGGAGATATTTCAATTTATATGAAAGGGGCAAGCGTTAACTTAGCCAACCCCCCCCCCCTCCACTTTCGAGTATCAAAATTTCAAAGGTGCCAAAATTTAGAACTCTAATATTAGAGCTCCAATATTAGTAGCTCTAATTTGCTCTCTAATATTAGAAGTAGCTCATCGAAATTTCAACTTTAGTTCTGAATTAACTCTAATTTGTTCTCTAATATTAGAATTTTCTCTTGTTTCGTTATCGAGATAGCCCTCCCACACACACATACACACACACACAGAGACACACACACAAACATTCTAATATTAGAGAGCAAATTAGAGCTAATTGAAAGCTAATTCCTCATGTATTTGAATTTAAAAAAAATCGGTGGTTGGTGGGGGGGGGGGGGGGGCAAGTTAATGCATCTATTGCAGGTGTTATTTTTAACACTCTGACATTCTAGAATTTTGGTTTTGTTTGGTTTATTTTTTGTCGGACAATTTTCTATACTAGGGATATAGGCCCTGGGTAGGAGTGCCCATCGTGGTGGTCTTTCTGAGGGAACCTAACCCGTTTTTACGCAAGATTTGAAGAAAACCACGAAATCTCCCAACGGTTATGCCGACGGCCGCTATTGGATTCGAAACCAGCAGCTACTGTCTACCAGTTGATAGGTGGGAACCTCTCGGCCTCTGGTGGGGCCCAGAATTCTGGAATAACGCTTCTTTTTATTCTGAAATATAAGTATTGCTTGTTTATTTTCTTTAGCTCATTTTTATAGATATTATTTCATTATTTAATTTAGATGCTGAAAGATATGGAAATGAAGATTTTATTTTTAAAAATTTTGTACATTTCTACAGTATATTTCAATAATTACATTATGGTTTACATATTTTTATTGAATATTTCTGTATTTATTTTTGTATTTTATATTTTAATTCGTACATTCTAATTATTTAGTTCATTAACAATCAGAAACAATATTCAAAAGAAATTATTTAAAAGTATTCCACAATTGTGTAATTTCAAATTTATCTCATTAACAAACAAAATTAAATTTTTTGGCATTTTAAAAAAAATGGGCAAATCTTTGGAAAGTAAAATAATTAATAATTCACAATTTGAGAAATAAAAAGTGTAATAAGCGTTTACATACATATATATATTTAAAATAATAAAACTTTTTCGGAGTACTTTTTTTTAAACTATGAAATGAAACTATGAAGAAAAAAAATTAAATGTGAGTACTATAGTATTCATTGTTTTAAACAATACTGTCAAAATCTGAGTTTCAGAGAGTCCTTATTTTCGTTGAAAGTATTAATTCGGTCCTAGGCGAAACTATCTGTATTCCTAAAATCTTGTTTCTTCTTTCGAGAATTTTCAGCATCAATCATCAATTGACTCAAGTGGACACAAACGGTAGATCTCTGACAACTCCGTGTGTCACCAATCACCGAATCTGGATTAAGGAAGGCGGATTCAAGGGATGGCGTTATTACAATAGGTACTTTCTTTGAGTAATATTGCCAAGGCCCGAAATAAGAATAAGATCGCCAATTCAGCAAGAAGCCAAGTGCTTCTTTTGGTGCAACTCTCCCTAGAAAGTATTTAAAATCACGGCACCTGCCCGCGAAGACACTCACGAGCAGAGTTGGGCAAAATACATCGAAAAATCATTTTCGATACAAAATACATTAGTTTTAGAACCTAAAATACAAAATACAAAATACTTTTCGAATTGAAAAAAGTTCCAAATACAAAATACATGTATTTTCAAAATACATTTAAAATACAAAATACAATTGAACAATTAGAAAAAAAAATGTGTATAAAATTAGAGGTTTTCATGGGCCGTGTCCGGCATAGTAGGCTGGCCAATTTTAATCCACGACAATCGGTTCGGGCCTGACCAGACCTATTCTTCAGTCGTTCCGGGCCTGGTATCGGCTTTGTTTATTTATTTATTTATATATTTTTGAAGGATGGACTCTGATAGGTCTCATCATCACTTTTTCCGGTCTCTGACTTTACTTTTTCTGCAAACTCGGACCGAGTTTGACTTATTACAGCCAAACCGGACCGGGCTTGGCATACATTCTTCCTAGAGCACTAGTTTTACTAATCAAAATATATTAGTATAGGTTCCGATCCAACCGTATGGAAATAACTGGTTCATCCCGTCTCGGCCGGCCTATGGGAAAAATCCGTATAATCTGCCCCAACCCAACATTTCTTTTTCCAAAAAACGTATGTATTTTTAAATTGTAATAATTTTATCATTAAAAATTATTATTATTATTTTTATTGTGTGAATAGTAAATGTATTTCTGGGTAATAAAAATGAAAATCAGCAAAAGGAACTCTGAAAATGAATTTGTCTATAAAATCCTGTTTTAAACGGGAAATATGTTGATTCATGCAAAAAAAAAAAAAAAAAAAAAAAAAAAAAAAAAAAAAAAAACTTTTTAATTTAAAATATAAAAATTAAATTATTTTAAAAAAAATACCGAGTGTAGACATATCTACAAATAACGTGTTTTTGTATTGAAAATAACTATTCAAATCGATATTGGAGAAAACTCGAACCAGATATTTAAAAAAGCAGCGCAATTTTTTAAATTCTGATTGTTTTAAATCTGATATATATTTTTTTCTATTTACGTCTATAAATGCATTTTCATGATTTCATTATTTTAAAATTTTATTTCTCTTTTAATAGTCATATGTAAATGTATTCTTTTGACATAATTTTCAGTATTTTCCCACCTTTAACTCTTATTTATTACCTATTTGATTATTTTTCTGTGTGTGATAGTTGCAAGTAAATACTTTTTTTTTTTTAATTTAAAGGAATCATTTGATCATTTGGCAACAATTTAAAATAATAACCATTTATAAATTTTCAAAAAATGTCTCTCAAAATGCTGAAAAGTTGAATTTAAAATTGAAATAAGTCTTAAAAAATGAGCTCAATTAAAACTTGCAGTCTTCATACCGGGAATTTCTAATATATAAAATGATCTAAAAATGTTTAAATTTCGATAGTTTTTGTTCCTATGAAACTTTTTTAATGGGACACCCACTTTAACATAAAATATATCTTAAAATAGTTATTCAATTTACAAGCTGCCTGCATCAGTGTGTTTATCAAACATTTCTCTGTAATACCACCAATTTTCATATTTTTCTATGCCTTCGTTTTCTTATTCTTAATTTTAGCTAAGAAATATCCTAAATAACAAAATTTTCATTGTCAGCGGCGGTGACAATAAATTACTTTTTTTTAGAATAGAGAGATACTTTATTTAAAGCGTATGATATGAAAATAATCATTTTTAAAATTCTGATCTTTTATTGCAGCACACGCCCATTTAATAATATAGATTTATATACAGCAAGTTTCTTTTTCTACGCATTTTTTTCTACATTTTTTTTTTTTTTTTTTTTTTTTTACTGGAATAGTAATTATAACGCACTCGGGATTTAAAAAGACTGGCTTTGTTTAAGATACTTTTGACTAAGCGATTGATTTAAAATTTATCAACATTCTATAAATTTAAATTAAAATTTGCCTTTAATTTAAAATTTGGGATAGTTGAATGTTTATTTCTTTTTGTAAATCAAGTGATTTAGATCTATTAATTTCTCTGTAGATTATTTTTATTCTATTTATTTGTGTATATTTTCCTCTTAATTTAAAAATGAAAACGTTATGTCCTTGTGAAATGAAACTGTACAGACAAGGAAAGATTTTTTTATTTAAAATCATCTGAAACACAATAAATATATTTTTTATAACTTATAATATTTCAATAAACTTTGTAAAATTGTTCAAATAATTTTGTAAAATTTTGAAATATCTATGCATTTGATATTTTTTACCAATATGCATCAGATAAGGTTTTTGATTATATTTTTAATAAAGATATTTGTAATTAAATTTTGTTATATTTTATGAGTTTTAATAATTTAAAAATCTCCTTTTACCATTTTCATACACATATAAGAGTTTTTTAATAAGCAAATTTAATAATTTATATTACTAATTTTTGCCATTTTTTTTTACATTATGGAAATACCTTTCGAATATTATTAAATTTGAATGAAAAATTTTGCTTTAACAAGCACAGAAATTTGACAATTAAATCATTGCATTAAAAACAATGGAAAACTCGGAGTTATTCTGGTTAAAATAAGTACATTGAATTTATTTAGGAGGAGAAAGCTTTATCCTATTCTGAATGTTTTATAAATACCTTTTACGCAAAGAGATATAGTTGAATTAAAATCTGTTTGGTAAAATCTGAAAAATTACATCTTTTTTTCTGTTGTTGAAAAACGTGTGCCCCAGTAATTTTGCTTTTAATCAACATATCTGAGTTAACTCTGAGCCAATTTAGGTACTTTGAAATGCCAATATTAGATTTTGAAAGTTAGGGCGTATACTGATTGTTAATTTAGACTGCAACACACTATTCTAATAACATATAAATGAGTAAATTTAATGTAGGTAATGAAAACAGAGCTAACTGAGAACTAAATTTTGGAACTCATGGAAATTCCAAATTGGGGTAGTTAGTGCTTACCCTTGGAATTAAAACTGCAATACCTTTAATTTAATAAAAAAGTACCAAATTTAATTTTAAAGATAAGTAAATTTTTTGCGTCCTTGAAATTTTCATATTCGAATGGGGGGGGGGGGAGGTGCAAGCTAGTGCTTTCCTCTAGTTGAAATTGCAATCTGTCGATAACAAAATCAGAGCAAATTCTAATATTCGACAGCAAATTAGAGCTAATTGAGAGCTAAATTTTCGCAACTTTGAAATTTTGATACTCGAAAGTGTCGGGGGGGAGACGTTAAATTAATACTTTTCCCCTTCATATAAATTGAAGTATATCGATAAATAAAACGGAGCAAATTCTAGTATTAGACAGCAAATTAGAGCCTATTGAAAGCTAAATTTTGCCATCTTTGAAATGTTGATAGTGGAAAGTGGGGGGGGGGCTAAGTTAATGCTTGCTCCCTTTATATAAATTGAAATATCTCGATAATATCATGGGACCGAATTCTAATATTAGAGAACAGATTAGAGCTAATTGAAAGCTAAATTTTGGCACCTTTGAAATATTCATACTCAAAAGTGGGGGGGGGAGGGGCTAAGTTAACGCTTGACCCATTCTTATAAATTGAAATATCTCGATATAAAAATCGGGGCAAATTCTGGTATTCGAGAGCAAATTAGAGCTAAATGAAAGCTAAATATTGGTACCTTTGAAATTTCGAATATCGAACGTGGCGGAGGGGTAGCTAGTGCTTCCCCCCCCCTAGAAGAATCTGGTATATCTCGATAAAAAACCAGAGCAAATTCTAATAATAAAGAGCAAATTAGAGCTAATTGAGAGCTAAAATTTGGCACCTTTGAAATTTCGATGAGCAACTTCTAATATTAGAGTGCAAATTAGAGCTACTAATGTTGGAGCTTTAACATTAGAGCTCTAAATTTTGGCACCTTTGAAATTTTGATACTCGAAAGTGGGGGGCGGGGGCTAAGTTAACGCTTGCCCTTTTCATATAAATTGAAATATCTCCATAAAATCCGGAACAAATTCTGGTATTAGAGAACAAATTAGAGCTACTTGAAAGATAAATTTTGGCACCTTTGAAATTTTGATACTCGAAAGGGGGGGGGGCTAAATTAACGCTTGCCCCCTTCATATAAATTGAAATATCTCGATATTATAATGGGAGCCAATTCTAATATTAGAGAGTAAATTAGAGCTAATTGAGAGTTAAATTTTGGCACCTTTGAAATTTTGATACTCTAAAGTGGGGGGGGGCTAAATTATCGCTTGCCCCCTTCATATAAATTGAAATATCTCGAAAAAAAAACCGGATCAAATTCTGGTATTGGAGAGCAAATTAGAACTAATTGAGAGCTAAATTTTGGCATCTTTGAAATTTCGAAAATCGAATGTGGGGGGGGGGGCTAAGTTAACGCTTGCCCCCTTCATATAAATTGAAATATCTTGAAAAAAAACCGGAGCAAATTCTGGTATTAGAGAGCAAATTAGAGCTAATTGAGAGCTAAATTTTGGCATCTTTGAAATTTCGAAAATCGAATGTGGGGGGGCTAAGTTAACGCTTGCCCCCTTCATATAAATTGAAATATCTCGAAAAAAAAAACCGGAGCAAATTCTGGTATTAGAGAGCAAATTAGAGCTAATTGAGAGCTAAATTTTGGCATCTTTGAAATTTTGAAAATCGAATGTGGGGGGGGCTAAGTTAACGCTTGCCCCCTTCATATAAATTGAAATATCTCGAAAAAAAAACCGGAGCAAATTCTGGTATTAGGGAGCAAATTAGAGCTAATTGAGAGCTAAATTTTGGCATCTTTGAAATTTCGAAAATCGAATGTGGGGGGGGGGCTAAGTTAACGCTTGCCCCCTTTATATAAATTGAAATATCTCGTTAAAAAAACCGGAGCAAATTCTGGTATTAGAGAGCAAATTAGAGCTAATTGAGAGCTAAATTTTGGCACCTCTGAAATTTCGAAAATCGAATGTGGGGGGGGCTAGCTAGTGCTTTTCCCCCTACTGGAATCTGGAATATCTCGATAACAAAACCAGAGCAAATTCTAATATTAGAGAGCAAATTAGAGCTAATTGAGAGCTAAATTTTGGCACCTTTGAAATTTCGATATTTAAAAGTGGGGGGGGGCTAGCGTTAACTTAGCCCCCCCCCCACCTTTCTATTTTAAATATCTCGATTTTATCACCGGAGCAAATTCTAATATTAGAGAGCAAATTAGAGCTAATTGAGAGCTAATTATTCATGTATTTGAATTTAAAAAAATCGGTGGTGGGGGGGCCAAGTTAACGCACCCTGCACTGAATGGATAATCAAACATTCTAAAAAAAAATTTCATATGTAGATATTCAATTATAATTGAAAATGGAAAACATCGCATTGAATTCAAATGATTTCTTGTTTTAAGAGAAATCTTAGCATATTTCATATTCAATTCTGAAATTTACTTTAAATATTAATGTTTCTGAATTTAAAAAAGTATTGATGAGTTTTGACATGGAAAACTTGTGAATAGTTTGAAAGCCATTCTAAAAGTTTCTTTAAACGTTCCTTTGAAATTTTCAAAACATAATCGATTGGTCTTGTCAGAAAACCTCTTAAAGTAAACCTTCATTTTGATGTATGATTCTCCTTCAGTACTGTCAAATTTATTTTCTTTAATATTTTTACATCATGGAGTAATATATTTGTTTGATTTGCATAGTCAAAATAAATCATTTTTCGCGTTCATTTTTGTAACATAAACAGTTATTCGATTTTTTTTTTTTTTATGTGGAGAAGAACCATACTAAAAATTGAACTAAGAACGTATTATTGCAATTAATCGAATGCTTATAAAAAACAAATGCTGAAAAAGACTGAATATTTTTGAAAACGAAAAAATAAATGACTTTAAGGCATATTTGAAAACATTTTTATTTATAAATACCTCTGAAAATAATACATTTTTATAAAGGAATCCCACTTTTAAACTGATAGTTTTATAGTAAATATAAAAAGGTGTTTCATACAATTGCACTTGCTTAGCATAAAGGAGATCAATTTATGGCGAACCTTTTTCTTTAGTTATCCAAGTTTAGTTTATCCAAGTTGATTACTATTTTAAATATTAAAACTAGCCAGAAAAGGTGAACTCAAAACTTTATTCTGCTAATGCATCATAATATTTCCTGAAAAATTTAGCATAGCACCATCATTTGCACACAAATCTAATCAGCAATAAATTATATAAAATTCTAACTGTATCTGAAATTTGATCAAAATCCGTTCGTTTGTTTTTGAGATAGCATCATTGCAGAAATCGTAAAAAAATCAAGATATAAAGACTATATGTTTAGTGATTTATTCCAAAAACAGAAAAAATACTAATTTATATCAAGGACTAACTTAATCTGAAATTTGATAAAAATTCGTAAATTAGTTCCTGAGGTACAGATATTGCGATAATCATGAATAATGACACATAGCACCGCCAACGGTTGGGTTATTTACACCAATAAGTAATCAGCTTCAGTTTATATCAATGTCTGACTAAACCTAAAGTCTTCATTAATTCTGTGCATTAGCTCTCATTAGATATAGAACGCCCACAATATTTTATCATTATAGATAGAGCGCCCACAATATTTTTTCACATACAGACTCACAGAGTAGCAGAATGAGAGAATGTCAGAG
Source organism: Maratus speculifer (assembly GCA_964019185.1). Lineage (NCBI taxonomy): Eukaryota > Metazoa > Arthropoda > Arachnida > Araneae > Salticidae > Maratus > Maratus speculifer. The sequence goes on along the minus strand of OZ025291.1, from coordinate 47,234,751 downwards.
TGCAGACAGACTCATAGACATTCATTTTGTAAAAACATGTTTTACGGACATCCCTGATACATAAAATTTATAAATTCGTCGAGTTCCGAATTTCAAAAATTTTCACGAATCCTCTTCTTCTAAAGATAGATGAAAGTAAAATAGAATATTAAATAATTATAATGAGTAAAAACAGCTGGTAATCGCCGAAATTCTCACTATATGTTTTATATGTTCACATAAGAAGGAATGTTGAAAATAGAAGTAACAGGTATGATGATACGTTTCCTAAAAGTGTAATAAAAATTTAGTATGGAATGATAAATAAGGACTTAAAATCCGTAGTGATACTTCATTCAGCGTTTTATGTTACATATAATTTAAATGAAGTATGCGATATCACATATGAGGAAAAAAAGAAATTTTATTCATCCTTCTTCATTCATAGATAAATGCTATATTTTATTTGTAAAAAAGGAATGCTGACAATATCTATTTTATAAGTATTGCGTTCCTCAGAATTCCGTTTCGAATGCCGCATATGAATGAGTAATTTGGTAAAAATAACTTTGCGCGGTTACTGCAATATCTCCAAATGACCAACTTGACAACAAATCGCCAAATTTCACAATATATCGCCAAATAGGCACAAATAAGTAGTCATATATAAATTGAAGATATTTGGCTGATTTGCCTCCAATTAAAACGATTAATCTTTAATTGCCGAAATCACCGAAATTTAATTTAAACTCTGAGTGTTTAATTTTTTTTATGAAAAATTTATGGACCAGATTTAAAAATTTAAAGTACGAAAATGTACCTCTTTACATTTTCATCCCGATGCTACTAATAATATAACAATTATTAGACGGCTCATTATTATCTGAGCATCTAGTTGTCCTAATTTAATGTAATTTATGTACATTTTCCACTATAGGAAATTTTCTGATTGTAGAAAAATTAAGATTGTCGAGAAAAGTAAATTTGGTAAAAGATGTCTACTTACTAATTTGCTGTTTTATATACGCAAGTAACTTTTTAATATTTATCCAATTTATTCAGTATACTAAATTAATTTTACTATTTTTGTATACAAACAGAAGTATATTCTGTATAAATATGGATGTTTATAGATTATCCAAATGAACATAAAAGTTTATTAATATGGTTTTTGCTGCTTATATCGTTTGGCTACTTCTGAAACCCAAATCAGAGCAAATATTTAAAAAAATACTTTAATGTGAAGTTAAGTGTAAACACATATTTAAAAACTCAATTTATGCAGGTTTGTTTCTGCAACATCAAATATCCTGATTTTGTTAATGATTGCTAAATTTTAAAAACATACATTTTAGTGTTGCAGTTTTAAACAAATATTTTTTTCAGATGTTTTCTATAAGCAAGAAATGATATTTTGAAATTATACCTTTATTTAAAATTAGTGTAAAACCTATGAAAAAGTGTTTAATATATAAAAACAGTCAAACAATTTTATTTATTTTTATCTTCTTAGTTTTTATCTCATCAGTAGACGACACTGAAGTCAAAATCTGCTTAACATGTTATAACATATTTTACTTAAAGGCTTAAAATTGATTTTGAGATATTCTGCCTGTGAATTCTTATGTGTATTTATAAATCTTTGAGATGCAGAATCAATGATAAGCTTGAAAGCCTTTCTAAAATAGTATTTACAAATTTCTTTGACAGTTTCAAAAGATAATCGATTGCTCCTGTCATATATTTTCCTAAAATAAACTAACATTTTGATATATGATTTTCAATTACTGACTCCATATTTTTTCCCATTCCCAATTTTCCGGAATGAAAAAAAAATCAATAAAAATAAATACCTATTATAAAACTTGAATTCATCTCAATATTTTCTAAATTTATATATTTATTAACTAATTTATATTCTATTCTTGCTAAAATGCTATATGTATTATAACAAAAAGAAAATATTTCATATTATGAAATGTATTTACAAATTCTTTGAAAGTAAACTATTATAAATAACAATTTTAAATATTTTTTCTTATTAAATATTATTAGAGATTAAGATTTTACTTCGCTGAATAAGAAATCGAAAATTTAAAACCTGTTTACTACAAAGGTCTTTTAACGTCTTTTGCATCTGTCTTGAGAAAAAAAAAATAGGTTTTAAACTTTAAATTTTAACTATATATAAATTTTTGAGATGGATGACTAATGATTTGTTTCAAAATTTCTCAAATACGATTTTTATACGATTCCTTGACACTTTCGAAAAATAATCTATTCCTTCTTTTAGAAATCCTTTTAAAACATCCCAATACATTTATAGAATATTTTCGAATACTTTTTTCATGTTTCTTATTCATTCATACTTTTTTGCCATACAACAAATTCTAAATAATGTCACTATTTATTGTAAAACAAAAATAATATGCCATATCATCTTGATTACTGATAGATTATTAAAAATATAAACAATATTGATACTAAGCTATACAGGGTGTCCATTCTCAACGGTGGCCAATAGATAATTTCTAAACCTTTAGTCATACAAATATAGTTCCTATTAAAAAAATGCCTTAAAAAAGGTAAAGAATTGTTTTTAAAGCGATTTAGGCCAAAAAATTATTATTAAAAAATTACAAAAATTAACTTTTTATAAGGTTTCCCAGTCTTTTTAGTGATATTTAGTAAAACTTTTCCATCACCTTATCAGCAATACAAAAAAGTTCTTATTCATCTAACATTAAAATTCAATGAGTTATGAAACTTTAAATTTCACTTTTCTGTAGCTGAAAGCGAATGAGCTGGACTAATTTTTCAGGGAACGTATACTAAGTGCTTAAATTATTATAAAGGACATCCATTTCCAACGCATCCAAATAGCTAATTCCTAAACCATTTGTCACAGGCACATAATTCCAGTTGTAAAAATGTTTTAAATGATAAAAAGAAATATTTTTAAAGCAATGTAATTGAAGGTGCTACCACCGTATAAGATTTACGGTAGTGTTAATTTTTATTAATTAACTTCTAGGTTGGTAAAAACTGTTGAATACGTGAGTTTTAAAATTCTCTTTATTGAAAAATTTTTGGGAAAACGCGATTTTATTTTAAAAAGATGTGTTATTTTGTTTAACTTTTATTTTGCTTAAAACGTTCGTACGTATGTTTCCCTGGTTCAAAATTTCTATTTAAATTTTAACTCACTCCCAAATATCTGATCGAGGTTCAATTAGCACACTTATTTATATCCAATGACAATGTAATGTTAATACAATTTGAGGTGCGTACCATTTATTTATTTTATAGGACTACACCAAATTATGTTAGGTTGAGTATTCTAACACAATTTTAAATATATGTCATTTTGTAACGAATTGTGACTGTTTCTTTTCAGAATTTAAATTAACAAACTATCTCTTATATTTTTACTTGTGTTTTTAGTACAAATTTTGCTTTAATATGTAATCATCAACATAAATTTAAAAATAATATTGTAAAAATTATTTTACTCTAAATGTTTAATATTAAATTTTAAATATTGCTTTTATTTTTATTTCCAGCAAATTTGTGACTGACTCCTAATTTGCAGCAAAAAAGATGTTTCGAATTTAAACAGCTATTAGTCGGTTAGTTTTAATCGCAGATGAATGGGACTTTTTTTGTATTATTTGTTAGAGTTTTGGTAAAAATTTACTAAATATTACTTATAGGACAGCGAGACCTTATGAAAATTTTATTTTTGTAATTTTTTAATAATTTTTTTTTAACCTAAATTGTTTGAAGAATACTACTTTACCTTTTTTTAAGCATTTTTGCAATTGGAACTATATGCCTATGACTTACGATTTAGAAATTAGCCATTGGCCACCATTGAGAGTGGACACCCTGTATTTAGATTCCTTTTGAATCTAGTACACGGTTCAAACGGTACATCTCGCTGTTGTTCCAGAAAATTCGGATACTTGTCTTTACCATAAAGTAGTTTGACTTGAAATTTTTTATTTCAAAAAAAGAAAGAAAAAATTTTTTTTATATAAAGAAAAGAAAGAAAACGGATTATGTGTTATGATACAAGTTACATTTGTGTTTGATCCATTCCAAGTCATAATAATAATAAAAAATCTAGTTGGATGTGCCTATTTCAAATCTTACTTTTATTTCATACGTACTAAGATGTCAAAAAGTAGCCATGCATGTTAATACTTTAATATTATTAATTCAATACTATACTAATTTTGATTTTCATTTTAAATTTCTGTTTCAGTCAATTGATCGGAGTAAAAACGGTTTAATGTAGATCATAATATGTATTAAAATTAATATTTTTCCTTTGTTCTGTTATCACCAGCTGTTTTATTAAAAAATCGTCTGCTTTTTATCCCAGTGCTTTTCCCTCTGCGTAGGGATAATATGTGTTTTTCCCCTCTGCGCAGGGATATTATTGTTCTCTTATGTTTACTTTTCCGAGTTGAGTTTGTGAATCTCGACGAAATGGTGCATTGTGTTCCCTCAGCGGATTTTATTTTGTGAAATGTGTTATTAAATAATGTGAAAAGTGATTATACAGTCTACTGCTTTCTTCAAATATATCGACACAACATTTTGCGAAATTTAAGTAAAAAAGATAATAGAATAATGCGTGAGTGAAATTCATTCTAAAGTAAAATGTGCTAATTGGAGCTGTGCCAAATAGAATAACACAAAAAAATGGATAAGAAAATATTGGCTGATAAAAAAGTTTTAAAATCATCAATTACAAGAGTGAAAAATAAATTCTTCAAAGCTGATTTGAGTGTGTGCGACTTAGAACAAATTCGGTTATTTAAAAAAGAAATTGAAAAATTAGATGAAGAGTTAAAGAATTTATTTAAATCGATTTTTTATGCATGTGAAGAAAAAAGACTCTTTCTCTCCATTAAAAAACTTATTTGTTTCCAAAGCACTCGCCAGATGGCAGCAGTATGAAACGTTTGTCTTGAAACCAAGAAAAGAACTCATTAAAAACTTTCTTTGACGTCACATTTTTCTGCGAAGCTACTCTCACTCGAAAATGATTCTAAGCGAGTGATGTTTACCTTTTTTTCCTGAAACTGTTAAATCGGAAGCAAAGTATTCAGCTCCGATAATATTTCTTTTTAAAAGAACTTTAAGATTTAAACATTTAAATTCTACTTATTTTGTGTTTACGTAAATTGTGCTGTGACTTTTTTTATTTGTGTAATTAAAGAAGACATCTTTCCCAAAACGGAAGTGCACATATTATTTATTCTGCAGTACATACTAATAAAATAATAATATATTATTATTCCTGTAAATTCTACGCAGGCCTAAAGAAGAAGAAAGTTATTATGCTCGAAGAAGATTCCGAGCAAGGTAGGCCTGAACTTATATATTTTCTTTTTATTGAAATATCAAATTTAACTGAATTAGAACTCACCCTTCAGATTATGAAGGCTGAGAATGAAATGTTCTTCTTTATCCAAATGAAAAATATCTGCATTTGATTTTATTTGAAAGTAATTAACCATAAACACTTTTGAAAATATATATGATCATTGAATAAACGATTGAATTAATATAATTGAATAACGATTGAATTGATGTTGGTTTGAATTAATATAATGGCTACCAGTAATATAGCCCTCATTGAAAAGCTGAATGACGAAAATTATAGTAATTGGTCATTTAAGATTGAAAATCTTCTCCAAAAGGAAAACGTGTTTTCAGTAATCAAAGATCCCCCACCGGATCCTGTCACTGCCCAATGGACCAAAGATAATATTAAAGCGAAATCTATTATTAATCTGTGTATTGAAGATTCTCAAATTATTCATGTGAAACATCTAGTAAATGCTAAAGATATCTGGGAGGCTTTGAAAAATATTCACTTAAGAAGTACTCTTTCTTCCAAACTTTTTCTTTTAAGAAAACTGTATTCTCAAAAACTGAGCGAGGGGGGAGACATGATCTCCCATATCAATAATATTTTATCTATCAAAGATAAATTATTTGCTATTGGCGAGGAAATCCCTGACTCGCATATATGTGCCCTCTTGCTTTGCTCCCTGCCTAAATCTTATGACCCAATGGTAACCGCGTTAGAAGCCAGCGAGACGGATCTAACTTTAAATTACGTAAAAAAATAAATTGATCGATGAATATAAACATAGATGTGAAAACAGAGACGCGAGTTCAAATTCGCGAGATTCGGCTTACAAAGCAATAAATAAATCTGAGAATCGTGAAGCTGTTTGGAGCTCACGCGACTCAGCATATGAGGTAGTAAATAAAAATTCTAGAAATAAGAAATGTTGCACGTTTTGCAAACGAGACAAACATGTACGCGAAAATTGTTATCATTTAAAGAATAAAATGCAAAATGATAACCCTAGAAATAATCCGAATCGAAATAAGTTTTATAATAATTCAAACTCTTTCAGAAATAATTCGGGAAATTACAAAGGTAATCAAGGTAATGTAAGGGATACTTCCAACTTCTGTTTTAAAGGTAATGTTGACGCAGAAATAGATACGAATAATTTTTCTACCTCAACGAATTCGGAAGAAAACATTTATAAGTTCTCCGAACAAAATTATCCTGCGTGCGATTTAACGTCTGCTAATAGCGCACAAGAACTTAACGTAAATAAATTCGTTATCGATTCCGGCTGCACGAGACATGTAGCATTCGCAAAAAAAAATTTCATAAACTTTAAAACCGGAAATTTTGGAAGCATAATGATAGCGGATGGAAATAAACTAGATTCACATGGTGTGGGTGATATTAAACTTTGTACAAATTCACCACATAAAATTATACTTAAAGATGTTCTTGATTGTCCTGAATTACAAAGTAATTTATTATCGGTTAAGAGAGCAACAGAAAACGACTTTAAAGTCATTTTTGAAAAAGGTTCTTGTAATTTTGTTAAAGACAATAACATAGTTTTAACAGCGGAGTTAAATAATAATCTATATGAAATTTCTCCTAAAGATGAATACGGATATGCTGTCAAAACACAAATGTTTTGTGATAATCCGAATTGTATTACAACTTGGCATAAACACCTAGGACACAAAAATTTTGAATCAATCAAATATCTTGTGAATCATAAATTAGCGGATGGTATAACTTTAAGTAAGTGTAAACATGATAATATATGTACTAAATGTATCGAAGGAAAAATATCGCAATTATCTTATCCAAAGGTAGCATCAAATAGATCTAACGAAGTCCTTTCACTAATCCATAGTGATATCTGCGGTCCCATGAAGACGGAAACATTCTCAGGTAAAAGGTATTTTATTACTTTCATTGATGATTTTAGCAGGTTTACTATGGTTTATTTACTTTCACACAAATCGGAAGCCCTAGAAAAATTTAAAGATTTCTCTGCACTAGTAAAAAATAAATTTGGTAAACAAATAAAAGCCTTTAGATCGGATAATGCAGGGGAATATCTTGGGGAAAATTTTGAAGATTATTTAACCCTTAACGGTATCGAACGCCATTTAAGTGTACCGTTTTGCTCACCTCAAAATGGTGTTGCTGAAAGAAAAAACCGTACCCTTGTAGAAATGGCGCGCACAGTGCTGTCAGACGCAAATCTACCAAGACAATTTTGGGGTGAAGCAATTCTCACTGCCACTTATTTAACAAATAGGCTGCCAACGAAAGCAAACAATAACATAACCCCATTTGAGCTTTGGAATAATCGTAAACCAAATTTGTCACACATAAAAACATTTGGTTGCAAGGCATTCGCCTATGTAGAAAAATCTAAAAGGGCTAAATTCGAAGAGAAAGCCATTGAAGGCATTTTCTTGGGATATGACCAAAGGAGCAAGGGATATAGAATACATATCGGGGATAATAGAGTAATGATATCTAGATCAGTAAAATTTCTAGAAAACGTAAAAAATGATACTAAACAAGACAAAAATAACATTTCGACCCCAACCGAAGTTTCTCAAATTGAATAAGATGGTGATAAACATGACACGGACGCAATTCCACATCAGAGTCAAATACAGCTTAGAAGATCGGGAAGAGAAAACAGGGGAGTACCTCCCGATAGGTATGGAATTAGCGCAAACATGTGTCAGGTTGAGGAACCCAAAACTTGGGAAGATATAGAAAACATGAAAGACCCAAAAATTAAAAATAATTGGCTAGCAGCTACAGATGAGGAATTCAATTCACTTATGCAAAACAAAACTTGGGAATTACTCGACCCACCTCCGGGAAAACATATTATAGGTTGTAAATGGACTTTTAAAACAAAATGCAATGCACGTGGAGAAATAGAACGCTACAAGTCGAGACTTGTTGCGAAGGGTTATTCACAAAAATTCGGGTGCGATTATGATGAAACTTTTGCCCCTGTCGTGGCACACTCCACAATAAGAAGTTTCCTAAAAGCTGCTGTATATAAAAATTTAGATATAATTCATTTAGATGTAAAAACAGCATTTTTGCACGGAAACTTAGACGAGGAGGTATTCGTGAAACAACCCGAGGGATATATAGTAGAAGATCAAAAGGAAAAGGTGTGTAAACTGAATAAGGCTATTTACGGGCTAAAACAGGCTGCTAGAGCCTGGCACCTAAAAATTAGTCAAACACTCAAAAACATGGGATTTAATCAGTGCACATCAGATTTATGCTTGTTCAAGTGAAATAAAAACGGAAACTTGTCTAATATTATAGTATATGTCGACGACATTTTAGTAGCAGGAAAGAAAAGGGATACCGAAGAGATATACAAAGAGTTATCAAGGGAATATGAAATAAAATCGTTAGGTAAAGTATCGCATTATTTGGGAATAAATATCAAACAAACAGAAGATGGAAGTCTAATGTTAGATCAAGAAAATAAAATTGACGAAATTGTTAGGAAATTTAACTTAGTAAATTCTAAACCAACTTATACTCCGATGAATACGGATTATTTTAATTTAGATCCTGATAGTAAACTAATGAGTAACAATACCCTTTATCGACAAGCAGTGGGGGCACTTTTATATATCTCCACCATCACTAGACCGGATATATCTGCCTGTGTGAACATATTAGGTAGAAGAAATGAAAGACCTAGAGAAGTAGATTGGTTAGCAGTTGAAAATGTAATTCGCTATCTGAAAACAACCAAGGACCTTAAACTAATAATTGATAAGAATAAAGAGCCCGTCTTAACAGCATATTGTGATGCTGATTGGGCATCAGATAAAAGTGACCGGAAGTCCACTACCGGCAATATCTTCAAATTGGGCAACAACTTGTTAAGCTGGTCAAGCAGAAAGCAGACCAGTGTCGCACTCTCCTCCACTGAGGCAGAATACATTTCTGTATCAAACACCTGTCAAGAAATGGAGTGGTTACTCGCATTATTAACAGATTTGGACCTACCACAAAACTTACCGATTTCGATCTATGAAGATAATATTCCATGCATAAAAATCTCAAAGAATGGAAAACTTTTATCGAGAAGCAAGCATGTAAGTGTCAAATACTACAACATAAAAACTATGATAGAAAACGGAACAATGTGTCTACACTATTGCCTTTCAAAGCAAATGATTGCTGACATCATGACAAAGCCCCTTGTGAAACCTCAGTTTGAAACTTTGAGATCTCAGCTGCAACTGAGGCTAGCACTTTGAAAACAAAAGTGGGGGTGATGGAAAAGACTCTTTCTCTCCATTAAAAAACTTATTTGTTTCCAAAGCACTCGCCAGATGGCAGCAGCATGAAACTTTTGTCCTGAAACCAAGAAAATAACTCATTAAAAACTTTCTTTGACGTCACATTTTTCTGCGAAGCTACTCTCACTCGAAAATGATTCTAAGCGGGTGATGTTTACCTTTTTTTCCTGAAACTGTTAAATCGGAAGCAACGTATTCAGCTCCGATAATATTTCTTTTTAAAAGAACTTTAAGATTTAAACATTTAAATTCTACTTATTTTGTGTTTACGTAAATTGTGCTGTGACTTTTTTTATTTGTGTAATTAAAGAAGACATCTTTCCCAAAACGGAAGTGCACATATTATTTATTCTACAGTACATACTAATAAAATAATAATATATTATTATTCCAGTAAATTCTACGCAGGCCTAAAGAAGAAGAAAGTTATTATGCTCGAAGAAGATTCCTAGCAAGGTAGGCCTGAACTTATATATTTTCTTTTTATTGAAATATCAAATTTAACTGAATTAGAACTCACCCTTCAGAAAAAGACATTGATTTATTTATAGAAGAGAAGGATTAACAACAAGAAATCTTCGATGAATTAACGGTAAAAATTGAACATGAAATTAATGCTAGAAAAATAAATACTGACAATCCAAAAAAGGAGGTGAGTGAAATGAAATTACCTAAACTTTCTTTACCATCTTTCAGTGGAAATATTCATGAATGGTTAAGTTTCAAGGATTTGTTTACAGCAAGTATACACGAAAATGAAAATTTATCGCCTGCTCAGAAACTGCAATATTTAAAATTATCGTGTCATGGAGACGCGTTAAAAATAATAAAATCAATGCTTATTGAAGATTCGAAATACAATGTAGCATGGCAATTATTAACGGAACTGTTTTCAAATAAAAGAGAATTGATTTATTCTCACATTAGAAGATTATTAAATTTTCATTCGTGCAAGGCGATTCACCGGCAGCAATACTTAATTTAGTGGATATGATGAATGAATGTGTTCGATCTTTCGAAATCTTGGATCAGAAGGTAAGTGGCTTTTAAGAAACTTTGTTGATTTATTTACTTTTGCAAAAACTTGACTCTAATATTATATTGTGGTGGGAACGTCAGTTAAAAAATGACGAACTTCCAACGTTAGATCAATTAATAAATTTTCTGAAAGATTATGCTCGTTCATTACAATCTGCTAAAGGAAATAGTTTTTATAAGAAAAACAGTTATCCTAAATTAACTGCGATGACTGCTTCTGTTAATAATAGTGAGTGTAAATATTGTTCTTCACCAAGTCATAAAATACCTAAATGCAGTAAGTTTCTAAAATTATCTGTTCGTGAAAGAGTGCAATTTGTAAAAAATAAAAATCTTTGTTTTGCATGTTTATCTGCAGATAATAAATTAACTAATTGTCAGTCAAAAGAGTTTGTTCAGAATGTAATTGAAGAGTCATAATAGCTTATTACACTATGAAAGACGAGAAACTAACTACCCTGATATAAAAAACCAAGTAACGCCTCAGTCCTCGTATCATACTAGTGAGAATGCTCCTGAATCATCTAATAATGCAAATATGTCCATAAATTCATGTCTTGGGGAAATAAATTCAAAATCATTTGGCATACTTGCAACTGTGCTAATTAATGTGAAAGATAATTATGGAGGAAATAAATTATTGAGATGTATAATAGATGTAGGAAGTACTAACAATTTTATAAGTGAGAGTGCAATACAATTATTAGGTATAAAAAGAAATTCTGCTAATTTACAGATTAAATGCTTGGGAATGGGATACTCCGAAAAGACACGTGGCGTTGTAAGGTTGGAATTTTCTCCACATTTTGATAAACAAAACACACGATCAGGTACTTTTTATATTTTGAAAAAGATAACGAGTAATCAACCAGTTGTATCATATGATATTAATGCATTCAGTCATTTAAAGAACATAACACTAGCTGACCCAAAGTGGAATGAACCGGGACCAATAGACTTATTATTTGGCGTGTCATTATCATTATCTATAATTAGAGGAGAAAAAATATTTGGAAAAGCAGGACTTCCTTTTGCAGTAAATTCAGATTATGGGTGGTTAATAACAGGAGATAGTGATACATTTTCAGAAAATAAACCAAATATTATAGTTAATTTTGCAAATGTTGAAACAGATTATGTAAAAAGATTCTGGGAGTTAGAAAACATCCCCTCAAAAGAACTATACACAAATGAAGAAAGATATTGTGAGGAGATTTTTGATACAACTCATTCACGCGATACTAATGGAAGATATATTGTGCGTTTGCCATTTAAAAAGCAATGTAAAGAATTAGGGGAATCAAAATCGTTAGCTATGAAAAGATTTCTAAATTTAGAAAAACGATTTAATAGAGAGTCCGATTTGTATGAAAATTATTGTATATTTATGAATGAATATCTTGAAATGGGACACATGGAAAAAATACCAAAGAGTGAAATTCAAAAACTCGTTAATGAAATTTACTATCTGCCACATCATCCAGTAATCAAGGAATCTAGTACAACAACCCGTCTTAGAGTTGTGTTTGACGGTAGCGCAAAAACTACAAATAATGTTTCTCTTAATGAAAATTTAATTGTAGGTCCTAGAGTTCAACAAGAGTTATTTTTCATTTTGTTAAGATTCCGCACACACGCTATAGCTATTAATGCTGACATTGCAAAAATGTTTCGTCAAATTAAAATATTTCCTGAAGATTAAAATTTTCAAAGAATTCTCTGGAAGGATAAATTTTCCGATGATATAAGTGATTATCGTCTTACTACAGTTACATACGGACTAACGTCTAGCACATATTTAGCTACTAAAGCTCTACAAAAATTAACGTTGGATGAAAAATTAAATTTTCCATTAGCGTCAAATGTTGTATTACGTGATTTTTACGTATACGACTTACTTACGGGTGCATCATCTCCCGAAGAAGCTATAAAATTAATATCAGAGTTACAAGAATTAATGAAAAGAGGCGGATTTGAATTACGCAAATGGGCCTCAAATGACATTAGTGTACTAAAAAACATTCCTGAAAATTTAATTCAATCTAAATCAGATTTATCAATTGAAAACGATAACTCAATAAAGGTGTTAGGATTAAAATGGGACTCAAATCTCGATGTCTTTAAAATTAGTGTCACCATAGAACCAACATTAAAAGAAGTCACAAAGAGATCCATATTGTCAGATATAGCAAAATTTTTTGATCCACTTGGTTGGATCTCCCCCTTTATAATTTCTGCAAAAATTCTACTTCAGGAATTATGGAGAAGTAATCTGGCATGGGATGATCCTGTTTCACTTCTAATTAAAAACAGGTGGATAAAAATTCGGAAAGAACTCGCATGTTTAACATCAATTACTGTGCCTCGTTTAGCAATTATTCCTTCAGCTAACACATTTGAAATTCATTCATTTAGTGACGCTTCCTTAGTGGCATATGGTGCAGTTGTGTACTTACGATTCTTATCAAATGATTCGGCTGTATCAGTTAGAATATCAGCAGCAAAAACAAGAGTTTCACCTTTAAAAACAATAACTTTACCTAAATTAGAATTGATTGCCGCCCTGCTGTCTGCCCGTTTGGTAAAAACTGTTCTAGATTCATCGTGTTTGAACATTTCTAAAATTAATTGTTGGACGAATTCAACAATAGTTCTTTCTTGGCTATCAACCGAATCAAGAAGATGGCAAACTTTTGTTGCGAATCGTGTTTCTGAAATACAGCAACTTGTTCCGTCTGAGTGCTGGCATCATATAAAAGGAAAGGAGAATCCAGCAGATTGTGCATCAAGAGGTCTATCTCCCTCAGAATTATCATTGCATGATCTGTGGTGGAATGGTCCCAGTTGGCTCAGTGATCCATCTTTCACTTCTCCAAAATCACAATTAGGGAGTGTTTACTGTGACGAAGCTTTATTAGAACAAAGGAAAAATTATTTTTGTGCTACAGCCCAGTTAAGTGAGGAAATGCCTATTTTCTCAAATATATCATCATTTACTAAGCTAAAACGTGTTATTGCTTGGTGTTTGAGATTTCTTACGAATTCTCGTTTACCTGTTTCAAAAAGAAACTTCGGCTTTCTTACACATACAGAAATTCAGAATGCCTTAAAGGTGATAATTAAACAAGTGCAAGAGTCATCATTTCCTGATGACATAAAATGTATGACTTCTGGTAAGTGTTTACCTCGCAATTACAAACTGATTAATCTTTCTCCATTCCTTGATAAAGAAGGAATACTCAGAGTTGGAGGACATCTTCGGCATTAAAATCTCACACAAGAACAAATTCATCCAATATTGTTGCCAAAAAATCATCCAGTGACAGTGATAATTATCAGATATTTTCACTTATCTCATTTTCATGCTGCCCCTCAGCTATTATTGTGTGTTATCAGACAGAAATTTTGGATTTTAAGTGGACGAAGTGCTGAAAGAAAGTTTGTAAGGAAATGTGTAATCTGTGCTCGTGATTCTGCTTCTACAGCTAAAGAAATCATGGCTAATTTACCTACAACTAGAGTGCAACCTACCCGTCCGTTCCTTATTACAGGAATTGACTATGCAGGACCTATATTGTGTAAATTAAAAAAAGGTAGAGGTTCAAAATCTTTTAAGTGTTATATTTTATTATTTATATGTTTTCTACTCATGCAATTCATATTGAATTAGTGACTGATTTATCGACTCAGGCTTTTTTAGCTTGTCTGAAGCGATTTATATCCAGACGAGGAAAACCAAAAGAAATTGTAAGTGATTGTGCCAAAAATTTTGTCGGTGCGAGCAAAGAGTTGAAAGAATTGTATAAATTTGTGACTTCTTCTCAGCATAATGAAGAAGTGACAAAATACTTAAGTTCGGAAGAAATAAATTGGCATTTCAATCCACCCTCAGCTCCTCACTTTGAAGGACTTTGGGAGGCTGGCGTTAAATCGATGAAATTTCATTTAAAAAGAACCGCTGGCAATTCAGTTTTGACATTTGAAAAACTTTAAACTCTTTTAGCTCAAATCGAAGCATGTTTAAATTCTAGACCCCTTTGTCCTTTAAGTTCTGATCCTAATGATTTACAGGCCTTAATCCCTGGTCATCTTTTAATTGGTGCTCCTCTTACTTCAGCACCAGAAGTAGATATTTCAGAGGTACCTGCATCAAGATTGGCCAGGTTGCAATTAGTGCAGAAAATACAACAACACTTTTGGAAAAGATGGAGAAATGAGTATCTTTCGACCCTACAAAAGAGAGTAAAATGGTTTAAAGAAGAGCCTAATATTAAAATAGGTGATTTAGTTATAATAAAAAATGAAGGTCTCTTCCCTTTACAGTGAAAATTAGCTAGAGTGATCAAAACTCACCCTGGATCTGATAAAAAGGTTTGTGTAGTTACCCTGAAAACTGAAAATAGTTAATTAAAAAAGACCAATAACTAAGTTGTGTAAATTACCTTTAGGGTAAATTTTTGAAACCCATTCGGCTTTCAAGGCCGGGAGTATGTTTAATTAAAAAATCGTCTGCTTTTTATCCCAGTGCTTTTCCCTCTGCGTAGGGATAATATGTGTTTTTCCCCTCTGCGCAGGGATATTATTGTTCTCTTATGTTTACTTTTCCGAGTTGAGTTTGTGAATCTCGAGGAAATGGTACATTGTGTTCCCTCAGCGGATTTTATTTTGTGAAATGTGTTATTAAATTGTGTGAAAAGTGATTATACAATCTACTGCTTTCTTCAAATATATCGACACAACACCAGCTGTTATAGCAAAACTGCTCCTTAGCAGAGCGCGAGTTACCGTCTTTGCAGGTGCCGATGGACAATAGAACTACAAAAATCGAGAAAATGACAGAAAATGTGTTACAATGCTACATAACCACGGAATGTTTCCAAATTCGAGGAAGAGCTGCTAGCTGTTGCCAAAAAATACACCAATAATTTGGTTCAGTTCTGTACATAATTTTAAACAATTTTCGTTGTTACAATAATGAAAAAATCACATTTACAGAGCCCTTTTACGGAATATTTTTTTCAAATTCAGTGAGAACCTGCTGGCTGTGACCCCTCCTTCACCCTATATATATATATATATATATATATATATATATATATACCGGGTGTCCCAAAAAGGACTGATGGATTTTAAAATTCTATAACATGCAAACGGTGACAGCTATTTAAAAAATTTTTGCAGCAGGGTTATGTATAATGTCAGGAGTTTTTTTTTTTTTTTACCGAAATTTTTCATTTTAGTTTGCATCTCAAACAATAGGTGGCGCTGACGGTGTTTGAAGGCCAGGTCGACGCTTCACTCAGCATTGATCACCTGGCCTTAAGTCGCCGTCAGCGTCACCTATCGTTTGAGATGCGAACTAAAATAAAAAATTACGGTAAAAAACTCCTGACATTATACATAACCCTCCTGCAAAAAATTTTTAAATAGCTGTCACCGTTTGCAATTTATTGAATGTTAAAATTCATCAGTCATTTTTGGGACACCCGGTATATATATATGTATATATATATATATGTGTGTGTGTATGTGTGGGTGCAACATTTATAATAATAATAATAATAATAATAATAATATTAATAATAAATACATTCATGTGAATTGCGCCGAACAGCTACAGTAAAATATATAAATTTAAATAAATGTTCAAAATAATTAACCTAGAAAGAACTCGTGCGCGCGCACTCATACACACCGTTTACAAAATAAAACTCCCTTACAAGAAGATTTATTTTGTGTTTTATTTTTATTCAATAAGAAAAAAATACAAAACAACATGTTGCATCCTCGTCAGCGATGGGTTTTATTACAAAAATACAACCGAGCATTCAAACTTGTAAATAAAATATGTATAAGTGGCAATGGGTTTCGTTCAGAACGATGAATAGCAAAAATCAGATGTTAAAACACCCGATGGCTACATTTCATACGTTCCCCTACCGGACCCTACGCCACAATAGTAAATGAATGCATCACCTGGAACATAGTAAACGATGCAAAAAAATATGTTCGTTGAATAAAACACACATTTCCAACTCAGCCACACTGCCACAACCCAAAACAAAATAAACTGAACGAAGTAGAAACCATCTTCCAAACGATCAATCAAAAATCAATCGGAGTCTGTAGCCAATCAATGCAGCACATCACCCTAGAACCGTCTTTAAACATGCTTTAGGCAATACAAGTCATTCACTGACATCGAGACGAACATCGCAAACAAATGATAATAGATTGGAGGCTGATTATCTGGATTTAAAAAAAAAAAAAAAAAATAATAGCCAATAAAATACAGACTTCAATCTATGACAAGCGTTAAAGTTTTTCATTTACTGTTAATCAGCTTGTACACTCGTCCTCCAACATTTGCAAATGCATATATATAAACATCATAATCAGTCAATTTTTTTTGTTATTTCAGAATCTGCTCAAAAACACCTGTTTCTTAAGGAGCTACCTCATTAAAAAATAATCGTCTTTATAAAAACAATATATCTTTTAATTGTATAAAATAGTATTATAATTTTGTGAATTCTCGTCATTTTTTACCGTTAGTTTCTTCATGTCAGTGAATGACTTGTATTGTATAAATAAAGCCTGTTTAAGGACTGTTCTATGATGATGTGCTGCATTGATTGGCAACAGACTCGGATTGATTTTTTTTATTGTTCGTTTGGAAGATGGTTTTTACTTCGTTTAGTTTGTTTTGTTTCGGGTTTTGGCAATGTGGTTGAGTTGCGGATGTGTGTTTTATTCAACGAACTTATTTTTTGCACCGTTTACTATGTTCCAGGTGAGGCATTCATTTACTGATGTGGCGTAGAGTCCGGTTTGTGAGCGTGTAAAATGTAGCCATCGGGGTGTTTTAATATTTGATTTTTGCTATTCACCACTCTGGCCGAAAAACACTGCCACTTACACATATTTAATTTACAAATTTGAATGCTCGGCTGCTTTTTGTAATAAAACACATAGCTAACAAGTCTGCAGCTTGTTGTTTTATATTCTTTTATTGTGTTTTTTTCTTGTTGACTTTTTAACTTGTAAAGTAGTTTTGTTTTGTGAGGGGGGGGGTGTGTGCTAGTTCTTGCTATGTTATTTGGATCATTTATATATATATATACATAATTCATTTCTATGCATAACTTCATAAACTTTTTTATGGTAAAATAAGGAAAATGACACAGACATAGCGATTATAGCATCCCCTGCCAACGTATTTTTTTTTCAAATTCTGAGAGCTTCTGCTGACTATAGCCAAACACTTATACTAAAAGATTGGGTTCATTTCTATGCATAAATTCATATATTTTTAGGTGGTAAAATATTGAAAATGACACAAACATCGCTATAACTGCGAAATTCAGAGAGGTACCACTAGGCATATCTAAACATGCACGCAAAATTTTGGTTCAATTCTATGCATACCTTCCTACACTTTTTGGTGTTAAAAATTTTAAATCGGCGCAAAAATCTCTATGGCTACCCCTTCCAGTGAATATTTTTCAAATTCAGGGAGGATCAACTAACCATAGCTAAACAATTACACAAAAAATTTGGTTCGATTCTATGCATAACTTCAGATTTTTAGGTGGTTCATTCAGGGTTTGTCTACATTTAGAAATGTTACTGAAACTGTACAATGACAGCATATAATTTTTAGATAAGATTAGGATTCGCCAGCGCATTTATGTTTGTGTACTAAACGGGCAAGTTTTCTTGTAAAGTATTTAAAAATATATACAGGTTTAAAATTCATAACTCGTTATGTTAAACTATTTTTTACCATTGCAAAAGCGACTGCATTGCGATTATTTTAAAGCATCACTCTGAGAAATACTAATTGGCGGAATTAGTTTTCGTAACTTTTTAGGCCATTTTTTTTAAATTAAAATTTTTAAAGACACATATTTTTCTATTTTGATGCTTTTAAACAAATGCTTAAATAACAACCAAAAGTAAGGCCTTATTAGAGGATTATGCCGTAGCTCATAATTTATTAATTTAACACAGTTAATTAAATAAATTACCTGCTCTAATAATAATTTTATTATAAAATATGGAAAATACAGAAATGTAACCATAATTCGCTCTAAAATGCGTAATATATTTTACAACTCTAAGTTGAAAATTGATGGCCTACTCTTAAGCTTATACCTCAGGTAAATGAAACAAACGTTGCAAACCTTGATGTCTATAAATTTATTTTATTTGCAAATATTAAAATGAATAAGAGTGAGCAACTGTTAGGATTTTTTGTCGCATTTACAAAAGGTGGGGGTACTGTATAGTGAATTATGCATATTTTATTAGGAATTTTTCTTTAAGAAAATGTTAAGTATGTTGTAATATGCATCGTGATTTCTTCCTTAACCTTCTCAGCCTTGATATCGCTTGGAAGGAACACTAAGTAGCTGCATTTAAATTGGTTTAAATGCTTTAAGAATTATTAAAATTACTTCTAAACCTTATGCGTGGTTAACTCAAGAATCGATATACAGACCGATACAACTTTCTAAGTATATTGTATATTAAATTTAAACCAGTTTTTCTGCCCCCTCGTAATATTTGTCTCAGGACTGATGAGGTTAATATGGAATACCTTCTTATATAGCATATATTTAGGAGTCTTGCATTAGTTTGCTAAGCAAAACAAAATTGGCGCATTTAAGAGACGTCATATTTCGGCATCACATTAACGCATTATATCCTGCTTAGTAGTTAATGTTCATTTGAATCCAGATTTTTACAAAATAAAGAATTAAAACTATAAATTGCATTAAAAATTACCCCGTTCACATATTTTAAAAAGATAATCAGTTTCTTATTATGTAAGTATTTTCTTTGGTCGAAAAAAATATTTAAAATTTTACAACGGTTCCATTTTGAGATATGTGTCATTGAAATTTTGCACTGTAATGGCATTTTCATGCATACTGTGATATGATAATAGGAATACATGTATGCAGGGGTTTCTAAATGAATATCAGGGTTTTAATGCTTGGTGGCATATATTACATAAATATAAAAATTATGAAAATGAAAGAGCAGTTTTACCTATAAGCTTAAAAGTGTTCAATGGGAGCGCATTTCGTCGCACAACACACATCAAATCGATCGCTCAGTTCTTTCGGAACGTTGATTACCAAAGAAGCTCTGTTGAGAAGATCACATAATCTGGCGCCATGTGATTTCTATCTGTGGTGGTTCATAAAAAATCGCGTGTATGTGATTCCTCTAACAGTTCACCATTGAAGCTGTTAAAACAATGACTAAAAATGCTTATCAATGTTTCAGAAGAACTGAGCTATCGACTTGATGCGTGGCATGTGGTGAAAAGTGCTAACATTGAACATTTGTAAGTTTGTAGGTAAAATTGATTGAGCTGCTCTTTCATTTTATGTATTAATTATATTTTTTAGTTTTATATAATAAATACTACCAAGCACTAAAACCCCGATATTCATTTAGTAAATCACCGTATTATGATATTATATTACCATTTGATGTCTATTTAAGCTAAAATCTGTTATACAGATTTGTTTCGTCAAAAAAGATTGTAATGAGGGGGTAAAAGTAATATTAATTAATTAATTAATTAATTAATAATAGAGCTTTAAATGTTTTTATAATAAACTACTTTTATGAATACTTTTTAATAACTAAAACTGTAAATTTTGAATGATTTTTGTCCTGTTATTTTTATCCTTGTTTGTGCATATCTATTATTATTGTTTTTTAATTAAATTCAAAATTTTATATGTAAGACATTTCATAAATTTTCCTTTAAAATCTTAATAATGTGTATGAAATTTCTCTTTCATTTTTCTAAAATATGATTAACACTATGCATTTTTAATATTATAGTATTTTTACAGCTAACTGTGTTAGTTTAATCAATTATTTTTTTATTAAATTATAAATAATATTTCATGAAATATTTTATAAATGTTATATATATATATATATATATATATATATATATATATATATATATATATATATATATATATATATATATATATATATATATATATATATATATATATATATATATTATAAAAAATAAATAAAATTGCAACCGTTTCTTTTAATTTAAATTTAGTGCTTGTATTAACGTTAAAAGATATTAAAACATTAAAGTGTAACACTCGTCTAGATATACTGTTATTTTAACACGATCAAACTGATTGATAAATTTGTCATATTAATTGAATATTTCCAACTTCGAACGAAAATTATAGGGAATTCCTTTACCTGTGGTTTATCCTGTTGAGCTGTCTAAATGGCAGACCGGATGTTATGATGAATAAGGTTATCTAAGCGAGATATGACCGCCGGTTGTCGCCAGTTGCCTTAAACAATAAAAGCGTAGTTCTTTTGGGCCAAAGATCTGTGATTCTCGCTCTGAGCAACTTTTCGCTCAGTTAAAAATATTCAACTCTTCTAGATATATATATTTTATATAAAATATTTATGATATGTATTTATCTATATCATGTAAATATTTCAAATTTCGCATCTGGTGTATAAATAAATATATAAGTTAAAAACAACAACGTTATAAAGCACAAATCTCATAAAACACCCCCCCCCCCCCAAATAATCACATACGCAACTTCAAGGATGCCTCGATCCACTTCCTCAGTGCAAAGAAAAAAAGTATAAATTGGGTTAAAAAAACCCATAATATATTCATAAACATACATTACATATTAGTAATAGATATGTCTAGCACCCCTTTTCTTTCCTGCGTAGTGACTTCTGTTTTGAGATATTTCCGGTCAGATACGTCACTTATTTAGACATTTAAACTCTTTGCTGACACATTTTAAATCATTCCGCATTCAGTACTCGAGCCTATAGCCGAGCGGGTTTTTTGAACCCATTTTATCATTTTTTTTATTATTATTATTCAAAAAGGAGATCGAGGCGTCCTTGAAACAGCGTATGTGATTATTGGGGGGGGGGGAGGCTGTTTTATGAGATTTGTGTTTTAAAACGTTATAAATTTTAGCTTATGTAATTAAATTCGCACAAAAGTTACAATTTTGCTTGTATAAATAAAAATTTGTCATTTTATCTTAAAAGTTTTACAAATTATATTTTTACCTCAATATATATTACTGAGAAAAAGTAAATATACGAAAAAAACCTAAATTCAATGTAATGGAAAATCAACTAACAATATTCTCTTAAAAGATTTATTTCTTTGTTAGGGCAAAGATTATAAACCCGCAAGTAATTTAACCCAGCTGTTCTCGGTAACTTCTTATTAAATTTTGGTTAGACAGCGTCAGGTTGGATTATATTTAGAGGATAAATAAGCTTAAATTTCGAAGTACCTGAAAGTAATAACATCAGAATGTATCGGGTATTTATCAGAAAATATAACATGAATATTTTTATATATAATTCATTTTATAAAAATGGGTTTTAAATACAAAATAGAGATTATTGAATAAATACTTTTATTTTTTTAAGTTCATGACTAAAAACATATGGATTAGATAATATTTCACTTTTTCATAAATAGTTGATATATTGCTACACTTCATACTTTTTTCTCGTTGAAATCTTAAACTATAACCTGTCTTTTTTATATAACCCACTCTTTTATGCAGATTCCTATAATTTTATTGCAATATGTATTTAAAGTTACTAAATCCCTTTTAAGAACGTCTTACGGGTGCTTTTCAACATATATTTGACACTTTTTCAACTCCCTGTATTAATATAATAAAAATATTAAAGAAGAACTTTAATGTCTTTAATTCTGCAATCGTCATATCAATGTCACGACCTTATTTGGTCATATATAATCAGCACGAACTCTGATGATTTTATCTGAATATAAAAAAGTTTCTTCCGGCTTCTTTTATTGTCTGTTATTCTCCAACATACTTATAAAACACAACAAATTACTCCAATATATTATTCGTCATATATATACATATATATCAAAGAAGTTTGTCGTGTGGCAACCATTTGAAGAATCTAATGGCGACAATGTATACACTGAAATCAAAGTGATTTCACCCTTGTTCACAGACTGCTGCTATTTTAACAACGTATCAACTAGTTTGGGTCTCTTTTAACATTAATGATAGACTTTAGAAAAATGCAGGTGTTGATTTCAGGAGTGTCAATAGCGAAATGCTAAGGATTCCAAACGCAGTTGTTCCTTTTAATGAATACAACAAAAAGATGCAGAATATTTTTTTCACAGCTGCTGAAATTTTTCATTATTGAAGTAATAATTTCTTATTTTCTTTTTTCTATAGTCAGATTCTATTTTTTTTTTTTTTTTTTTTTTTTTTTTTTTTTTTTTTTTTTGTAATTTGTTTAATTATTTTCTATATCTGTATACGAAATCAGACTTCGTAGAAGTCAAAGAGTACAATTATTTTTTTCTAAGTTTAGTATACTGAAAAGAACTTAAACTTTGTATGCAAAGAATTGGGTCAATGTAAGTTTAGTACATATTTTTCAAATATATTGAAAATTGTTTAAAAAGTAGTCGGTAATAAGTTGGATTTTGGGATGTATATAAAAAAACGATCACGAAATCTGATGAATTAAAAATATATATTATTCCCTGAAATATATAAAACTGTCTTTTGAAAAATAAATGGATAGTTGAGATCTTGTAGAAGGAATACTTTTATTCCACACCAAAATCCTGTACAATTTAGTTTCACAATTATCTGTGATATACAATGTCTTTTAGAGAAATGCAGGTGCTATTATCAGGAGTGTCACTAATGTAATACTAGAGGATTCCAAACAACGCTTTTATTTTAGTGCCTACTATAAAAAGAAACAGAATGTACTTATCTCAGCAGCAGAATTCTTTTTATTACTAAAGAAAGACTTTCCTCTTTTCTGTCTAATTCTATTTATTTTTAAGAATCCTTTTTTATTTTTTGATATTATGTTTAATTTTTTTCTATATGTGTTTTATATAACAGATTTCGTAGAAGTGAAATAAATAAAGTTATTTTTTCTTATGTTTCTTATACTAAAAATAACTTAAATGTAACTTAATGTATGCAAAAAATGAATGTAAGTTTACTATTAAATATTTTTCATCTACATTGAAAATAGTTTAAAACGTAATCTGTAATAAGGTTGATGAACTCGCGTATGTATATACTTTCGCCAAATCCGATAGAGCGCCTAAGACTTATAGAAAAATGACGAATAGGAAATTTAAAACATGAATGAAAATACATGTGTCAAGTATCAAACATACAAAAATGCTCCGCTTTATGAAAAATATACAAGATTGGAATGTTATAAAAAAATTTATTTGTGTTTTTGATGATGTATATATTTTTACTTTCTCTATTTGTAATTAGTAACATTATTTTGATTTAACTTGCATTTTGTAAATCTTAAAAATGATGCTGCAAATATATTAGCATTTTTAATTCATTTCGGAAAAAAGTATCTTTGAATAAAGCAACTTAATTTCTTATTACCTTAGAATAAAATATATTATTACGTGGAATATATCTTACTGTCTTTTGTGAAATACA
This sequence comes from Maratus speculifer, assembly GCA_964019185.1. NCBI lineage: Eukaryota > Metazoa > Arthropoda > Arachnida > Araneae > Salticidae > Maratus > Maratus speculifer. The sequence continues at coordinate 47,210,485 of OZ025291.1, read as the reverse complement.
TGGATATCTGAATCTTTTTGAAGAAATACCTTTATTCCACACTAAAAAGCTATAAATTTGAATTTCACAAATCTCTAAGATATACTATATTTTTGAAAGAAATGCAGGTGTTATTATCAGGAGAGTCAATTACGAAATACTAGTGGATTTTAAACTCAGCTGTTTCTTTTAGTACCGGCTATAAAAAAAGGATATACTTTTTTTTCAGCTGCAATTTTTTATTACTCAAGTGAAAATTTCTTTTTTTTTTGTATTGTTCCCCTTCTTTTTTTTGTTCATCTGCTAGAGAAATCATATTTCGTAGAGGTAAAGAAAATAACGTTATTTTTTCTGTATTCTTAAAACAACATATAACTTAAAATTAGCATTGGGGCAATGTAAGTTTAGTGAGCATTACCACTTAAGTATTAAAAATTTTTATTACCCTTAGAAAAATATTTATTATTACCTCAAATATATTTACAGTCTTTTGTGAAGTACATGGGTATTTGATTTCTTTTAAAAAGAATACTTTTATTTCACAATAAGATGCTATAAATTTGAATTTCACACATCTCTATGGTATGCAGTATTTTTAAAGAAATGCATGTGCTGTTATCAGGAGAGTCAATTACGAAATACTGGCGGATTTCAAACGCAGCTGTTTCTTTTAGTACCTTGTATTAAAAAAAAAGATGATATACTTTTCTCAGCAGCAATTTTTTATTACCCAAGTAACAATTTCTTATTTTCTTTTTTCTGAAGTCTTTTTCTATTTTTTGGTAATATATGTTTCATTTTTTTAATCTGTTAGAGAAATCATATTTCGTTGAGGTAAAAAAAAATAATGTTACTTTTTTATGTGTTATTTAAACAACATTTAACTTATAATTAGCATTGGGAAATTTAAGTTTAATAAACATTAGCACTTAAGTATTAATTTTTTTTTATTATCATTAGAATAAAATTTATTATTACGTGATATATATCTTACTGACTTTCGTAAAATAGATGGATATTTCAAATCTTCTTAAAGAAAAGCTTTTATTCCAAACTAAAATTTTGTGGATTTAAATTTCACAAATCTATATGATATACGATGTCTTTTTTTAAGAAATGCAGGTGCTGTTAGGAGGAGTGTTAATAACAAAATATTAGAGGATTCAAAACGCAGCTGTTGCTTTTAGTGCTTACAATAAAAAAGAAACAGGGTATGCTTTTCTCAGCTGCAGCAATTTTCGATTACTCAAGTAAGAATTTCTTATTTTATTTCTTTTTTGTAGACTCTTTTTTTTTCTGTGGTTTGTATTTTTTTTTTTTTTGGTGATCTATTTTTTTTTCTATATGTGTTTGAGAAATCAGATTTCGTAGAAGTCAAAAGAATAAAGTTATTTTTTCCAATGTCATTTATACAAGAAATAACTTAAAATTAGTATGCAAAGATTATTTATATTAGTATTAAATATTTTTCAACTACCTTGAAAATTGTTTAAAACGTAGTCTGTAATAAGTTTGATTGTCTGTAATAAGATTGATATAAAATCCGATATAACTTTTCAGATTTATACATAAAAATGATTAATGACAAATTTAAAACAAGAATGATAATGCATCTGTCAAGCATCAAATGTAAAAGAACCACCGCTTTATACAAACTATACAAAGATTGGAATATATGTAAATGTTTATTTTGTATTTTACGATGATCTCTCTATTTGTAATTAGTAATAGTTTGTTTGTTTAACGTGCATTTTATACATTACAATTATGATGCTGCAAATAAAAACGTTTTTATTTCATAAAAAATATGTGTTTGAAATTAAAATTCTTTTTAACTTATTTTTTTATTACAATTAGAATAATACTTAATGTTAACTGAAATATATCTTACTGTCTTTCGTAAAAACAAATGAATATTTGTGATCTTTTAAAAGAAATACTTTTAGTCCACACTAAAATGCTGTAAATTTGAATTTCACAAATCTCTATGATATGCAATGTCTCTTAGAAAAATGCAGGTGATTTTATCAGGAGTGTCAATAGGGAAACACTAGAGGATTCAAATTGCTGCTGTTTCTTTTAGTGCTTTCTATAAAAAGTAACAGAATGTACTTTTCTCTGCTGCAACAATTTTTAATTACTCAAGCCAGAACTTCTTATTTTCTTTTTTCTGTAGTTTTTTTTTCTATTTTTTTATAATATATTTTTTTTTCTACGTTTTTATGAGATATGCGATTTCGTAGAAGCAAAAAAAAAGTTATTTTTCCTTTGTTACTTATTCCTCCAATCACTTAAAATTAGCATAGAAAGAAATCGGAAAAGTAATTTTATTACTAAACACTTTCAACTATATCGAAAATTATTTAAAACGAAGTCTCTCTAATAAGATTGGTGAACTTTTGTATGTATTAAGAAAAACATTCATAAAATTCGACTGAGCATCTGAGATTTATATGAAAATGACAAAAAAATATAGAAAATAAGAAATAAAATACATGTGTCAAGCATCAAGTACAAAAGAACAACTACTTTATACAAACTATACAAGATTGGAATACATGAAAATGTTTCATTTGTGTTTTGCGATGTTTTTTTTTCATTATCTTTGTTTATAATTAATAATATTTATCTGATTTAATATGCATTTTATAAATCTTAATAATGATCTGCAAATACAAAAACAATTCTATTTCATTTCGAATAAAAATATGTTTTAATAATATACCATCATTTTTTATTATTGTTAGAATAAAATTTTTCTATTACAGAAAATATATCTCACTGTCTTTTATATAACTGATGTATATTTGAGATCTCGTAGAAGGGATACTTTTATTGCTGATTAAAATGCTGTATATTTGAATTTTACAAATCTGTATGATACACGATGTCTTTCAAATAAATGCAGGTGCTATTATCGGAGGAACCAATAAAGAAATACTAGAGGATTCGAAAAGCAGCTGTTTCTTTTAGTACCTACAATAAAAAGAAATAGGATGTACTTTTCTCAGCTGCAACAGTTTTTGATTACTCAAATAAGAATATTTTATTTCTCTTTTTCTACAGTCCTGTTTCTATTTAATGGTAACCTGTTTCATTTTTTTTTTCTATATTTGTTTGAGAAATCAGATTTCGTAAGAATAAAGTTAGAAAAAAATTATTTTTTTACGTTATTTATGCTACAAATAACTTAAAATTGGCATGCAAAGAATCGAAAAAATGTAAATTTAATAAGTATCACCACTTAAATGTTATACGAGTATGCCTAATAAAATATGAGGGAAAATATTTTTGTCATCTCTTATTGTTATGCGAGATGTAATTAAAAAAAAATTAATATAGTTCGAACTTCCTATGTATGTACGTGTTAAGAAAATATCATAAATATTTATGTTTGTATGGTGGCCTAATGTGATGGTCATTCTCCTTATATCGTGTAAAATATTTTTGATGAAAAATATTTAAGTCTTAGAAAGCAGTTTTTTAAAGATGCGTTTGCTCTGAGGATAAAGTATATGTTGATGTAATTTTTAATATTTTCTAAAAAAATTACGGATAACTTATATATATATATATGTATATATATATATATATATATATATATATATATATATATATATATATATAGAGAGAGAGAGAGAGAGAGAGAGAGAGAGAGAGAGAGATGCATATATATACAAGGCATTTTCAGTAAATTAATCTAGAAAAATATATTAAATATTTTTTTCAAGCATATTGAAAAGTGTTTAGAGCGTACTCTGCAATAACATATATGAACACTTGGATGTATGTAAAAAACCGGTCACTTAATTCGATAGAGAATTTCAGTTTTCTATAAAAATGACGTATAGGGTATTTTAAAGAAGAATAAAAATACATCAATCAAATACACCAGAACTAATGCTTTTGACAAACTATACAAGATTGGAATGTACTAAAATGTCTTATATGTGTTTTGTGATAAGTTTTCATCATAATTATTAATATTATTTTCTTTACCATCCATTTTCTTTATCTCAATCATGATGCTGTAAATACAACAAAATTTTTATTTCATTTTTAGAAAGATATTTTTGAATAAAATAATTTAATTTTTTTACTACCGTTAGAAGAAAATTTATTATTACCTGAAATATATCTTACTGTCTTTTGTAAAATAGATGGATATTTCAGTTCTTCCAGAAGAAATGCTTTTATTCCAAACAAAAATTTTGTGGATTTGAATGCCACAAATCTCTATGATATACGATGTTTTTTAGAGAAATGTAGGTGTTATCATCAGTAGTGTCGATAACGAAATACTAGTGGATTCGAAACGCAGCTATTTCTTTTAGTGCCTGCTTTAAAAAAAAGGATAAACTTTTCTCAGCTATAGCAATCTTTGATTACTCAAGTTAAAATTTCTTATTTTTTCTGTAGTCTTTTTTTTTCTTTTTTTATATTATATCAGCTTAGTATTATGAAAACACAATTTATTTTAATTTGAAGATTTTTCAGTTTTTATTATGATAACATATTTTTCTTCCGAAAATTGAAATCACATTAGTGACTGTTAATAGTAAAATATTCTAACATAATGCTGATTCTCATTATATCCTGTAAACTATGTTTTCTGTTCCAAAATATTTAACCATTAACAAGTTTTTTTTCCTCTTAAATATTTGTTTACCTTACAGTTTAAAACGTTGTAGGTGTGAATTTTCATGTTTTTATCCAAAAATTACGAAAAATACATATATATATATATATATATATATATATATATATATATATATACGAGGCATATTGAGTATATTAATCTCGGGTAAAAATCTTAAATATTTTATAACTATATTGAAAAATATTTAACATGTAGTCTAAAATATGATTAATCAACTCTCGCATGCAAATCATTGCAACTGTTGCAACCGGATGCTACAAAAAACCGTTTACTAAATCCGCTAGAACGTTTAAGATTTATATAAAAATGGCGAATAGGAAATTTAAAACATGAATGAAAATGCCAAGTATCAGACACTGAACAACCACAGCTTTATACAAAATATACAAGACTGGAATATTATGAAAATGTTTAATTTGTGTTTTGCAATGATTTTTTTTTTCAATTTCTCTATTTATAAATAGTAATATTATTTTGATTTAACATGCATTTTATAAATTAAAATAATGATTTTGCGAATACAATAACATTTTTATTTCATTTCTAAAAAAAATATGTTTAAATAAAGAAATTTTATTTCTTATAACCATTAGAAAAAAATTCATTATTACCTAAAATATATCTTACTGCCTTTTAAAAAATGTATCGATGTTTGCGATCTTGTAGAAGTGATACTTTTATTCAACACTAAAATGCTATAAATTTAAATTTCACAAATTGCTATAATATAAAATGCATTTTAGATAAATGCGGGTGCTACTTTCAGGAGTGTCAAAAACGAAATACTAGATGATTCCAAACGCAGTGTTTTCTTTTGGCACCTACTATAAAAAAGAAACAGGATGTAACGTTCTCAGCTCCGCAATTTTTGATTACTCAAGTAAGAATTGCTTTTTTTTTTTCTTTTTGTCTTTAATCTGTTTTTGTTTTTTGTAAATCTGTTTATTTTTGTATTTATTAATTTATTTTGTGTCTGTTTAAAAAAATCAGATTCCGTTTAATTTAAAAGAATAATATTATTTTTTTCTATGACACTGAGACTTCTAATAACTTAAAATTGGCATGCAAAGAATTGGAAAAAAGTAAATTTAGTAATCCTCAGCACTTAACTATTATAAAAGTAGCCTAAAAAATATTAGATTAAAAGGTTGTAATTTATTATTGCTAATCGAAATGTATTTTTTAAATACACTGGTGTCCAAAAATTAAGCATAATTTGTAATTAAGTAAGTAATAAAAGAAATATAAATCGAAAAATGTGGTGAAACTCTAGGTGTTTAAACAAAATAGTACGCGTCATATATTTTCTCGAAGAGTTTTCCCCGAAATCGAACAGGGGACCGTCAACAAATTGAAAAAGAACGAAGATCTTTTGGATAACCCTGTAAAAACTAATGTAGCAAAAGCGTTCAAACTGCATATTATGATTAAGTGGCTTATTGTAATGTACTGTGTTTATTTTTATAACGATAGCATGTATACACATAGAGAAATTAAAGTTTTTATAAAAACAGTCCTAAGTTTTTTGCTTATAATTTGCAGAGTTCATAATATAAAATAATGTTATTTTCTGAAAATATGACAAACATCATTGTACACAATACCCTGTCATCAGAATTTAAAAATAATAAAAATTGTTTGACAAATGAGCAAGTATACTAAATAATTTTTTACTGCGCATGCGTGAACGCTATAAAAAATTTCATTTCCATATTATGTTAGTTAAATGTATAGAGCAACTTTTGTGAAAGTCTCAAAAACATAGCTTAAAAATTCTGAAAATTATCGTTGATAGAAAGAGATCAAAATCCTTCATTCCCTAAATGAAGCAAAAAGATGAGGGGCTGTATCCATATTCCATTGTTTAGTGCCTACACAATATTGCGCGTACAAATATATTTGGATAAAACCCCTGATTTTTTTGCTTCCTTTTAGAAATAAGGATTTTGAGTTGATTCTATAGGCGACCATTTTCAGAATTTTCAAGCTATGTTTTTGAAACTTTTACAGAAGTTGCTCTGTACATTTAGCTAACACAATATGCAAATGAAATTTTGTTATCGTTGACGCATACGCCATGAAAAATTATTTACTAAACCTACTCATTTTTCATACAATTTTTATTATTTCAAAATTCTGATGACAGGGTATTGTGTACAATGATGTTTGTCATATTTTCAGAAAATAACATTATTTTATATTAAGAACTCTACAAATTATAAGCAAAAAATTTAGGACTGTTTTTATAAAACCTTAATTTCTCTACGCGTATACATGCTATCTTTATAAAAATAAACACAGTACATTACAATAAGCCACTTAATCATAATGTGCAGTGTAAACACTTTTGCTACATTAGTTTTGACAGGGTTATACAAACGATTTTCGTTCTTTTTCAATTTGTTGACGGTCCCCTGTTCATTTTCGGGGAAAACTCTTCGCGAAAGTATATGACGCGTACTATTGTGTTTACACACCTGGAGTTTCACCACATTTTGATTTATATTTCTTTCATTACTTACTTAATTACCAATTATGCTTAACTTTTGGACACCAGTGTATATTATTTGTATAGTTCCAATCTCAAATGTACTTACATATTAGAAAAATATGTTAATGTTTGTAAAGTGTATAAAAGTGCATTTATTACAGAAAAATCTTATGTCATTTTTCGTAATTGTTCATGTAAAAAGTTCAAAATGACCATTTTTAGGTTTTTGTTCATCTGAAAAAAAATTATTCGTCTCACTACTATGTCTGTCACAGAATCCATACACAAAAACTGTAAAAGTAAAATACTTCAAATTTTGTGTATTTACAGCTGAATACCCCGTGTCCCATAAAATATCATAAAATTTTAATAAAGTCTATTCTTTTAATGATTTTTTTAGTTTCATTTTTTCATTTTTACGATTCAAATTTTTGAAAATAACTTACATTACTTTCAAAATATTTCGTATAGGCATCATAGCTTATGCGACATGTTCGTACTCCAAAAAAATACCGATTTATTATCACTGGAATTTCGAAGTTTCATATACACACACTCTCTGTAAGTTAAAAAAGTAAAACAATATAGATGAAATCTTTTCTAACATAAGCTTACCGTACTATCATAAATTATTTTTTTTATGATCTTCATTTCCTTTTAATAAATTGAGAAACCGCATACATAATGAAAAAACTCTCAATAATGAATAATTCTAAATTATTTTTAAATGTTTAGCTATTTTTTTCAGTTAGAATAAGGAAAATGCTTTTCTATTTTTTGTTAAATATTTGACGAGTATTCTAACTAACTGTACATTTCATACAGTGTATCTGTTACAGGAGAATTATGAATATATAATGAAAAAATCTTTCTGCGTGAAAATATCGTTTTCATTTTTTTTTTTTTTTTTTTTTTTTTTTTTTTGCTCTGAGTTTTAGAGAGTACACTTTGGAGCCTGTTTATTAATAAATACTGAATAAATTGAATTTTGTTTTATAACCTTATGTTTTTTTATTTTTAAAAGCAAATTTTTTCTCTAGATATAAAACCTCCCTCCCCGCCCCTCCCCGTAAAAAAGACTAATATATATTAGGCGCAAACATTTCTTTATTTCTTTTAAAAATATTTATAATTTAACGCATAATTTGGATAACGTAGAACAAAGATAATAATAGTTTTTTGTGAATTTTGACATGAAAGTGAAAACATTTTCATTTGGAGGATTTGAATTGTTTCATATAAATTTCGATCGAGCCAATAATATTTTCAAATATCAAGTGGATATATAAATTTAGGGTGTAAATTGTTTTATGTTGACCAGTACTACCTGCATAACGGTTAGGTCATAATAGTGATGTGTGAATGTGATGTGTATGCGTACCTGACCAGTACTACCGATAATTTCTGGATATACACATAGAGATATACAATCAAGAGCAAAAACACTTTGAGCGCCTATCCTAATAACGAGTTGCCCTATCTTTGACCCGACAACAGAATCAAATCGACTTGGCATGGTTGCCAAAAGTTCTTGGTAGATCACCAGAGGTAAATTGTTCTAGTTGTTAGAGCAGCGGTCATGCATATACGGAATATTCCAAAATTGATGTTTCTTAGCTCTTGGCTGCCACCGAATGACAACAAAAATGTGCTTTGTCGATAACGATTTCTCGAGTCAGGGACCAGAACGTTAACTGTAATGCAGTAATATTTTCCTGGAACTAACCGAGCACAATTCCAATCATGAGACATGGCGAGTTGTATTGCCCAAAGACTTCATTTCGATTTCGGAAGATATATATATGTAATGGTGCAAATTATCCTGAATGATATTCAGATAGACAGTGACGTTCTTGGTCCTTAACCACATGTGCAAGGAATATCCATGATATTATTCCGCAAAACTAAATATCGACACAACTGCCCTATATAAGACCTGTTGTATAAGAGAGAGCAACAGTTTACACAGAAGACAGCCTACCCTAACATGACCATTGACGTGTTTGAGTTGGAACCATCAGTATGTGGGGTCGGATGAATTGTTTTTCATTAGAGAAATCAACTCCCTCTCTATGTTCCATAATCCAATCGTGATGTTCCCATGCCTAGTGTTACAGTATTTAGCAGTGATGCTTTGTCAACAAGAACACATGAGTGGGATATTAGCCCAATAGTCTCACATTCAACAGTGTCAGCTGAACTGTATTCTATGAAATAATTTCACTTGAACATATATTGATTTGGAATGTAAACTGAGTCAATATCTGGTGTCGAATTTACTTTACCAGTTGGATGGGGTAGTGACAGCCCTCCCAAACTTGTAACGCCTGAGCGTCCAACGCGATGACATTTACTGATGGTTTCACTGTCATTCATTAACTCTGTATGAGTACAAACAACGATATACCCGAAATATCCCTAAACTGTATTTTTTTCGAAATTACTTTTTTGAGTCTTCGGGTGACCGAAAGCCTTCTATCAAAGTAGCTTAGATCAGTAGCTTTTACTCTCACAACCAGACATAAGCACAAATGCATTTAGTTACTCTTTATTTGTAACATTGACTTCACATTCTAAAACGCTTACATTTAGTATATTCAAAAAGTATAACTGGGACATTCCTTTACAAATATCCTGTAATTTCTTTATTTGATGCTTTTTTACACACATTTATTGCTTAAGTTCCTTAATACTATGAATAGAGGATATCCAAACAATTTATTTTATAATATTTCGAAACAAAAGTTTAAATTGAAAGAAAAAATAAATATTATAGTGTGTTTATGTTAAAAATGACCATTACACAATAACATAAAATTGTACATGACACACAAATTATATGATTTAAAAGCACATTTCTTCCAGAATTCATGTAATCCACACAAAAGTGTCGTAAAATAGAGAGTTTGAAAATCTCCAATATGATGTATGATGCCACTTAAAGTAATACAGATACAATGCTGTGAATTACCGACAACAAATCACACAGAATTCTGGACGCAGCTGAGTCTCTTTTAAGAAAAAAAGGATCCGAAAAATTTGACTCTTTCGAGTGAATAATTTTTTAATCCATTACAGCACGAACATTTCAATGTTTATAAAAAAAGGAAATAGATATATCGGTCCATTTATAGAAAAAATATTATAATCATTTAAATTTCAAATGGTCAGCTAAAATTTGATATTTCAAGAAGCCATTTTTACACATTTAGGATGTTAAAATACTGCATTTCTGAATTTTGCAATTAAATGAACTTAAACTAATTTTATTTGCTTAACACTCTGTGACTTTTTAGGTGCGTTCGTAATTATGTAAATACGTAGTACCTATAGTAGTCGTTCAGTCCGTCCGTCTGTCCGCATATAACAACGCAAAACTACCCAACCGAATCGTTTTAAATTTAAAATACATAATTATTACATAATTTTGTCGAGTCATTTCAAATTTTATGAAAATCGGATGAATAGATCAATTACAGGGGCAATCAAAAGTATTCTATTACATTACGGTCAATGGTGAAAAAAGGTTCAAATATATTTTAATCGTTTGAAATTTAAAATAGGTAATTATTACATAATTTAGTCGTGTTATTTTTAATTTTTTGATAATCGGGTGCATAGATCAATTACAGGGGCAATCAGAATTATTCAATTACATTATAGTCAATGGGGAAAAAGTTCAAATGTATTTTATACGTTTAAAATACATAATTATTACATAATTTTGTCGAGTTATTTCAAATTTTATGAAAATTGGATGCATACATCAATTACAGGGACAATCAAAAGTATTCCGTTACATTACGGTCAATGGGGAAAAATGTTTCAAGTGCATTTTAATGGTGTTACTCTCATTCGAACTTAATAAAATTTATATGCATCTATGAGGTACATATTATAATATAAATTTTACATAATTTGGGGTGCAAAGAACATTTGTTGTTGATTTCCAAAACCACACAAATGTGTTCCTTTACATAATGGTATAGGGAGAACATTGTTTGATGAGCGTTTTAATAGTAATTCACTATTTACAATTTTATGAGATCGATATATGAGAGTAATATTTTAAAAACTTCGTTATCACACGAACGCACCTCATTTGCTAAGCTTCAGGTGCAATGTCCAACTTGTTTTATTTTAATATTAAGTTCTTTGTACACATAATCAAAATAAATCTTAATATAACAGCTTGATCGATGCTTTTTTCCGAAGGATTTATTCTATTTTTTTTCTCTAATTCAACCATTTGAGATGGACAAAATAAGTGTTATTCTATTATTTGGATTGTTTTTAATCGCTTACAACGTTCATCTAAGCGAAATTCAAGACGCATATTATAAGTTATAACGTTTTTCGGTGTGTGCCAGTTACGACACATGGTGCAGTAAAAGAATGAATTTTCATAAAGGAATTCCCTATATATTTTTCCTTATTCATAGGAATTGTAAATCTGAATTTCTGAAAATTCAAATAATAAATTTGTTTTTATATGCTGTTTCATAAACGTTGCAAAATGCAAGGGTTGTTTAGATTAACTAAGTATTGTCGTTTGAAATGTTATTTTATTAGTACCCTGCGAAAATTATAAGTCATTATCCAGAAGGATAGTTTTTACGATAATTACATTTTACTTTTAACAAATTACCAATAAAAACAAAAAGCTTTCAATTAAAATTTGAAACGTCACCAGCAATATACTTTGAATATAAAAAAAAAAAAATTCTGAAACAAAAACAAAATTATAATAATGTAGAAAGAAGACTTTCGCGAGAAAAGGTAGATTTTGCATAGTGGTGATATTATACACTGGAAATAACATATTACGCACATACACGGCTCAAAACAATTAAAGGATATTGAAGTTTTATATAAAATAAAGATATAAACGAAATTTTTTTTGCCGAAAATAGAAGAAGAGGATCACAAATGCAAATTTTTCTGGTTTTCAAACTGTGGAGTATGCAAATTTTGAGTTCGACGTTAAGAACGTCGCTTCAGCGGCATCGAATGAAATTAGACTTTTAACTGGATAAAAGAGCATGAAGACAAGGATGATCGGCTTTGTTTCGATTATTGCTTTGTTTCGATGGGTACGATGTCTCAGCAAAGTCATTTGACAGATTCAGAAGCTTGGAGAATTGTTGGTAGGTTAGAAGGGGGCCAAACTCAAGACGAAGTAGCGCAAGCCATTGGAGTGTCACAAAGTGTCATTTCCAGGATCTGGAACAGTTTTTGGAGATTGGATGTGCAGGCCAAAGACCAGGGCAAGGTCGGAGACGGGCAACAACGACCAATGAAGATCGGTATTTAGCGTTAACAGCTCGGAGACACCGAAACATGAACGCTACTCTTCTCCAACAACACTTTCGCTCGGCTACAGGCACCACGATTTCAACTCAGACTGTCTGAAACCGGCTCCATGCTGTAGGTCTGTATGCTCGCCGACCGATGGTATGTGTTAGATTAACATCAAGGCATCGTCGCGACCGCAGGGAGTGGGCAACCGAGCATGTCAACTGGAGGAGAAATGAATGGAGCAATATCCTGTTTTCTGACGAGTCCCGTATTTCTGTGCATCCGGATAATAGGCGTATTTTTATCTGGAGGGACCGTGGCAGTATGAATAATCCTGCGTTCGTGCACGAAAGTGTCAGATTTGGCGGTGGAGGAGTGTTGGTGTATGGTGTCACCTGCATTGACGGACGCAGTGACCTCTATATCATTCGAGATGGAGCTCTGACTGGTCGCCGATATAGGGATGAGATCCTCAGACCTATTGTAGTCCCTTACGCTGCAGCAATCGGAGATGACTTCATTTTAATGAACAATAACTGCAGGCCACATCGTGCAAACCTAGTGGAGGATTTCCTTTTCGAGGAAGGAATCGTTCGAATGGAATAGCCAGCGTGTTCTTCAGACATGAATCCAATCGAGCATGCTTGGGATGCTCTAGGAAGATGACTTTCAGGCCGCCAACAACCCCCCAGAAACTCTCCAAGAACTGGAAAGAGCTCTTCTGGAAGAGTGGGGCAGAATACCCCAACTCATTATTAATAGCCTCATTGAGTCCATGCCTCAAAGGTGTTCAACGTTGCTGGCCGCCCGTGGAAACCATACCCCCTACTGAAAAAGATTTTCTTTGAAGAAAACACCTTTTCTTATTCTTTTTTTCTCATATGCATAAATTGTGTTTTTTTTTACTTTTGTACACAAATGCGCAATAAAATGCATTTTTTTCTGCCAAACATGTGTAATTTATTCTCATATAACCTACTATGTCTGTCGACCATGTATCAATCAGCTAAAAAGTTTCCCAGATACAAAATCCACCTAAACTTGCAATATCCTTTAATTGTTTTAAAAGTGTATATATATATATATATATATATATATATATATATATATATATATATATATATGGTGTGCGATTTGAATTTAATATATCAGTCTTATTTAAATATATATATATATGTTACAGGCCAAACCCGATTTTAGGCCAAACTGGTCTATCCTAACGCCCATCGGATAAACTAGTTTTTCCTAGGCCAAACTGGTTTATCCTAACGCCCATCGGATGAACTAGTTTTCCCTAGGCCAAACTAGTCTATCCTAACGCCATTGGACAAACTAGATTTTCCTAGGACAAACTAGTTTGGCCTAACTCTTATAGGATAAACTAGTTTAGACAGTTGTTTATTGGTCTGAACTAGTTTATCCTAGGCCAATTCAATTTGGCATGATTTTATTGAATTCAATGACCGCCTCAACGCCAAAATTCTTGTTTGTCCTAGGCTGATCTAGTTTATCCTAGGCCAGTGTAGTTTTACGCGTTTTTAGCTCACGGGCGTGATAGCCAGAGAAATAATGGGTTCACAGGTTCTGTGTATGCATGAATGCATGTATGTACGCATATGTGTCCATATGTGCGTATGTATGTACGTAACGCGATAAATTTTGATAGATATATCCGATTTGCTTCAAATTTTAGATGTAGGTTCCTTCTGTTAAGGTACTTTTCTGATTAATTTTGGGAATTCATTGGATAAGAAAAAAGGGGAGTGAACGGGAGGCTAATCCTCCACCGTTAATTCAGAGAAATGGATTTATCATACAGAATTATCAATTATCTTTTAAAATTTAGGTATAAAATCATTGTGACAAGGCACCTCCGTGATTAGTTGTGGATGTTTATGGTTTAAGTCTAAAAGAAAGGGCAATTTTTGTAACACAACATAATTCAGATAAATGGTTTTTGACGCAGAATTGACGAATTTGCTTCAAATTTTGGATTTCGGTTCTTTCTGTTAAGGTGATTCCGTGAATAGTTTTGGGGGTTTAATGATTAAGTATGAAGGGAATTAATGATGGATTTCCCTCTTACCTAGGAAGAACTAGTTTATCCTCTTGACATTTCTGAATAATAAATTAATCAGATAAACAAGTTTGGCGTAGGAATAACTAGTTTATCCAATTGGCGTAAGGATAAAATAGTTTGACCTAGGCTAATCTAATTTGGCTCGAAATCGGGTTTGGCCGGTAAAAAACATGTCTTTCACAAGAATAAGTATTAAGTGTGTGTAATGAGTCATTGCTTACAACATCAATACAGAAATTTAAAATGTCCACCGTAGAGACAGGATGCATTCGACATGGTGTTTGGCTATTTTTTTACTTTTCTGCAGACTCGTGACAACTGAGATCAGACATGCATTTATTATTATTATTATTATTATTATTATTATTATTATTATTATTATTATTATTATTATTATTATTATTATTATTATTACTGCATATGAACATAATTTGGAATCGAACAGCGTTTTTCATTTTTGAGAAATTAATAACCTGTCGACATATAAACTATTCTTGTCACGGCGTTAAGTTTTTCTATTCCGTAAAGTCGTAAGTGGAAATTCGATTAAAAACGTAGCTTTGATACTATTTTCTCAAAGGTACATCGCTTTTTTGAAAAAATGGTTAATGCCATTCGATTACATGTTTTCTGTGTGAGAATGCCTGTTAATCTTATGTATTTCCGAAAATGAATTAGTTCTTAAATGTGTTAGGATGTAGTTCATTTGGATTTGAGAAAAGCCTTAAGGAATGACGGAGAACATACTCACAAATCTACTTTTTACTAAACAGATTCAATAATTATGATATTTATAACTCTCCTTTTTTTTTCTTTTATTCTAAACTACATTAATTATTTAAGGAATCCCTGTTTGAATACTGAGAGTTTTAAGAATCTAAACAATCAATAATACATTGTGTATTTACCATTCTGTGAACGCATCGTGATTTAAAAATACATTGTAAATTTATCCAATAAATATGTATGCAGTATTTTTTAAAGGAACGTAATTGTATGTTAAGTAAAATCTGAATTTTTTTCAGAAATTGAGTAGGGCCAGATTGAGCCGGTCTGAGTCTATTTTCACTGATTTTTGTACAGGCAGCGCTCGGGCTGAACTTTTAATTTTTACACCGGGTCACGGCAAAATAACTTTCCTTTGGGAAGGGCGGGGCCCGGGCCTCGAAATTCCGGTCCGTGCAAACCTTTGACAGTATTTTACAACCCTTCGAATAAAATACATTATATAAGGGTGATGACAAAACCACTCTGCACAAGGTTAGCTATTATGATGAAGCAGTAGTCGGGATCAATATTGAAAAGAAAATTGCCCAATTAAACTGATGGCTTTGCATTCACAGGCTGTTTACACTAATTGTGAATTACAGCCTTATTTTTTTAAAGAATAACACCCTCGAAAAATAAAGTAAGTTGGATTACTTATTCCCATTTCCCCCAATTATACTTAACCATTGAACCCCAAAACTAATCACAGATACGCTTTATAAAATTAAACAATTATCCAAAATTTGGAGCAAATCAGATAATTCTGCTCAAAAAATCATTCATCTGATTTAAGGAGGGTAATCTCCTCATTCATCCCCAGGTCAAAATTCATGCTAGTACCAGCAACAAAATATGCTAGTTTTTGCTATATATTGCTAGGTCTGCTAGATATCCCTGCTATTATATGCTTTAAATTGCTAGCTAGCATCACATGCTATATAGCTAGCTTACACAGCAATAGCATGGCAAGCTATGTACAAGCATTTTATGCTTATTTGCTGAAGCTTTTTCCAAAGTATGGAGAGGTAGGTACCTTAACATGTTATAATATGCTATTTTATGCTTTTCAGCATAATATGCTATGCAGCAAGTTTAGGGAGAAATTGCATGACAAGCTATGTACAAGCATCTTTTGCTTATTTGCTATTTAAGCTATTTACAAAGCAAGCAGAGGTAGGTGCTTTAATATGCTATAATATGCTATTTTATGTTTTCTAGCATAATATGCTATGCAGCAAGTTTTGGGAGAAATAGCATGACAAGCTATGTATAAGATTTTTATGCTTGTTTTCTATTTAACCTTCTTCCAAAGCATGGAGAGGTAGGAATATTATATGCTTTAGCATTGCATACTTTTTGATGCTTGCTAAAAGGATATGCTAGGAAAACAACATGACGCACCATGTGCCAATAAAATATTCTATTTCACTAAACAAGAATAGCAACAAAAAATTATTTGTTGGTTATGAATTTCTGCTAGAAAAACAGAATCTAACTTTATAAGCAATATTCTGCACAATTTTGCAAAAAGTGTGAGATTGTATACGATAAATTCATAAAGAGTAAATATTTTTTAATATTACAAAAGCATATTTTTTGTGAAACTATCTGAATTTTTTTATGCTTTCATATTAGAGCATATTTAATGTTTCAGAAACTGGTCACATTCTTTGCATAATAGAAGTGCATATTCGATGTTTGCAAAATATGTGCACATATTTTTGAATAAAATAAGTGCATTTTGTATGTTTGCAAAAAATATTAATTTTTATGAAAAAAAAGGTTGTGCAGTAAAACCCCTGAATAACGGAACTCCTGGTAGCGCCAAGTTTTTCACGTTGTTCGGTGGTGTTCTAATACAATAAAATAGAATTTTCTTTCTATGGGGGGTTTAACTATGGGTGATAGGGAATTTTGTGAGGAATTTACCTTCTGTGAGAAGTTTCTAGTAGACTATCCCACACATTCTTTAAAAGAAAAAAAATATTCCTTCTTTTCCTTAGTATTTATATATTTTAGCTTAACTCGAAAAGAAAAAATATGCAATTATGTCTTTGAAAATTAGAGAAAAAAATTCGTTCATCTAAATTAAAAATACTGGAGAAGGATTGTTATCACCACTTAAATTCATGATTACCTTAAACCACCGATTTGACATTAATTTTTAACTTATAAACAAACAAACAAAAACGAAAATAAAACAAAAAAAAAAACAAAAAAAGGAAAGAAAGAAAAAAAAGAAAAGAAAGAAAAAAAACAGAACAAAGAATTTATTTTCATAGCGGATTTATAATAGTAACTCTTCTCCTCTTCTAACGGAAAACTAACTGAACCTTTTAACTGATCTTTTTCTTAGTGTTGAATTATTTTAACTTACATGAAAATTATAAATTTACTATTTCTTTATCAATAGGATGAAAATAAAATTTTGTTTATTGAATTTTAAAAGCTGGGCAAGGAGAAGAATAGCTATGCACCATCATGTGAATAAAACACTGCCTTTTGAACTCGTTAAGATAATGCTTTAACACACAAACTTAACGAAAAATAATAACAATTAACTTTTATAGGTTCCCCTCCCCTTTATGTAATGGAAGAAAATCACCGTCACTTTGTCATAATATTTAGTTCTTTTAAGTTTCTTCAAAAGTAAAATTTTACGTGTTTATTAAAATATGGGAAAAAATATGTTTTTAAAATTTCAAAATCAAGAGGCTTTAGATCTTCTCTTCGGACTAATACAAAGTAAATTCAAAACATCCTTCGTCCACCAGATTGAAATGAAATTTTAAAACATAAATCTAAAACAAAATGAAAATTAATTTCCATTGAGGATATTGGGAATACGTGTCTTTCCCATCCTAAAATTATTAACTTTCAATTTTGCTAGTGTTAATTAAATGAAGTTATAAAAAAAATGTATTTTTTAAAATCGGTAAAAAACAAAGTTTAGTCATTTAAAATTCAATATTCAAGAAGCAATTTTTCATTTAAGAAATATCTTTATAACAATCGTTGTAAAAATATGTATAATTGATTCCTCTCTTCTTTCTAATATGCATTATAGTTTTAAAATCACCCATCTTAAACAGTATTTACCTGAAATTTATTCTATCTAAATCAAAAATACATTTCATAATTATTTATTTCTTGATTTATATTAATGTAATCATATTCTAATTACCCATTAATTATTTGAAAAAAAACTAACAATAAATTATCTTTATTCATTGAAAATTTGAGGAAATAGTTGCGTCAATAAATTCACTCTTAATCTTGAAAAAATAATAGCGCATAGTAGAATTAGCTTCGCCAACAATCACTAGCAGTTACAGGCGTCTATGGACAGGTCCCCGCTGGCAAGGTTACTAACGCGCGTGTCTACTAAACCACAGGTAGCGAGTTCAATCCTCAGGAGTGAAAAAGTCCGATGCAGTTTCTTCCTCCAATATCCGTAGACGCTTCCACTGTTGTCAATAGATGGCAGCACCCGCGTTTTTTTAAACTAGCAACTGATGGTAGAAAAGCAAAAATTTAAAGTAAATGATGGTAGAAAAATAATGCTAGACTAGCAGAAAATGCTAGCAAGTGATGGTCTTAATTGTTGCTAGGCCAGCAATATATTCAAGCAACACATGCTGGATTATGTATGCTAGCTAAGCAGCAAAGTGGGCCAAAACACACCATGACATGCTGGTAATTCTGCTAGAACAAGCAAATATGTAATGGTTGTTTGTGCTATTTTACTTGCTGGGATATAACAAGTAATGCTTGTCTAGGAAACAAATACCAGCATGAATTCTGACCTGGGTATACTTAATCATCAAACGCTCAAAACAGTTCAGAAATTCGCCTTATTAAAAAAAAAGTATATTCAAAATTTACGGCAAATCGGATAAATTTTCATAAAAACCCATTTATCTAATTTAAGGAAGGCGATAAAACGTCCACTACCCCCATTATACTTAACCGAAAGAAAAAAGCCAAATTAATTAAAGAAGCGCTTGATCAAATGAATTCATGTCCAAACTTTTAAGCAAATTGCATAATTCTGTATTATAAGCAATTTATCTAATTTCAGGAAGAAAATAAATTGTAAGTTTCCCCCTTATATTTTACCGAAGAACCACCAAAATTAATCAGTGAAGCGCTTCATCAGATTTAACAAATCCAAGATTTGAAGGAAATCGGTTAATCCTGCATGAAAAACCCATTGGCCAAAATAACGCGGGATCCACCCGTTCTTCCCGTTGTTCTTATTCAATTAACCCCAAAACTAATTAGGGAAGCACTTTACCAGAATGAATTTATTTCTAAAATTTAAAGCAAATCAGTAAATTGTGCTTGAAAAAAGCATTTACAGAAATTATTGGGCGTTACCTCTACTCCCCCTCCCTTTTTTCTTAAACAATGAACACCCACAACTAATCATGGACGCGTTTTAAGAGAATGCTCCTGTATCTAAAATTTGAATAAAATATGCTAATTATACATGGAAACCAATTTTTTTTAATTAAGGGAAGGGGCGAATCAGCCTCTCGTTCTCCTACCCCCCCCCCCATTATTCTTCTCCAATGACCTCCTAAAATTAATCAGAAAAACTCCTCTTAAGAATAAACCTATATTGAAAGTTTCATGGAAATCGAGTATTTCTATCAAGAATTATTGTGTTACGTACTTACATATATATATAGATACCGAACCTACGAGCACATTAGTTCTCAGGCTTCGGTAGCAATAAAAAACTTCAAATTACACTATATCTATCAAAAGTTATCGTGTACGCACATACTTACGTACATACGTACATATATGAGTACATAGATGCGTACATACATACAGAATCTGTGAGACCATTTTTTCTCTGGCTTTGACACTATTGAGCTAAAAACACGTAAAAAATATATTGGCCTAGGATAAACTAGATCAGCCTAGGACAAAGAAGAATGTTGGCGTTGAGGCGGTCATTGAATTTAATAAAATCTCGCCAAATTGAACTGGCCTAGGATAAACTAGATCGGCATAGTATAAACTAGTTCAGACCAATAAAGAACAGTCTAAACTAGTTTATAATATAACAGTTAGGCTAAACTAGTTTGTCCTAGGAAAATCTAGTTTGTCCTGTGGGCCTTAGGATAAACCAGTTTGGCCTAGGAAAAACTAGTTTATACGATGGGCGATAGGATAGACCGGTTTGGCCTAGGAAATACTAGTTCATCCTATGGGCGTTAGGATAAACCAGTTTGGCCTAGGAAAATCTAGTTTATCCGATGGGCGTTAGGGTAGACCGGTTTGGCCTAGGAAAAACTAGTTTATCCGATGGGCGTTAGGATAGACCGGTTTGGCCTAGGCCAATCTAGTTTAGCCTAAAATCGGGTTTGGCCTGTAACATATACATGAATTAAGATATATACAAGCCTGAGAACACACTATCATACGCATGCATACATGCCCACACACACACAATATTTATATTTTCATGCAATACGCACAGACGCGTGAAAACGCAGGTGCGTACGCATGCATTCATGTTCGCATACACACACACGCAGATATATACATATATTGTTTATATTTTGATGTAACGTATATGCTAGATGGAAAAGCAGTTCATGAAATAATCTTTCAATAACATGATGTTTGGAGTCGATATCATACAGCACGATAGTGCTGTATAGTAAAGCTCAGGTGCATCTTCAATGTTAAAGTCCAAAGTTTGCCTCTTAATAACTTTGGACCCAATAATCGGATCGCGACGAAATTCAAAAGGGGTAGTGTCCTACCCTAGATCTCAAAGTTCATCCAGATCCACCGATAAGTTTCGGAGATCCAGAAGCCATGTTTTGGCACATTTTGC
Organism: Maratus speculifer; assembly: GCA_964019185.1. Classification (NCBI taxonomy): domain Eukaryota; kingdom Metazoa; phylum Arthropoda; class Arachnida; order Araneae; family Salticidae; genus Maratus; species Maratus speculifer. Next base: position 47,189,352 of record OZ025291.1, on the reverse strand, counting down.
TCGTGAAACAACAAAAAAAGAGAAACAACTCAATTATAACTCGAACCAGGAAATATTCAGCGACGTGTAATAGCTTGTTTGAAAGATTTTAATTTAGGGATGTGCCTTTCGAAGTTCCGGTAAAAAATATAAAAAATTAAGGAAATGACACCCATTGAAAATTTATATAACGCTATTCCTTTCATAATTTAACATTATAGAAATCTCTCCTTTTTAATTGCTAATTCAATTGTTGATTTCGAATTGCCACCAACTAAAAAACAATTCAATAATTTAACATGTAAGAAAAATCATGCGTTAAGCATAGATTATGAAGCACTTTCCAACACTTAATGAAATCTTTAACAAAACTTTGTTATTTAGGGAAACAATAATGTATGGCCAAATATACCCAAATATGCATTCAAGTACATTAAAACAGCCCTGTATTTCATATGTCAGTTCATATAATGGGAAAATTTAGCTTAGCAAGAAAATACCCAGTAGCTTGAAATTTCTTTTTCAGCAATTCATACTATTAGATGGAAACATACTTGAATACTTTTGTCCAGCCCTGTAGTTTACATTGTACCTTATTACACGTCAGCATTAGGCTAAAATTTACTGTAAACTAAAACACTTTTAAAACAACTGAAATCACATTCTCATAAATCATCATTCATAGGCGTCCATGTACCGAATTCATTGCGTGGTCCTGTATATCCCTTTATCTATATTCTGCAATCATTTCTCAGTAAATTGAATGCAGCTCAACGTAAAAATGCATAGCTTATTTAAGAACCACGTTTAAATAATTTACGCTCATATTCAGTAACGTTGGTGAGCTCTTTTAGGTAACCCTGTATATCAACTATAACATGTATGCACACCATATAATGTGCATATATTTAGCGAAATATAAACGCGAATATCATAAGTAAAATGCATTTCATCCCTCCATCAGTTATCATCGGACACATATAAGGTACTTCGGAAAGAATATACTATTTGAAGTCTTTTGTATGGCACTGTAAATACTATGTACTTCATATTATGCAAGACAGTAGCGTATAATTTACATTAAGCTTCAGTGACATATATAAATTTTATTATACATGAAAAAGCTTAATATATTTAAAATATGTCACACATAATTCCCCCTTTTACCATTATCTAATGGAATTGTTTTGTGTGGCCCTGTAAATGAATAATAGCTATATTTTCACCTTATATTTTATAAAATGCATATTTTAATGTGTTTGACAGGGTATAACATCTTTAAAATTCCTTTAAAACGATTTTTCCCCATAGGCCATAATGTAATGGAAAATTTTTGATTCGCCCTTTAGATAAACTAATCATGGTAGAAACTTCATTTTCGATAGGACTTGTGCTAGGGTAAACGTCAATAACGTCCTAAAATTTCATGGCAATCCGAGTATATTAACGTTTTTCCCCGTAGGCCGTAATGTAATGGGAAACTTTTGATTCTCTCTGTAGATAAACTAATCATAGTAGATACTTCATTTTCAGTAGGATTTGTGCTAGGGTAAACCTCAATAACGTCCTAAAATTTCTCAGCAATCCGAGTATATTAACGATTTTTAACTCATAGGCCGTAATGTAATGGTAAACTTTTGTTTCGCCCTGTAGATAAACTAATCATGATAGAAACTTCATTTTCAATAGGACTTGTGCTAGGGTAAACGTCAATAACGTCCTAAAATTTCATGGCAATCCGAGTACATTAACGGTTTTTTCCCATAGGCCGTAATGTAATGGGAAACTTTTGATTCTCTCTGTAGATAAACTAATCATGGTAGATGCTTCATTTTCAATAGGATTTGTGCTAGGGTAAACCTCAATAACGTCCTAAAATTTCTCAGCAATCCGAGTATATTAACGATTTTTAACTCATAGGCCGTAATGTAATGGTAAACTTTTGTTTCGCCCTGTAGATAAACTAATCATGATAGAAACTTCATTTTCAATAGGACTTGTGCTAGGGTAAACGTCAATAACGTCCTAAAATTTCATGGCAATCCGAGTACATTAACGGTTTTTTCCCATAGGCCGTAATGTAATGGGAAACTTTTGATTCTCTCTGTAGATAAACTAATCATGGTAGATGCTTCATTTTCAATAGGGTTTGTACTAGGGTAAACCTCAATAACGCATAAAAATTGCATAGCAATCCGAGTATATTTACGGGAGTTAGAGCGCGGACAGACGGCCATCCGGCCAGACGGACAGACAAATCGAATGCATAAGCACTTTTCAACTTTGTTGGAAAGTGCTAACAAACCGAATGCATAAGCACTTTTCAACTTTGTTGGAAAGTGCTAAAAAAGAAACGATACCACGTGTTCTTTTTTTTATAGATCAATAAAAACTCTGATTCTTCTGATAGTTTTGAACCATTGAAATTGACGTCATTCGAAACAGAAAATGTATATTTTTCATAAACATATATATAAACTGTAATTAAATATGTATTAGAACAACATCGCACCTTTATTTGAGTGTTTTCGAAGTAAAACAGTTACTACAATATAGATATTTCAATTAAAAAGGGATAATTAGGAAAAAAATTTTTCTATATTTATAAAAATAATTATTTGAAAATGAAGCTATGAAAATCTGTGTAGATACCTATCGTCATAAGAAAATCTACGTAGGTACCGAGAAATAGCAGTGGAACTAACATCTGAGAAGGGGCGGTTCTGTCGCCAAATGTCGCCAAGTTTTTCGCCAACATGGCTATATATCGCCAAATCTGGCGTCCAAAATTACTTGCAAAATTAAAGCCAACTTGGCGTCATTTCAAGTATTTCGCCAAACTAATACGCCTACTTATAATTTTAAACTAATGCTAATAATTGTTTAGATTTGTAGTTTAAGGTGATAGATAAAGTTCCTGAAAGGATCTGAAAAAGCTGTGAAATCATACAAAAAAGTGGTGGAACCTGAGAGAAAAGTAGAGCTCGATTTAAAAAAAATCTTACAGTAAATTTTGGGAAATATTTTCAATGTGCGTGCAAAAGAAAGGGAATCAGATGATCTGTAAAGCTTATGAAATAACCCAAATTTTTGTTAGCTGAAAATGAGGACTGAGCTTTACTGGTGCTTTAAAATCAATCAGGGAAAAAGAGGCATTTTTAACTCTTTCCTTATTTCAATCATCCATAACCAGTTTAAAAATTTCGGTTCATATCTATATGTTACAGGCTGATGTAATGAAGTATGAGAACGGTTCGTTCTGTACAGAGTGCGAACACAATTCCATACCAGCTGTTTTGATAACTGGAAGATCAAAGCTCCAAGTAAACTCAAAACCTTTTATAGACACGATTCAATCATATACTAAATATTTGTGTTCAAACATACTTATCTACATCAATTCCTCAACAACTTGATTATATTAATGTTATACTTTAATTATCACATCATGGTTTATATTTGTTTAGCATTGTGGGGCTTAACCGTTTTGAGACAACATAACAATATATTCCATTGACTACTTTCCTCAGTAATCATTTTGAGTGGATAATAATATAATTCTGAATATAAGGCACCAGTACAGCTCAGTCCTCATTTTCAACTAACAAAAATTTGGGTTATTTCATAAGCTTTACAGATCATCTGATTCCCTTTCTTTTGCATGCACATTTAAAATCATACAAAAAACTGGTGGAACCAGAGAGGAAAATAGAGCTCGATTTAAAAAAAATCTTACAGTATACTTTTCTCTCTGGTTCCACCAGTTTTTTGTATGATTTCATAGCTTTTTCAGATCCTTTCAGGAACTTTATCTATCACCTCTACAAATCTAAACTATTAGTTTAAAATTATTAGAAGGCATATTAGTTTGGCGAAATACTTGAAATGACGCCAAGTTGGCTTTAATTTTGGCGAGAAATTTTGGACGCCAGATTTGGTGATATATCGCCAAGTTGGCGAAAAACTTGGCGACATTTGGCGACGGAACCGCCCTTTCCCAGATGGTAGTCCCACTGCAGTTTCTCGGTACCTATGCAGATTTTTTTATGACGATAGGTATCTACATAGATTTTCATAGCTTCATTATCAAATGGTTATTTTTATAAATATAGAAGAACTTTTTTCCTAATTATCCCTTTTTAATTGAAATATCTATATTGTAGTAACTGTTTTACTTCGAAAACACTCAAATAAAGGTGCGATGTTGTTTTAAAACATATTTAATTATAGTTTATATATATGTTTATGAAAATTATGCATTTTCTGTTTCGAACGACGTCAATTTCAAAGTTTTAAAACTATCAGGAGAATCAGAATTTTTATTGATATATAAAAAAAAGAACACGTGTTATCGTTTCTTTTTTAAATTATTGAATTGTTTTTTAGTTGGTGGCAATTCAAAAGCAACAATTGAATTAGCAATTAAAAAGGAGATATTTCTATAATGTTAAATTATGATAGGAATAGCGTTATATAAATTTTAAATGGGTGCCATTTCCTTAAATTTTGATATTTTTTTACCGGACCTTAGAAAGGCACATCCTTAAATTAAAAGTTTTCGAACAAGCTATTACACGTCGCTGAATGTTTCTTGGTTCGGGTTATAATTGAGTTGTTTCTCTTTTTTTTTGTTGTTTCACGAGCAAACAGTGCCAAAACAGGGGTTCTGGATCTCCGAAACTAATCGGTGGATCTGGATGAATTTTTGTAAACTTTGGGATCTAAGGTAGGACACTTCCCCTTTTGAATTTCGTCGCGATCCGATGATTGGGTCCAAAGTTATTAAGAGGCAAACTTTGGACTTTAACATTAGAGATGCAGCTGAGCTCTACTATACAGCACTATCGTGCTGTATGATATTTCCCAAATTTTACTGTAAGATTTTTTTTAAATCGAACTCTACTTTTTTCTCTGGTTCCACCAGTTTTTTGTATGATTTAAATATATTGAACTTTAAAAATATAAATATATAAATAAATGAAATATGTAAAATGATAATTTACAAAAAAAAAAAAAAAAAAAAAAAAAAAAAAAAAAAAATAATAATTATCTTAATATTGGTACACATTATTTTTTCTATTAAAGAAAAATAGCGTAAACAAAATTGGTTTGAGTTGACTAGTAAGTAGATTGTCTGAGATTTTTTTAGAATGTCAGAAAGAGGCTATATGTAAATTAAAATGAGTTATTGATTTTATCATAGTTTGTATTTTTTACTTCAAGAACTGAAAAATACTATTGTATAATATTTAATTTACCTTAAACAATTTTGATTGTTTGTTGATTTGGTAAAAATATGTTGAATCAATAGTTAGAAAATTGTCTGTATGAAATTTAGCATTTTGATTAAAAAAATGAACCTTAGTTAAATAAAATTATTGTTAGCGTGAAAAAAATTCAGATATTCCAGCATTTTACTTTCATTTGAAAAAAAAAATAAATAAATAAAAGATTTAAATAACATAACTGAAACGTTTGTAATTTTTAGAGAAATTTCAATATTGTACCATGAAATACATATTAATGCCTGATGCAAAATGTATAAATGTGTGAAATATTTCCAACTACATTTCTTTAGTTCGGTCTAAAGTACTGTAAAAGCACAAGACTTGAAAATATCCACTATGATAAGTGAGGCTACTTAAGGTATTACAGACGTTATTTTCAAATATGCCAATAACGAAATGCAACCAAATTTCAGACAATATTCTATATTTTATATTCTATATTAAACTGGAAAATCTCAAGATCTTCCATTGAGAAATTGCACATTTTCAATTTTTGCACTATTATAAAAAGAACAAAAATGTACTTTTAAAGGATTTTTTTTTTTTGAAATTATATCTAATTAAAAAGTATTGAAAATCTCAGTTTATTTATTTTATTTTTTGTAGTTTTTATTTTTTTCTCTGATGGTGGCCACTTGAGAACTGCATTTCTGTGGAAGTAAAGGGAAAATAGCAGATTACCATGAAAGAGAAAGATAGAGGTGCAGTATGCTGTAAAAACATATTACAATATGATGCTCGTAATCGCTCAAATTTTAAACAAAAGAATATTTTGGAACACGGATTGGCTTCTTTAAAATCAACCGCGCATTTTTTTTTTCTCTAAATGAAAATGATTTGCTAATATTTAAACATTTTCAAGTAGCATTTCATCGGATTATGAATAAAAAACTGTAATAATAAAAATTGCGATTGCACATGGTTGCATTTGGACCTATTGTAGAGGATTTTTAAGTTAAATATTTGTCCTCCACCCCAGACACTATACTTCATATCCATTGTTTATTTTTGTTCTATGGCAAAGTGCTGCATATATAAATAAACTAAAAGATCAAATAAACATTTAAGATTTCTTGCTTATATTACACGGTGATTGTTTTATCTACCTAATAGAATTTCAAAATGCAAGACTCGCTAAAGATGAAATGCTACAACTGCAAAATAATAAGAGACAGGAAGATGGGACAAATGGTATGTTAAATTGACGAACCTTGAATTTGATATATTCCGGTTGGCCGAAATAGTTCCAATAATAAGTACATGAATCTTTAACTTTTATTAACTCAGTAAAAGCAGAAAGTCATTCGTGAGCCAGTTTCATTACTGAAAATTGTGTTAAATTGAATTAATTATACGGATTCAATTTATTATTCAGATATTGACAAATATCGCTTCGTATTCCCTAAACAATGTGGATTTTATTATATAGAAAAAATTCCAAAAATGCCAAGATTAACAAATTAATGCATAAAAATTTCGTAAATAATAAAAATAATCGTAATTTATTGAAAAAGTTTGAACTGACAAGCAGTGTGGGCGATGATTGATTTAGCCAAAAATGTGATATATAGCCGATCAGTTATACTGCCACAAAATGAAAAAAAAAATGCTAAACGTACTCCATCGAAATCCATCTGACGAGCTTCTGCTGAAGCCAGATTCTCAAACACGGTGCGTACAGAATAATATGAAAGGGCTTGAAAGTGTTTCTTTAAAATATACAATGTCGTCAAGCGACAACGAATACAGATCTGCAATCTTATTTCACCACTCCAGATGGCTAATGAAAAAATGAAGTCGGCTGCTCATGGTTCACGATGAGGCCCGTGAATTAACGGAATTGTCGAATAAATATGCAGAATATGGGCAATAAAAACTCATTTTGTATCTTGAAAAACACCTGTACCTGTAAAGTTACAGTTTGGGTTAGACTGTTTAAAAAAGAGATCATCGGGCCCTTTTTAACGATTGAACTATGAACATATTATGACATAATAAATTTTACTGCAATGTGTTGCCATATTTCAAGCTCTAGAGGATGTTCTGGGAAATACATGATTTATGCAGGATTGGATTAAACCAGTTTCTCTGTGCCTATAGGATTACTTCATTGAACATATCATTGCTCTCAATAAATCCTGAGTATGGTTAGTAGGGTGGATCGAAATTTTTTTTTTTCACAGTGTCAAAACCTACCTATCCGGAAAAGATGTTCTCTTGGATGGAGATTAAGGAAAAAATAATAAAAAAAATTAATTTTAAATTTTAATACTGCCACAAGGAGGTTCAATTTCGAAAAAAAAATGAAAAAACACCTAATTTTGGCTAGATGATTTTTGATTCAAAAAAATAGTTTAAAAACTATCCAAAACCTAAATATGCGTAAAACATGTTATATTATATGCTGAATATGAGAAAAATAATTTTAAAAATTAATTTCAAAATTTAAATCTGCCTCAATGTGGCTCAAATTTATGTATTTGAACGTTTTTACGGTTAAAAATCAGTTTTTTTTCTTTTTTTTTCTTTTTTTTTTTTTTTTTTTGTAAAATAAAATATGAATTTTAGAATTTTTAACATTTATTGCAATGAGGAGATATTTAATTGATTACAAGATAAAAACTTTAGTTTCTTATTTAAAAGCTTCATTAGTATTAAATCAAGAAATATCGTCAACATTACAATTGGTGATAATGACGTTCGGTATTGAAAATCGACATGAGATTTTGTAATTCAATTCGATTTTTATAAAACCGACTCTTATGTATGGTCCATACACAGCAGAAATACTTCTGTGACTCTTTTGATTATTAGTTTTGTAGAATGAGTGTTGCGTGAATAGATACTATTGATAGTAGATGTTATTGTCACTGGAATGATTGCTGGATTTACCTATTGCTTCTGAATTCACGTCGTTACTAAATCCGTCAGTTAGTGGAGGTTCGACACATTTTCCTATTTAATTAAATCTATGTAATCCGTCGCAAAAGGTCAAAAAGCTGGTAAATGGAAAATATAGATATTTTTTAATCTAATGATTAGGATTACAGCAGACCGTTTGATTTCACTCGTGCGCTTTTAGAATTCATATACTTACATAACTGAAAATACAAAAAACTTCTAACATGCTGCGAATAATCTTTCTATTTCACCAGTGAAACATTTGTTCCCAGCCGCGGTTACATCCACGCTGGAAAAAGATGACATAGTGGAACCTCATTGGTGTGTAACTAACACAAAAACCATTGTTGTGGACGCTTTAAGATCAGTTCCATATTTCGAATAACACATCCTTTAACATCTATATTAACAGATATTCCGTCACAACCGATCGCAACCAACTTTGATACATGTATATTATTGTTAACACATGACAAAAAAATGTACGTCGTGTTTTCAAATTGTTTGGTACCCTCCCAACATTTATATATATGTGGCCGATATATTCGAAACCAAGTTCTTTTTTCAAGCTCAAGTCCGCTTCTATTATGATTTTTCTTCTGTTGTTTTCTAGTGATGTAGTCTGTCTTTACACTCATCAAAGTTTAAAGAAAATCGCCATCATCATATCTTTTACAAAAGACTAAAGAGAATGGCTAAAACGATGGAGTGGTCTTTGGGTTTGTTTTGTCATGCCGATCTTTTCTGTCAGTAGCATTTTATTCATAGTTTTGTGAGATAATGCCCACATCTTGAAGTGCACCAGACACGATGGCAGTACATGCTTGGCCGAAAGTGCCCAAACTGTCCAATATTCTGGCTGATGCCAGTCTTCGTCACTACAGGTGATGTGACACCTAGCTCGGCAGCATTTTGTCTTTTCAGGGATAGCTGATGATGCAGAAAAGTGAGTTTGTTCTCAATACATCGGTTTAGTTTACACTCAATATTCATATTCATATTCAAATCTATTGAACTGAAAAAATAGGCATTATTTTCGGAAATGGTCCAAAAGACTGTAGTAGCTTTCAATATCTTATTTTGTTTTACAAGAATTAAGAAGAGCGCAATATTTGTCGTTAAACAGTTTAAATTTTCTTAAAGTGCTGCTGTGGTAAATTATTGAAATTGAATCTCATTTACAGGTCACTTGTAACTTGTAACTTATTAGCAACTCTTTCTCACTGGCAGGAAATAAATAGATAATGACCGATTCCTTTCTTCGGTTATTTTTTAAATACCAATATGTAAATTTTATAACTTTTTGTAATAGGGAGCATATTTACTGCCGTATCAAAGCCAGACACAAATAGGGTGTAATTCATCTCTCTCTCTCTCTTTATTTTAATTTTTAATTTTTAATTTTTTAACAACGCCATGGTACAGTAATATTCAAGGTACACTAAGCTACACAATACACAAGCAGACAAATCCTAACTGAAAAAACTGGAACTGCCAGTTTTTCAAAACTTTTCCTCATTGTTGGTTTTTAAAAATTATTAAAATAATTATTTTTTGACAAAAATAACCTAACCAAAATTCGATCTTTTTTTCAAATTTTTTCGAAAATTCAACCCGTTTGTGGCAGTATTAAATTTTAAAATTAATTTTTTTTATTATTTTTCCCTTAATCTCCGTACAATAGAACATCTTTTCCGCATAGGTAGATTTTGATGAATGGGAATTTTTTTTCGCCATAGACAATCGAGCCACGCTAATGGTTAGGTCTACCAGCTAAAATGATCTCAACCCGTGTCACTTAATCTTGTGGGGCTATATGGAAGACACTGTTTAGTTTACTCTAAGAATTCTCAAAGGTTGAAACAGCTTGACAAATCTATCTGTGCATTAATCTGACACGTGCATCATGTTCAATACACCCATATGCTATGACTTACTTTGAACTTTTACCATTTGTTCGTCATGATATTGCTATGAAAGGTGATCATTTCGAAACAAATACGATTAAACCTATGCTCATGAAGTATACTTTCAGACATTGTTTCAATGAAAATGCTCTGATATCCAATCTTTGAAACATTTCTGAAATTTGGTGTATAACAAACTCCGAGGCTCTCTTCCATATCACTTGTTTCAACTTTCTGCCTTTCACTGATTCTTAGTTATGTCATTTCAAATTTGGAGATCTTTTCTGAAACACCTTGTCTGAATTAGAAATAAAATAGGGTAAATAAACTATAAATATTGTTTTATTTATATAATTTAAATTATTTCTCTATATCACAAAGAAATACGATCTTTAAAAAAAAAAAAAGCCATTTCGAGAGTTCGTAATTCACTGAAATAAGAGGTTTTATTTTAAGTTCTGAAGTATTTTCTTGTTTAAGTATATATTAATGCAATAAATATCATAAATACGTCAATTTCACAAGCACGTTTTGAGAAAGTAATATCTTTTCCATGAAAAAGGAAACAATGTTTTTATAAAATGCATTTTCAATAATAGCTTTAGGCAATGGTTTAGTGATTGATAGTCTCTTACATTATTCTTACTTTCAGGAAACGTTGGTTATCGATTTATAAATAATGCACATTTATCAAATATATTATTGCTATAAGCTCTCTGATAGAAAATATAAATTTAAAAATGATTTTCAATATTTCTATATAATATCCATTTAAAACATCCGGGAAATGACAGCATTTAGAAAGCAAATAAATTACACATGTACATGCAGCTTTCGTGTTAAATGAAAATCGATCTTCACCAAATTAGTTTCAAAATCATGAAAAGATTAATAGAAAGTAATAAAATGCTTTTATATAACCAATAGTGCAAACGTCCGTTATTAAGACGGTGGGTGAGAATTGTGTGGTTTTCTCTTAAAGTTTTAAATAATTGATAAAAATATTTATTTACTATAATTCAGTATTCAACTTCTTTGGTTAAAAAATCATAAAATGTCAGTAAATTGAAATACAGTTTTCAAAAACTTTATATTTGAATGTACACTCCTCCCTATTCAATGATGTAAAATTAAAAATTATATGATGTTGAGAAGTAATTAAGATAGAAAATAAAGGAAAGGAAAGACTAGCTGGGTGTGTCAATCCCAAAAATTTCTTCTATCTCATAAATACATTTTAATATTTAAAAAAAAAAAAAAAAAAAAAAAAAAAAAAAAACGTGGTGACTCCAAAGTTACCCACTATCGAATTTCCTCAAACATTTGACCTAGCCTAATGAGATTCAGGTATCCGAAAGCCTAAAACATGTAACAGTTTAAAACGCAAAATTTAATTAATATTCTGAGAAAATGAGCTTAGTAGTGCCTCATGTTGGATAATTTATACTAAAACCTAATAAGCATCTATTTATGTCAAGAACTAACAGAATCTGAAATTTGATGAAATTTCGTCCATTAGTTCTTGAGATATAGTTATAACAAAAATTTGCAAAACGTAGCACAGCAACACCATATCTTGGACAATTTATGCCAAAACGTAAAAAAGCGTCTAATTATGTTATGGTGTAAAAGAATCTGAAGTTTGATGAAATTCTGTGCATTAGTTCTTGAGATATAGCTAGTTTAAAAAAAACGTGTAAAATATAGCACAGCAGCACCATCAGTTGAAGGATTTATAACAAAATCATCGTGTAATTATGTTATATGTCATTTTGTAACAAAATCTGAAGTTTGATGAAATTCTTTGCGTTGGTTGTTCAGATATAGCTATCGGAAAAATCGTGCAAAATGCAGCATAGCTGCACCACCTGTTTCAAGGTCAATACCGAAATGTAATCAGCGTCTAATTATGTTATATATTCTAGTGTAACAGAATCTAAAATTTGATGAAGTTCCCTGCATTAGTTCTTGAGATATAGCTATCTCAGAAATCGTGCAAAATGTAGCATAGCAGCGCCACCAGCTGGTCAATTTACACCAAAACTTAATCAGCGTCTATGTATATCAAGGGGTCACAGAATCGGAAGTTTGGTGAAATTCTGTGCATTAGTTCTTGAGATATAGCAATCTTGAAAATCATGAAAAAGTAGTATAGCAGCGCCACCTGCAGGCCAATTTTCACCAAAAACTAATAGGCACTAATTTATATCAAGGTCTAACTGAATATAAAATTTTATTAAATTTCGAGCATTAGTTTTTGAGATAGAGCGCCAACAAATTTTTTGTCACATATAGACAGACAGATACACAGACAGACATTTTCTAAAAATAGTCAAAACTTGTTCAGGACCTTCTAAAACGTATAAATCCGTCGAAAACCTGAAGTTGAAAATTTTCATGAATCCAATACTTTCTTCTTGTAAAGATAGAAGAAAGTAAAACATGGATTGATGATTCATCAAAACATTTTTTTCAAAATAATTAAAAATACAAACCTAAAACAAACAAACTATAAAAAAAATTGTAAATTTCTTATATTAATACTCTGACAATACAGCATTTTTGGTTAACTTTGTGACATCATTAAGCGCTAAATATTCTTCACATTTACAACATTCCTATTGCAATAATTTTTATTAAAATATAAACCTTTAACCCATTTATTTAAAAAGCATAACTTTTATTTAAAACTAAAAAGTCCTTTCGGCCAGTGCCGTGAAGGACATATAGCTTTCATATAATCTTCTTTTTTCTTTCTTTTTTAAATAAAGCTTATCTTACATGTGAAGCTAGAATTAGTCGACATCGATTAGACGATTCAATAAAAAGTTCTTATTTCTTGATTTTAATGTTTGGCAAAATTTACTCAAATTTTTATAAGCTAAAATGCGATAAGAAATATAAGAAAATCTTCGTCAATATTGAATTTGAATGAGAATTGCACCAAATGAGTAAAATATAGTCAAATTAATATTATTTAAGGTTACTTAATTTTTGTCGAAAAATTTGGGGATATTTATCCAAGTGTCACCAAGCCTTGCAAGAATTTGGGGTCACCAAATTTGGCTACATATTGCCATGTGCCGCCATGTGCTTTTGTGAAAATTTAAAGCTAACGTTCACTAATACTCATAAATTAATACCTGATTATATTTCGTTGTTGCCTTATTTCAAAATGTAAATCACACTAGAAACTGCTATATCTCAACCCTTTTTGAAGTTAGAGACGAAACAAAAATTATTGCGGAATACTTATGTCAATGTCTGAAACTTAATGATAAAATAAATTTGGATTTCTAAATTTTATGGTATATTTTTTTAAAGTTTTAATTATTTAAATGGCTGCCATTTTGAGAAAAAAAAAGATAGCGGGTGAAGATAACCAACGTGTATGTACTGTGCATACAATTAATCTTATCCATATCGGTTAATAAGTACGAGAGTTATCGCATGGCATAAATCATATATATATATATATGTATATATAAATCAACATTTGGATGGAAGGTGGTTCTGGAATATGGAGATCATGATGGGTGAAAGTATACGAAAAATTTCAGAAGTCCTTGCATCCGGACGGCTGAAATATGTAGCTTTTTACTTTTTGTAATGAAAGCTATCTAAAAGAAATGACGCATCTAATATTTGACAGGAATTTAAAAAAAATATGCATTCGCGACATTATAATTCACTTTTATACTTTAACAGAATGAATTGGCTACTATAATTTGTTACTAATGCTATAGCCTGTATTCGTCCGAACACAATGCCATTAACTTTATCTTTTTACGAATGACGGTTTCGTTTTCGTACTCCATTTTAAAAGTCAGAAATTTTTGAAATGCAATATTTGAAAAATGGCACAATCACTGTATTTGTAATTAAATCAAGGAAAATGCATTTTTTTAAATATTTATAACGCACTTTGACTAACAATTGTCTAACAAATATTTTTCGAGCTAGTAATTTCTTCAGTATTTTCAAATGCCTAATCATTCGAAATTAATCTGTGACAATGATTAACAAAAAAGTCATCCGTCAGCAACATCCTGCTTTTTATTAAAGAGGATATTCACTTTGTCAGCTTTAAAAATGACTTCGAGGTCAGCTTCTGAAAAAAAAATATATATTGCGCAGCACTAAATATATTTACCTTATTGAGAAAAACTACATAAATTTATTATCTACAAACAAAATATAAACGCGCTGTAAATCAATATTAAAATATACATCCACACTTAGACAACGTCTGCATTCAAATATTACATACAAAAATTTTGCATAAATACAATACACCCAATTCGAGTTAAAATTACGATTTGTGGTTCGATTCCAGGCAGTGGCAAATCTTTCACTCCAGTTAAATGTTTGAATGTACTGTATGTGTGCCTGAGATTATTTGTACATATCTATACATCATTAGTTTGAAGAGCTAGGAACCATATAGTGATCTTTTCTCCTCTCGCTACACATGCAATTGAATTATTTAAAACAAGAAAAAATCTTTTGTTTTCTTTATGGCAATGCACGACAGGAACGCTACATCAACGCATATTAGTTTCATTCTAGCATTTTGCACTGATTTACTATACAGCCAATAATTAAAAAAATAATCTTCCCACTCATTGGAAAATATTAAGTTCGTGTCAGATGATCCTTATTGATACATTCATTAGTAATGATTTTTCCGCAGTTTTTATAGCACGTGTCAACGGTGCATCTGGTTAAAAAAATATATCAGACGTGGACTTTATATATTGTCATGTAGTAAAACGAACTTGCCTGTTGTAGTACATATAAGAACCAAACTCTCAGGTACACTCAAGAGCCAAAACATTATGATCACCTACCTAATAACATGTTGAGCTCTCTTTGCCTTTCTTTACAGCTGCAAACCGACTTGGCATGGATGCCATAACTTCTTGGTAGGTGACCGGAGATGAATTCTATTATTTGCTCAAGCAGCGGTCATGCGTATCCGGAATGTTTCAAAATTATTGTCTTTGAGCTCTGGACTGCTGTTGAATAATACACGAATTATGCTCTGTCGGATTAAGATCCGTCATGTTACGCTATCAAAACCTTAACTGGAATTCTGTATTATGTTCCTGAAACCAAAAGAGCACAGTTCAAGTCAAGCGGGATGGAAAGTTGTCTTGCAGGAGACTCCGTGGCCATTTCAGAAGAAGAATATCAAGTAATGGCGTAAATGACTCTTAATGATGTTCAGATAGTCTTTGGCGTTCTTGTTCATTTCAACAATCACAAGTCTGAGTAATTCTCATGAGAACGTTTTCCAAAGCTTACTATTATCACAACTGTCCTATGTATGACATGTTGTATAAGGGGAGTTGGAGTTCGTTCAAAAGACGGTGTGCCAAAACACAGCCATCGACGTGTTGAAGGATGAATCTTATTTCATTTAACCACTTAACCGTCTACCCCGAGATAAGTCGGGGGTAAAAGCAAGGTTTCCCCATACCTGTCGCCGGTTAAGTGGTTAACGAGACAACACTCACCCTATGTTCAATACCCCAGACATGATGTTCCCGTGATTAGTGTAGCAATATTGGGTAATGGTTATTGGTCAACAGGGGCAAACAAGTGGTAGGTTAGCATCGTACTCTTATATTCAACAGGGTAAGCTAAAACTAATCATTTAATTCCACTTTGATCTTTATTATCTTGGGATGTAAATGGAGCCGATAATCTGGTGCCGATATTTCTTTACCAAGAGGGGGGGGGTCTCTGACATTCCTTTTATTTAATAACGCCTGGCCGTTTAACACGATGGATTCTGCTGGTGATTTGACCTTTACTCATCCACTTTATATAATTACTAACAATGATAAATCGAAAGCAACCCATAAGACGTGCAGTTTTGAAGTTATTTATTCTAAATCGTCTTGCGACTGAATTTTGCGCTCTATCAAAATAGCTCTGATCAACCACATTTACTTTCACAAACACATTTAATAAGTGAAAAAATTCCTGAGACATTTTAACAGAATTTAAATACCATGCGTAGCAAATTATGTGCCTTCAACATCAAGCAGGCGACTTCATTGCAAAATGTGAGGGTGGCCATAATGTTTTATGTTTCGAGTGTAGTATGTCCTAAAGCTTGTAAAACTGTAGCGTTACGATTTACAGGAAAAATGTTTTTGAGTTTTCCAAAAATTGTACTTCTCACCTAACAGTCCATTAACTTCAAAAGTACTCGAGCGATTTTCAAAAAACGTCTTTTGATGGCAGTGTACAAATGTAAGATCATATGTGACAGACAGATTAAAAAAAAATAATTAGTTTCAGAAAAAAAAATCCTGAAAATAAAAAACTTCTAAAAAATTGTCACTGCTCTAAAGCAAAAACTTTTAGTCGCAAAAAAATGTGTTCCATAAAACTTGAGAATAATGTACTGATTAAGTATTCCGAAATACATAAAAATCTGTCATGCAGTTTTGAAGGAAACATGTCTTAAATATCGCATATTTCATGTCGTATTGCACCAATCTTGTGTTCCCTTGATATTATTTATGCAGTTATAAGCTAAAAGTGATTAAAATATAGATAATAAAAGTTATTTAAAATCGATTCGTTCCAATTACTAGTTTTGTATAGATCTAAGGTTTACATTCCAGTTAATATCAATGGAATATTCTCCATTGGAACTGCGAAACTCAAACATGTGTCATGAGATAATATTATCAAAACGCAATAGGAGATAGACAATAGCTAATTTCAATATTCTTTCTTCATGCATGTTTATCAGTTTTAAAGTGCATTTTAATGCGGAAATATTTTATTTATTATTTGTAGATCTTGAGAGTGCTCACAGTCTGATATGACAGTCTTAAAGACCTGTTTTAAGTCCTGTAATCAATTTCATTACGTAATATTTATTTTTCATGAGTTTGAAATGCAGTGAATTAATGAATAACTTTTTCAATAATCCATTAGACACTAAATCTCTAGTATATGCTAAAAGTGACTGCAGTATATGCACGTATATAATCTAGCCGTCGGGGGCAACCGTAATATTTACCCATCAAGGGTATACATACTATAAAATAAGAAAGTAAAACATGTGAAAATTATTTATAAAATGTTTCGCAATTCCAAAATAAAGTTTGAACGTATACTGAAATAGATTTAACACATAGTAATGTTCGATGAATGAATTGCTGATGAACCAATTTTGACAAATTATATAAAACGCCAAACTACTCAAGTAAAACCAAATTGCGATAAAAAAGCATCCTTATAACTTCAAAAATATTTATCGTATTAACTAATAAATTACTGAGTCAGATTAAGCGTCTCATTTCCAATTAAAATATATATTTGAATTCAAATTTGAGTGAAATACAGGGTCATAAAAATTCAAAGTGTGTGAAAAATAGTGTTACAAATATCTCAGTAACTAGTTATGTTACTTCGTCCTTGTTTTTTATGCAAAATTTGTGTTAATTTATTGTCGTTTACAACCTTAATTAAAATATAAAAATTTTGAAAATTTTTATGTACCCTTCATCAAAACGGATAATTCGACAGTCCGAAAAAAAATAGTTCCGAATAATCGAGGTTACAAATATTAAATAGCTTTCTTCCTAATATTGTATATTAAGTACACACTAAATTTTAAGACTTTATCTCAATTTGTTCAGGAGTGGTTACAGGCAGACAGACAAATGGACAGACACACAGACACTCAGACAGACGGGCGACAATTTTTTTTCTAAACATATGTTTTTCGGAATCTCTACTTTCTAAAACGTGTAAATATGACAATTTTTTTCGATTACAAGACTTACCCTACGTATGATGGGTAAGTAAAAAGAGTTTACAAATTTTTTAGGGAATCATTTCCAAAGTTCACAGTTTCAATCCCTGCAAATAATAAATAGATTATTTTCGTATAAAATTGAACTTTGAAACGCATAAACATGTATTACGAGATAGTATTATTACAGAATGGCAATAAGTAGCGCCCAATACTGTCTCTTGATGCATACTTATCAATTTCAAATATCATCTTTATGTTAAAGCATCTTATTTGTTATTCGCATATTATTATTTTTTATATTAAAAAATAAAACTTTATCAAATTAAGTATACTAATATTTACAGCTGTTTTATTACACGATAAAAATAAAAGTGGATGAATATATTAACTGCTAAAATGTTTTAGAAACATTCAAACACACATACACACACAAAAAAGAAAAGAAAAGAAAAGAAAGATTAAATTTTCTTTAAGAAAATCCTCTTATCTTATTTGAACAGTGTAAACTTACATAAAGAAAACTTTTGCATGGATTCATTTTAGAATTTGTTTTGTATGCGTTATGAAAAAGATATACATATGTTCCTGTAAATAAAAACTACATGTTTTAAAAACATATATAACATGTTTGTTCAAGCAAATACTTTTTCACAGAAAATACTCGTATAAAAAATGAATAAGCTTTTATATCCGAAAGACATTTTAAAAGGAAAGAGTCTGAAAAATAGCCGTTTAAAAACACATAAAGTATGATTGTTAATGTAATAAATATATATATATATATATATATACACTCAGGAACACTAAAAATAGCGACCCATGAAGTTTAATACCCCCCATGAAATTTAATACACATAATGTTACAGATGAGAGATTCGCTTGATCTCAAAATAAAGACAGTTAAACGAATACAGGGTGTGCAACACACAAATACAGGTCAACTTCAATAGCGCGTTGGACCACATCCAGCTGCAATACATGCCGCTACACGGTGCGGCATAGAGTTGATTAGACACCTGATGTTGTCCTGAGGCAGATGGGTCCACAAATCTTGCACAGCCAACTCCAAATCATGCACCGAATGACACGATGGCATCTCACGTTTTAGCTGATCCTACACGTGCTCTATAGGGGACAAATCGGGGGAGCGGGCCGGCCATGAAAGAGTCTGAAATTGACGTAGGAAGTCCTGAGCAAATCTTGCTGTATGCGGATGAGCATTATCTTGCTGGAAAATCGTCCTGGGAGACCATTTAGGAAAGGTCCTGCATGGGGTCGAAGAACATCATCAACATAACGTTGGTCCGTTAAGTTTCAATGCATCACAATTAGAGTGAACCGGCTAGCATAGGCTATGGTCCTCCAGATCATTACACCAGTTGTGCAGGCAGTGTGACGTAGAACAATGTGGGAGGAATTGTACCGCTCAC
Source organism: Maratus speculifer (assembly GCA_964019185.1). Taxonomy (NCBI): domain Eukaryota; kingdom Metazoa; phylum Arthropoda; class Arachnida; order Araneae; family Salticidae; genus Maratus; species Maratus speculifer. The sequence goes on along the minus strand of OZ025291.1, from coordinate 47,170,061 downwards.
CATGGCGCCTCCACACCTGTACACGGTTGTCATCTATCCCCCAAACAAACTGGGATTCATCACTAAACACAACGTTTTGCCAGATTGTGACATTCCACATTGATCTGGCTTGGCACCACTGTAGACGCAGTCGCCGATGTTCCGGTGTTAAATGGAGTGCACGAAAAGGGCGCTTGGATTTTAGACCTGCTTCTGCAAGGTGTCTGGAAATTGTTTGTGGAACAATCCTACGCCTACGTCTGCTAGAATCGTTGAACGAGTCACTGTGGGGTCCACGAGTTCTTGCCGAACGATCCTTCGATCCTCTCTCGTCGTGGTCTTTCTGGTCACTCCAGACCCGGTTCTCCGCACGTGGGTACCTTCTCGTGTTCACTGCTCCCAACATTTTCTAACGGCACACTTCGAACGATCCACCTGGCCAGCAACACGGCGCGTCGACCAGCCTGCAGTTTTCATCCCGATGTTCAGGCCTCTCTCAAACTCGCTTAACTGCGAGAAATGTCTTCTAGTACGTTTACATGGCATGTTTCGCTTACCAATATCTTCCTTCAATCGGCAGGTAATCGTCGCGTTTATGAATCTTCGATTTTGCTTTGGCTTATGTATCGCCCTCTTAATGATTGTAGCGCCATCTCGGCGTGTATGAGCATGCGTATTGGCACAAAACTTTTGCATATCACATTATGCTGTACTTTTTTGCAAGGTTTCGCGATTGTTGATAGCTTTCTTCTTGGGTTGCTATTTCCAATGTTCCTGAGTGTATATATATAGAGATAGCTATAATCATATACACATTTTCAAGAATAAAACATCAATAATAAGTACACACACATATATGTATATATACCGTGTGTCCCAAAAATGACTGATGGATTTTAAAATTCAATAACTTGCAAACGGTGACAGCTATTTAAAAATTTTTTGCAGGAGGGTTATGTATAATGTCAGGAGTTCTTTTTACCGAAATTTTTTATTTTAGTTCGCATCTGAAACAATAGGTGGCGCTGACGGCAATTGAAGGCCATGTCGACGATTCACTCAGCACTGATCACCTGGCCTTCAATCGCCGTCAGCCCCACCCATTGTTTGAGATGCGAACTAAAATAAAAAATTTCGGTAAAAAAACTCCTAACATTATACATAACCCTCTTGCAAAATATTTTTAAAATAGTTGTCACCGTTTGCAAATTATTGAATTTTAAAATCCATCAGTCATTCTTCGGACACCCGGTAAATATATATATAATGAACTATTTTCAAAAATGCTTCATCAAAGCACATTACTAAACAGGTATGATAAAATGTATACAAATATTTGCCAAAACATTAGATGATTAAATGATAAAAGTTACCCAAGTGTTTTCCATGAAACTTGAACTTTTCCCAAGGAGAACAAAATTGACAAAAAAAAAAACACTCGACACATGACATTTACAAATACACATTGACCGGAAATATATTTCTGGAAGCCCACAAGTGATCGCAACAATTAGTAATGAAGGAGAGGTAAGGTGAAGAAAATTCAGTCCTATGGGAGAACAAACTCTCTGCAATACTAAGTAAGTTGAATCAGATACATAAAATGTGGAGCGATAATACGGTAACTGTTGATGGTGGAAAAAAATAATTTTGTTTTTTTCATGAAGGAGGACTTACTAAACATATTTCCACCCAAAAAATGCTTAGCTATCATATCTCATAATTTATTTTAAACTTACTAATTCAGTATATTTAAGTTTCGTTTCCAATCTTTATAACCTCCCAAAAAATTATCACATTGCGATTATAAATTCAGAATATATTAACAAAAATATGAAAATGCAATTTAACATTAGAAACTCTAAATTTTGAAAGTTTAAGATTCAAAAACTTATAATCTAAATGGCTTGAAAATCCGCATATAGGTAAAATTTGAACTAAAGATCGCCAAAGATGAAGAAAAGACAACTGAGTTCGTTGACATGTTCGAAAAAATTCAATTTGTGGGTCATTTTGAGTTAAAATGAATCAGGGTCAAGCTATTTAAATCTAATAGAACGGCTGAATGGATTTTAACGAAATTTTGTATCCACCTGTTATTTAACATGGTAAAACTATTTTTCTGGGTCGCATTTTTCAAAAAGTTCGATTAGCGGGTCATTTTGGAGTCATTATGGGTCAAACCAATTTTATCTAAAAACGACTCTAATGGTTTTGACCAACCTTTTTATTCAACCGTTTTGGATTACAAGATCATTTCGTTAAATCACATGTTAGAGAAAACCAATCTAGGAGGTCATTTTGGGTTCATTGTTTGTCAAACTAAATGTATCTAAAAAATGGCTTGCCCGATATTGACTAAATTTTGTATTGTACAGTTTTTTGGACATGAGAAAATCACTGTTCTAGGTAACATGTTCGAGAAAATTCGATTTACGGGTCATTTTGGGTCATAATGAGTCAGGGTCATTCTAATAATATGTAAACAATGACTAAATCTATTTAAACTAAATTTTGAATCCAAATGTTTTTTGGCACGAGAAGGCTATTGAGCTTAGATGCATGTTAGAAAAAAAATTGATTAGTGAGTCATTTTTGGATCACTACATGTCACGCTAATTTTAACAGGAAAATATAGCTTTCACGATTTTGACTAAAGTTTGTGTTTACTAAACTTTTTCGGCTACGAAAAAACCATCGGGCTAGCTAACATTTTCGAGAAAATTCGATTAGTGGTTCATAGTAGATCATAATAAGTCAGAGTGGAGCTAATTACATGCAAAAGACGGCTCCAAAAATTTTTAAAAGAATTTGTATTATTTCTTGTACAAAATCTTTGGGCTATCGATTAATCGAGTAATTTCAATTAAAGAATCATTTTGGAGTCACATCGGTGCAAGTTAATTTCATTCATGAAACGGCTCTAATGATTCTGACGAAATTGTGCTTTTTGTCGTTTTCGGGGTCAAAAAGACCAATGAGCTAGTTTGTTTGTTCAAGAACATTTCAATTAGTGGATCGTTTAGGATCACAGAGTGTCATTCCCTGATGACTTACGTTACACTTAGAATAATTTACTGCAGTAATTTTACTAATATAACATTAAAAAATATTCCGTTGTAAAATTAACATGATATGTCAGTGAAACTTATCTAAGGAACAATTTGGATAAAAAATGCTAATAAAAAATGATAATGAAAATTACAATTTATATGATAATTTACATTATTTTTTTCAGTAATGTCAGTTATCATATTGCATATAACTATGAAATTGTAAGATATAACACTAAAATTTGGTAATTTTCATCTAAATTGGGCTTTGAAAAAGTTTAATTAGCAATCCAAATCCAATTTAGATTTTGAATAAAATTTTTGTATGTGTTATATTACTAAAATTACTGAAAATAGTTCTAAATGTAAAGTAATATATCATGGAAAGACTACAGTAGGTCAGAATAAAGTTAATTATTTCTAAAAAATGTCTCGAAAGATTTTGACATTTTTTTTTTATTATGCCATTACAAAGGACGAGAAAATCATTGGTCTAGGTTTCCTGTTCGAGGAATTTTGATAGTGGCTAATTTTTTTTTCACTATGTGTCCGCGCAAAGTACTAAAAAAGGCTCAAACGATATTCAAAATATTATATGTTAAACTGCTTTTGGGCGCGAATAGGGGTAACTGGGTTAGAACACATGTTTGAGAAATGTCCATTAGTGGGTCAGTTTTCGGTCACTACAAGTCAATAAAATTTTATCTGGAAAACGGCTCTAACAAATTTGATTAAATTTTGTATTATATCGTTTTTTATTCGAAAAGTCCATTGGGTTTGGTCACATGTTCAAGAAAATTCGGTTAATGATCTATTTAAGTCGCTATGGTTGCGTGTCAAGTTAATTGTACCTAAAAAACGGGACAAATGATAATGACAAAATTTTCACAATGACAAAGCTAATTATATGAAAGATACAGCTTTAACGAAATTTAACTAAATTTTTATTTTTTACTGTTTTCAGCATTCAGAAGACCACTGAGCTGGGTCTCATATTCTAGAAAATTATATTAATGGGCCATTTTCGGTCTCACTGCGGGTCACGCTAATTTTTTCTAAGATTAAATTATTTTTAACGGAATTTTATATCTTACCGGTTTTGATTACCTAAGCCATGTGTTTGAATAAATTTGATTAATGGGTCATTTTGGGTATTATGGATCTGGGTCACGAGAATATGGCAACAGCCAATCAGTTGGCGATATTGACAAGATATTGACAACATTTTTCCGAAAAATTGACAATCAAGGATATGAAAGTCGAAAACACGTACTTTTCGCCAAATGAAAGAATGCCGCAAAAATTTGGCTACATTTGGCAAAAAAATATTTGCTTTCAGAACGTGGAAAAAGTTTTTAGACATTTTTAATAGGAATCGAGATGCATTAAGTTAATCAGAGTCGAGTTAAAAATGTGATTTGGATGGTTGTGCTTTCGTTGTAATTTTCTTTAAATGATGAAAAAAAATTATGAACATATACGCACATATATAATTTTTTCTTATTGATTGTTTTTATATATAATACTATTATAAATAAGATATTTTATAGTAATAATACAAAGTGGATGATGCAGTGGGAATATTATATCGAGTTGAACACAAAGTCCATTTCGACCGACTTAAGTTCGGTCACCTCTGCTAGTGTATTTTAATAAATAATCTTTAAATTAATTTAAATGGAAATGTTTGTTTTAGCAAAATAAATTACATGAATTGTCACAATACTGTGAATAAGAATTAAAAATTTATGTTATTTTCACTTAATAGCGATAATGACTCACACAACGTAAAATACTGAAAAATCAAGAAACATCTAAGAACCCAGTATTGCAGTCATTATTGACAACAAGGGTAACTAAAAAGATAGGCAACAGCGGTGCGTTCTATTTATCCAATTATCAGACGGTCTGAGTCACGCGACCATCAAACCCACCAATGCAGATACACGAAAAGAGAATCATTTTTCTCACTTTACCAAGGCAGTCTGTATTTTTCGTTATCGTCAATTAATAATATTAAGAATGATGATAATAAAACTTGGAAAATTGATTAATAACATTACGTCTATTATTTTTAAATGATCACAGATAGCATTAAAAAATCACAAAGATTTACCTTTAATGATATTTTCCAGTTTCCTGTGTTAAAAAACCTAAATTTGTAAGTTTCTTTAATTATATTATAAAAGAATTGGTCGAGTTTGACACCGACATTTTTTTTTAAGAAGTTTGAAAGTCTGAACCGAAAAGTTAGATGACTCCATGGCTATGTATATTTAAACTATCATAGATTTAATATACGTTGAAATTGGTGTAAATCAAATGAAGTGAAAAAAACTTCTTTAAAACATCATAAAATAAATTAATTGCGCAAGGCCTTTCGAAAGGACATTCATAGTAGACGCACGTTTTCTTGCGCCTAAGTTCTTTCGAAAGGCCCTGCGCAGTTAATTTATTATATAGTGTTTTGAAGAAGTTTATCATTTATAAGCATTTTAAAGGTACTCGGCTATTCATTAAAATAGGCTCTATAAGCATTGTCTATAACTTGCACATAAGATAGAAAAAAAAATGTACAACATTCTTTTTCAATAAATCGTTGTGTTCATATTTTATAAACAAAAGTACATTGTCCGAGATGAAAAAAATACCCCTCTTCCTCTTTTGTTCAAGCAGTTTATTAAAATGTCATAAATATTCTTTTTCTCGAATAAAAGAACAAAATCCTCTTATCTTCCATGAGCACCGTGATTCTACTAAAAGAAGATTTTTGCATCACTTGATTTCGTTGTTATAACATCTTTTTCGGCATGGGGCATTTTTTTATAAATTATCATATAAAATCCTGTTTTCTTAAAGCATATTTGCCTTACTACACTGAAAATCTCGGAATTTAAAATACAGCAATATTTTTCTCTAAGTCGTTCGTCTTTCTCTAAACATTTTAAATAAGATGTTTTTAACAGAATAATATGTTGCGAAATAAAAGCATAAAATGTAAATTTTAACTTAAAAAAGAACTTTATAACCTAGTAAAATAATTAAAAATATATTTAACAAAAGAGAACATTTGAGTTAAACGTTGTTATGTATACCACATGTATACATAAATTTCCGTAACATATTTAAGAATAGGAATTAAACAAGGATTATAAATAAAAATATTTTATAATCAATTTTTACGTACTTTTCGAGTAGAAAATCGTTTTTTTTTATTCAAGATTGCTTATTGTAAAATCGCAATAACTCTATTAAGAATCTGAATAACGCTTTTTTAAATAAGAATAGAATTTTTGAAATAATTTTCATCTAGATATTAAAAATAAAGTCAACTTTAAAAAAGAAAAAAAGTAGCAACAACTACCTTTGACGATATATCTGAATTCATAAGTAGAAGCAGGGTAGATAAAGATACACTTTCATACTGGAAAATGGCATTAAAAATTTTATGATAATCGTTTGCGGAATTCTAAGAATCAATTCCCAATGAACCGAAAGAAACGTACCGAAAAGAATCCTTAAGAAGAAAGCTTAAAATAGTCATAATTGAAGTCTATGCTTTCCAATTCGTATTTTGTAATTTAAATAAAATGGAAGGCATTCTTTTGAATGAATTATTATTCATGTCAAGAGATTGCCATGGAAGACATAAATAATCTTCCATTGAGTTCACAAACTAATTTTAAATTATATCTTCAGAGTATGACAACGTTTAATTCATTTCCTGATTCCTTTGCAAACTGTTGCACCGCTGCAATCTTTATTTATTTATTTATTTATTTTGAAAATGCTAAGAAAAAAACATAGATATTTTTAAAATGGATTTTTCGATGTAAGCAAATTTTTTACATTTTCTCTAAAAATTTCAAATCCATAGTTTGATTAGTTTTCTTAGTTTTAACCAATTTGTGAAAATTGTCATCTTACATTTTCCCATGAAAATCAAATCCAGTTCTTACGCCATTTTGTTTTGTGCTTTTTCAGAAAATAATACTTTTTAGATGAGGCTTTATTTCGATTATATATATCTCTATTATAATAACGAGATGATTTTTATAAAATAAACCTTGTAGAGAAATTTACTATGTTGGGTTTGAAGATTCGTGCAGGATTATTTTTATTAATACAGGAAACTTGTCTCCAAACATGAAAATGTGCTGAAATTCGTCTGAAAAATTACAAAATTAATTCTAAGTTCTAAAATAGGGTTACGCGGCAAAAAGAAGAGGTATCTTCACAACTAATTATATATATATATATATATATATATATATATGTATGTATGTGCAGCGGTCTCTAGACACATCCAACATACATACACGAATCTCTTTCCTTACTATTATATATGAGGAGCCCAGAAGCCAACGGGTACAAGTGACAAAATGCCGATTTAGAGTAAATTGAGTTTAAAGATAATTGATGTTAAATTCGAACATCAAAAACAATTGACTAAATTGAAATAGGAAACACCTGCTTGTTGCATTCTAATCTTTGAACTCTCATTTCAATAACTGTTAAAAAAATAGAGTAAAATTTTCTTTAAATGTATAATTAATCAATATTGTTTGTTTTTCGAAAAAAGTGGTTTATCTCTTTAACTCCCCAAATAATCAGAAAATGACCTATATTTCTTTACCTAAAATGAAAAAAGCATATTTCCAGATACCCTGTGCACTTAACTCAATTTTTTCAATTTTGTCACTTATACCCCTTGGCTTCTGGGGTCCTCATATGTAATACGCATTTTATTTAAATTTAGAATTAAATTACCATTAAATATTCTTAAATAAAAATAATCATATCAGAAATACATAAAAAAATAAATAAAACAGAATATTTCCTATAGCATTTTAGAAATATTTTAAATTGTTTAAACATGTAAAAGTTATGAATAAATCAATTTTATGGGTTGTAATTTATTTTACGACTTATTCAATGGAGCATTATGCATTTAAACTATCCTTTAAAGAAAATCTCATAAATATGATTTAGCTTTGTTTAAGAAGGTTGAATTCAAAGTATTGCAGTTTTGATACATTTACATCTATTATTAATATTTTCCAGAATATATTTTTACATAATATCGTTTATTAAAACAATAAAATGTAAATCTGGATGCATTTTAACTTTCCAAAATATATTGCACCAATAAAAATCCGGGTCATCGTAAAATGTATTGACAATGTATTTAGTTTAATATTTTATATGTTATTTATTATATTAAAAATATTAATTATAGAAAAAATATGCTTTCAGTGTACTGCTTTTATCATGCTTTTATCAAATATCCTTCAATTTTATTGCTATAATAACAATATTAAAAAAAATCAGTTTATTTTATTTTACTTATTTATTTATTATTAGTATAATTAGTATTATTTAACATCCAAATATTTATCAATAATTCAATTAAAATATGATAACTATATAGATATTATAGTATATCTTTGCACAGCAACTTATTATAAAGTTAGTATTATAATGTTAAGTATCAAAAGTATAACATTTTATTTTAAGTTCTTATTAGACCTTGGTTTAAACAAAATACTGCAATTATTATTTACTTTCGTTTAAAAAGTTTGAAATTGAAGTTTTACAATTTTCGTATATTAATATCTATATAACTAATATTGTAAGGGATACATTTTCACAAAATATTGGATATTAAATAAATAAAAAAAGACTATTCATAAGCATTTTCATTAATATAAATGAATATTTTTCGACTAAAAAACTCAATACTTAACGTAAAATTGGGTGAATAAGAACAGCGGGGTGAATAGGAGAGAAAATTCCCGGTCAGTCGAATAAATTCAGTATAAATATATGTTATGTATTTTTAGCTGCCAATTTTTTATAAGAAGATAATGCCATTAAGAGTTAGGAAATTCAGTCTTCCCATGTTGGAAGGAATACTGGGGAATATAAAAAAACTGCAAATGGATCCTCAAAAACCTGATATTTTCAATGTCTTAAAAACTTTATATGTAACAGTAGTAGTTTTCGTATTCTAAAACTAAGATTGGGGGTTTTAAATTAACTGTAGACCTATAAACGATATCCTGCATTAGATTCAATGTATTTTTAAACTTCACAATGAAAAAGCGTAACATGCCTTGTAACATCACAGGTTTAAGATTTAAGGGGTGAATCGGAACACATTTACAGTCATGTTTATATATATATATATACTGTAAGTGTTTAATGTCATATTTGAAAAATATGTATAAATATGTATTATAACAATATTTTGTTTGTTACAGATACTTAAAAAGTTCAAATGTGCCAAGAAATTACAATGTTAAACAAAAAAGTCAACCCCCAACCCAGCAGATATGGAATAGACAATGGAAGAATTTAAAAATGACAAATTGCTAAGAAAACTTGCAGGGAAATATTCTCTGACAATCACAACATTACAAAAATATCTCAAAACGGAAAATCAATTAAAAAAGAAAGAGTTACACACAGTACTAAGAGCTGAGGATGAGGCCGTACTAGTAGATTGTATCAAAACGTGCAGCAATTGGTATTACCCAATAGATTCATTTATCCAATCACTAATAGTAAATGATAACTTAGAACAGAATTGAATTTGCATTAAATTTCATCTTCCTCTATTCAAATAGATTTTCTTAGAGCAAATTTTAATCTGTGTTGAATTCAAAGTTGTTTCTACTTATAGAAAAGTCATAACTTCACTTGCATAAAAAAATAAAGCATTTGTTTGATAGTAATTATTTGTTCCTATTCCTCCCTCATCATTCCCTATTAGTATACATGGTCACAGTGACGTTACTGTGAGTCACTTTCGTCACATCACATCTGTGACCAAAATGCCACCACTCAGTGACGTCACGTTGTGACTGAGATGTGACTTTCTTAAAAATCTTTAGAAATTTATAAATATCCTTCAAAACATGTTATTTACTTTAAAAAACATGTTTCCAGCAATTTAAATATCGTCGCTTTTGTCACAGTTTCCTCACAATGTTAATGTCAAATTAGTCACAAAAGACACATTTTTCACAAATTTGTGACCACTTTGTGAAACGTCACAAAAGAGCTCTAAAACGGCCATAACGACTTCACATTTTAGTCACTGTAACTTCACATCGACGTCACGTGACGTCACATCGACAATCGATAGTCACAAAGTCACAATGTGACTTCACAACGACGTTGCAGTGACGTCACCATGCTTTACGGGTTATTAACTATTTTCTTTAACCATATTAAAGTCTGAATCGAAACAAATAAAGATTAGTACACTTGTTCCGATCCACCCCTACCTGCGGGGTGAATCGGAACACCATTAAAAAAAAAACCATATATATATATATATATAAACTGTAAAAAAAAATGTTTTCTTTTTGATTTAAATTTCAAGAACAAAACAAGACCGATGATTCCGGTCAAAAAATAAAATAATTAATAAACCGGTAGTTGCTCCTTTTTACGTTAAAGTTAAAAAAGTTCCGATTCAGCCATTTTACGGTATGAGCCATTGTAAAATAATTCTTTCTCACATTTTGTACGTTATTTATTATTTTAAAATTTTAAATTATACAAAATATGCATTTTATGTACCACTTTTTGTGTGAGCGTCTTTTTTAAATTACAAAAAAATTATAGCTAAATCCAACAACTTATTGAAAGCTAAAGGAATATATATATATATATATATATATATATATATATATATATATGTATTTGGATTTTGAACGGACAAAATGGACGACAACGCCCGTCCACATAGGGCTCATTTGGTAGACGAACACCTTGAATCGGAAGACATTCAGCGAATTAAGTAGCCTGCGATGGTCCCTGCCTTTAATCCCAACGAACACGTTTGGGACGCCCTTGGACGATCAATTGTAGCTTGAAGACCAGCTCCAACGACTATCGATGAGCTCAAGGGTGGCATGGTGCAAGAGTAAGTACGGTTGTCACAGGGATTGATAAAGACACTGGTAAACTGTATGAAACGCCGATTCGAGAGTTTTCTAGCTGTTAAAGTCTATCATTCACCTTATTAGACATGTTTTTCTCTGACTGACAGACTGTAGGTCATGTGCTGTGCTCGACACTTCTCCAATTTCCTTATTTAGAGTGCAAATTGCGCTCACTTTTTTATTTATTTATTACATGCATTACTCTTGTACCGGATGATATTTTGGCCAAGTTTATATGTTAGTTATTTTTTAAATGCAAAAAACATTTGCCTTTTTAATTGTTTTTATCAGTGTAGTTTAGTCAATAGAGACACTGATAACATTTCAGCAACTTAAAAGGTTAAGGTGATGTAATGCTAGCAATTTTTCGAGAAATAATAATACTTTAAATATAAAAATGTATATTTCTTGATAATTTTTATCGTCCTATTTAATCGTACATTTTTAATGAATTTATTATTATAGTTGTTAAATCTTTTCATCTTGACACAGAATACCGAAGCATTTTTTTTTTGCCTATATCTTTAAAAGTGGCTGAGATATAAACGACTGAATTTCTAATGTGGCTGACATTTTGAAAAAACCAATTACTTGCGTTTTGTAAAATATTTTTGCATTCTTATATATCAATCGACCTCGATGTGAGTGTACATGTGCACAGAAATTTTTAAGATCTCGCCCAACTTCATTAGTTGTTTTCACACATCATGTTTTTTTAATATGGCGGAGACACTAAGATTTCGCCGAATTCGACGACAAATATAAATTTTGTTTATAACTAAAATTAGCTTGTATAAAGTTGACTAATTTCCCATTCTTATTATGTATTTACAAAAGCTATTATTGAATCTTCTACAAGCAGGTTTTACTAATTTAAGCTTTGTTTGCTTAAATAATATTTTTCTCTTTTATTTTAATTAGAAATATGCAAGCTATTTCTTCGTCTTAGCACTGGACGGAAGGACTTCTTGTTATTAGGAGGAATATGGAATGACTTGGAACTCCTGGGCAGGTATGGAAGAGTTTTCCTACTATATGGGTAATGGCATATATACACTATTATTTTTAAATTTTAGCAATATTAAAATGAAAATAAATATAAAACAAATTTTCGTAGGTGCAAAGAAATTAAACACCTAAATATTGTTATTTAAAATTCTGAATCTCAAATGATGTGATCTTAAAAATTAAAAGTAATTATTTGTCGCTGTATGCAAATTTAAACATTGCATAATAATACAAATCTTTGGAAGAAGCAAGTTCTAAATACATTGCATACATTCAAATATTTGAAAAGAAATAGTTTGGAGCACTTTAGCAGAATAAGTTAAAAATCTATTTGCATACGCTTTATTCAATGTGTAATTGAAAGTAAAATTTCATACATTTTTACAAAAAAGAAAAAAAAAATATTTGGAATAATGAATTCACAAATCTTTAATATGAATATATTCTGAATAGGGCTCTCAGTTTTTTTTTTAATTTCATTTTTGAATATTTTATTGTAGTATTTAAATTTTTTTTAAATGTTAATAATGTAACAAACTCAATTTTATTATTATTATTATTATTATTATTATTATTTGTGATTAAAATATTAAATGCTTTTTGAAACTAAAATTTAATTTAAACAAACTAAAACAAACAGTTATTTTGTCCATGAATTCATTTTCTCATCGGAAATATTGGAAAAAGATGTAGCTACAATAAAAAAAAATCAGTTAAATTTACGGCAAAAACTGCTGGCAAAATTGCTGCCAGCAGTTTGTGCCGTAAATTTATCTGATTCCCGATAACCGATTCTTTCAATTATAACACCAGTCAAGGCATTTTGGTTAGTAACTGACTGCAAATAAATGATTGAGATGTTGTTTTTTAATATCATTTTGTATTATAGGTTTAAATGGATTAAAAAGGCTATAAATGTCTCGCTCTAAGCTAAAAGTTTTGAATTTCACTGATTTCTATTTGTTTAAATGCATCTGCTAATGTCATTAAAGTTCTCTGTAAACAATTATTCCCCATAAACCAAAATGTAATAGAATTATTTTGGATGATCCTGTGAATGAATTATTAATCCCATCATACTTCATACATAATACCAAACATGCTTAGAGGACCCTAAATAAGGCTTAAAAATTGCATGATAATCCGAGTGCATTTACGGTTATTAGAGCGTGGACAGACGGACAGTTTTCAATTTTCTTAGAAGGTGTTAAAAAAAAGGAAATGAAAAACGATTTTTTTCTTAAATATCATTTGCTAATAAATTAATAAAGATGTCAGACAACAAACTAACAGGTGTTTATTTTATTACGATTTCGTAAAATCAGCTTACCTTTTTTTGCTTCCATTAGTTAGATTTTTTTTCTAACAGTCACTTTAAGCAGTAAAGAAACATGACATAAATAGAAATTGATCATCGCATTTTTCTCTTGTAGTTTAAGTACTGTAAAAATCGATTTTAAGCTGATGTCCAATATTCCCTGTTATAAAGTATTAGTTTTTTTTTAAATCAAAGAGACTCCTAAATTTGATTTTTTTAAAATGAGGAATAGAAAGTTCTGTTTCTTTTAGTCGATAAACTTAATGTCAGTTATTGATAATTATTTTTATCCAAAGCAGATTTTATAAAAGTAATAAATAATTTTCTTTTTGAAGTAGTTTTTTGTTTTCATATGTGTCCCACATTGCAGTTTTAAGCTCATAAAATGTCACACTTCATTAGTACTCATAAAAAAATAGTTGTATATTCTAGAAAAAACATTGTGAAAAATAATGATTTAGGAAAAAAGAAATCGTCTAATTGAAAAATTGCGTTACGTATGTGAAAGAAAGTATTAGGAAATGAATTTTCTTAAGTAAGTTGCAGTTTTTTAATTATTTCTTTAGACATTAGTCACAATGTGCATCTTTTCAAGCTTCAATAATGAGTTTAATAAAGAGATATTTTTAAACTTTGGCGATTTCGAGAAATAATTATGTGACTATACACTATGCTATGTAATACACAAAAACACACAGATATATGTATATATACACTATATTGCCATTGATTATGGGACACTTGCGATTTTAGACATTTTACTAAATATCTAGAAAAATACATGAGGAATCATCTCGAAACTCTTAGTGTATAAATATAATAGTATACGTCATACATCTCCGTGAATATTTTTTACCGAAACTCCATAGGGGACCGTCAACAAATTAAAAAAGAATGAATATCTTTTGAATAACCCTGTCAAAACTAATGTAGCAAAAGCGCTCAAACTCTAGATTATGATTGAATGCCTTATTGTAATACAATGTGTTCATTTTTATGCAAATAGCATGCATACTCGCAGAGTAATTAAGGTTTTTATAAAAATGGCCCCAAATTTTTCTAAGTTTTTCCCTTATAATTTTCAGAGTTCTTAATATAAAATAATACTTTTTTCAGAAAATATGACAAATAGCATTGCACACAGTACCCTGTAATCAGAATTAAAAAATAATAAAAATTGTATGAAAAATGAGTAGGTTTACTAAATAATTTTTTACTGCGCATGCGTCAAAGATATCAAAATTTCATTTGCATATTATGTTAGCTAAATGTATAGAGCAACTTTTGTAAAAGTCTCAAAATTATAGCTTGAAAATTCTGAAAGTAATCATCTATAGAAAAAGGACAAAATCCGTTGTTTCCAAAATGAAGCAAAAAAATGAGGGATTTTATCCAAAAGTAGTCGTAACATCCCGTATTGTGTATTTTATATTGACACTAATCAATGAATATATGGATACAACCCCTCTTGTTTTTGCTTCATTTTGAGAATAACGGATTTTCTACTTATTCAATTGATGATTATTTTCAGAATTTTCAAGTTATGATTTTGTGACTTTCACAAAAGTTGCTCTATACTTTTAGCTAACATAATATGCAAATGAAATTTTGATATCGTTGACGCATGCGCAGTAAAAAAATATTTAGTAAACCAACTCATTTTGTATACAATTTTCATTATTTTTTAATTCTGATTACAGGGTACTGTGTGCAATCTTGTTTGTCATATTTTCTGAAAAAAATATTATTTTATATTAAGAACTCTGAAAATTATAAGGAAAAAACTTGGAAAAATTTGGGACCATTTTTATAAAAACCTTAATTACTCTGCGAGTATGCATGCTATTTGCATAAAAATGAACGCAGTGTATTACAATAAGGCATTCAATCATAATCTAGAGTTTGAGCGCTTTTGCTACATTAGTTTTGACAGGGTTATTCAAAAGATATTCATTCTTTTTTAATTTGTTGGCGGTCCCCTATGGAGTTTCGGTAAAAAATCTTCACGGAGATGTATGACGTATACTATTATATTTATACACTAAGAGTTTCGAGATGATTCCTCATGTATTTTTCTAGATATTTAGTAAAATGTCTAAAATCGCAAGTGTCCCATAATCAATGGCAATATAGTGTATATACATATATATATATATATGAGGTGTATATGGGCATGCGATTTTTATAAACCTATAAAAACTGCTTTAGTGCTCATGATTACGTTTGGTGATTTTGAAGGATGAATATTTATTTTAAATTTCTATTATTGTTTTACAGGCTTTTGTCTGTAATGCATATCTCAATTAAAATAGGCAAAAGTAAGTTTTTCTGGAAATTTGGCAAAATCTTTTGGAATGCGTTAAAATCTGTCCACGGAAGAACGTACTATTCTCTGTTTCATTTCACCATAGAAGAGTATACAGCAGTGAAAAATGATTGGATGATTTTAATACAATGAGCCATATGTGTCAAAACTTTAGCGAAATTTCGAAAAAAATTAACTTTTTCAACCATCTAGCTCACTGCATTACACATATCCCATACTTTTTATTCTTGAAAACCAAAGGGCCAATATTATGTAATATAAATAACCATGTAATATGTTTTTCGGGAAAACTTCAATGCATACTATGAGAAATACAATGCAAAACATAAAATTTCAAATTTTCAAGCGCAGCACTGACCTTTGATTCCCACCAAATTAAATCCAATGGTCGGACAGCATTAATATTTTGGATTCGTTTCTTTCTAATTTTCATCTCGTTGAGAAAAAGAAATCACAAAAATCTGTTTACCATTTATTCGCAGGTCTCTTGATTCGGATTTGGAATGACTCTTAGTAGAAAACATTTCATTTTCCTGCAATCGTTAAAAGGATATTACAACTTTATACTTGAAAAAAATAACGTTGTTATAACAATTGATATTCGCTATTTATACTACTTAATAGTTTCACTTTGTGTTTTATCCAAATCTATGGAAGATAGTATGTATATACAAGGTGTTTCACAAAGGACCCCCTAACTTTAGAAATCTATAACTCGGAAACATTGGTAGATAGAAATATGAAACCACTGGTGTGTTTATTTTAAAAATTGTAAGAATCTTATATATAAACCAGAAAATTTAGTTAAAAATAGAGCTCATACATGGCGCGGAGAGCGATAGGCGCTCTGTTGAGGCTGATATTGACGTCACTTAGCATGATGCGAATTAAGGAGTTTTCGCGGAGTGGGTCTTGTTCGAAAATGCACGTTTGCTTTTACAAATAGATTTTAAATTAAATCCATATAATTTTGATTTTGTTAGCGTCCGTACAATAATAGACATGTATATAAAAGTATATAAAAAATAAATGTCTATAAAAGACGATAATTCGAATGTTGTTGTTTCTCGCATTTCAATTTTAAAGGAGTCGTTCCTATGGAAACACTGTTTTTGTCTATTATTCTGCTGACGCCAAAAAAATCAAAATTATATGGATTGAATTCAAAATCAGGTCGTAAAAGACAGAGTGCATTCTCGAACAAGACCCACTCCGCCTAAACTTCTTAATTCGCATCAGTGCTAAGTGACTTCAACATCAGCCTCAACAAAGCGCCTACCGTTCTCAGCGACATCTATGAGCACTATTTTTAACTAAAATTTCGGATTTATGTATAAGATTCTTAGGATTTTTTTAATAAAAACACCACATGGTTCATGTTTCGATCTATCACCGTTTCCGAGTTATAGATTTTTATTGTTAGGGGTCCTTTGTGAAACACCTTGTATATTTAAATGCAGTGTTTATAATTTGCGACTTTAATCTTAGTTTAAGCTGAAAATAAATCTAGTAATTACAATGCCGTTAAAAAATCAAGATTACACTGATAAAAATTTGCTGCATTTTGCTGCAACGCACGCCCTTGCTTGTATAGAAAACGGTTACTTGGCCGTGAAATGGAGCTTTCTCATTGGTTGGAATAGAGATATTATATATAAGCGGTGGAGTGCGTTGCAGCAAAATGCAGCAAATTTTTATCAGTGTATATGCATAATTTTGGTGCATTATTTTCATCGATCGTTTTTCAGGGCACCCATTGATCCGTTATTTCAAATCCAGTAATTTTTTAGAAAGAAATTCCTGGCAGATTTCAGCAAATATTAAAAGAAACAGTTTTTTTCCGGTATGTTTCTAAAAATACTACAAAGAATTATTTCATTTAATGCAATTGGTATTTATAAAACGAAACGATTGGGAACCTTTCGTCTTATCTATGTTTAGGGTTGTTTCTGTATATTTGGTATTTGTGTCAATTATTCTTGTGGGAATAGAAGGTTTATTGACATAACATATGTAGTTTATCATTACTTATGGCTTTGTGAAATAGAATTTTCAATTTGCAATAGGACAAAAAGACATCTGACTATTTCAGTCATTAAGACATCTTATAATTTTGAAGGAAATTTATTACCGGAATAATGATAGACAAAACATAAAAATGACACTAAATATATTAATTCAAATGCCCAAATTATAGAAAAAATATACAATAAAGTCGCCAAAAATCTCACAGTTACTTACGACAAGCTTAAACTTTATTGCTTGTATATCTTTGAATAGAACATAAAAAAACAAAAGTGAAAACCCTTTTCAGTTATATAATTTATTAAATGCATTTTAATGCATTAACACACAAAAAATATAAAGGTTTTAATTAGCTAGGCGTAAAGATTATAAATAGCTAATTATGACTTTATGTGTAAATTTGTTAGCAGTGTTAAAAAAAATAAAAATTCCAAACCTCGAATTGTTATTATTATTTTATTCTACAATTGCTTGAGTTAATGCATTGCATTCTGAAACAGCTCTTGGGAATAGAAAAGGTTCTAAATTCGTGTCGACAATTAAATATTTAAAAAGAAATAACTGAAATACATGGATTTTTTTTTTTTTTTTTTTTTTTGTATATCTTTTATTCAAGAATAACTAAATGTTAGTTTCGTTAAGTATTAAAGTAAAAAAAAATGCAAATACTTTGTGCAATGAATTCATAATTTTTTAAATGTTAATATAAAATTTTAATACTATACAGAATCCAGAATTTATATATTAATGATTCTCAAGAAAAACAATATTTGATAACTGTATTATGTTTTAAAATAGTCTAAGCTAATTCTTTTTTCATACAAAATTTAAAATTCATGAAGCTATCATTATGATTTTAGTATTCATGATATGGATTTCAAAAAATAAAAGAGTAGCCAAAACGTTTAATTATCATTTGCAGTATTTTTATTTATTTATTGAAAAATTATTTTCTTTTTTTTACATATATAAAATTTATAGTATGAAAGAAACGTTTTTTATTTTTTTCCACTTATTTAATGTCTATGGTAGACTGATAAAAATGAACGAACATTTGGCGCTGCACAAATTGAAAACATAAAATGGTTAAATTTGCATATAAACTTCAAATATATACTATGGGGGTCTCCCCCTGCGACCTACGCCTGCTAACCCCCATCCAGAGTTTTAAAACATAGTTATTTGTATTTTCTTTAAAAAATATAAAATTACAGACGACTGCCAGAAATAACGATAATGTTTTGTTTCGAGTTACCAAACACTTTAGAATGGAGCATCTTTCCGTTACCATGGTTTCATCAGCCGCTGACGCGACAATTGAGTTTGATTTAGGAAATTGATAGTTAAAATCAGTTAAACATTTGAAAATTCACTTAAAAGCAAAGGTTGTGTTTAATCTTCACCAATACTGTTAAAAATTTGCAGCATTCTGTCCAGGTATAAGAACTTTTTTTAAATGGCTATATAATCGCAATTTATTTATATTCAAAATGTAAAATGGCCAATAGTATCGTCCGAATAGCGTAAAATAACGAATGTATAACCGTTTTATATAAAAACGGTCAAAATATTGCGGACAACTAGTTTCTTATAACGACGCTATAGAAATGTTCTTCCGTACGATTAAAGGGGTAAAAAACACCATCTGCTTGTAAATGATATTTAAAAATACGAAATATACCGTGTATTGAAATTTTGAGTTTATATATTTTGATGGACTTTTACATATTGTCAGTAACAGGTTCTAATTATTTTCTCTCTTTTAATGCACAATTATGCATATATTCATTTTATTATTAAAATCTAAATTATTTATTTTGTTTATTAAGCTATTTACGAATTTACTAAAAAGTATCAAATTCTAAATAGCACAGAAAAACTCGAAAATGTTCGGAGCAGGCAAATTGCATTTATGTTGACAGCAATGCAGACATATATTCGTTTATAATGCATATGTGCTTCATTAGTTTCATGAAATAGATTGAAACACATTTGTTAGACGTGCTACTTTTACAGCATGTGATTCCTTATGTGAAGTCAAATTAATATTGCTATAAATTAATCTTTTTATATTCATAGTTTTAATTTATGGTTTAATTTTACCTCAAATTTGATTTCCGTGCAATAATTTTATTGTTTTAAGCTTTTTTTTCTCCGTCAGATTTCGTGTAACTATATAATTCAATCATATTATTGAAATAATAATTTGTTTTCAATTTTAATAGCATTGGAGCAAATGCTCAAGAGAAAAGAGCACATGATATCATTTCTGCATTACTGATGTCATTTTCTTATAAATAATAAAAAACATAGGATGAAGTTTTTAATTTTTACAGCAATTTGGGTGATTGATAATTTCGTGTATTCATTTCAGATAGCAGAACAATCCCAAAGGAAATTTAATAACATTTAAAATTTCTAAATGTAATAAATAAATAAATAAATATATAAATATATATATATATATATATATATATATATATATATATATATATATATTATTATTATTATTATTATTATTATTATTATTATTATTATTTTAGAGAGATTAATATGTTTCAAATTTTAATGACGTTTCTCTCATAGCTCAAAAAGTTGCTAATGATGTCATCTTTGCATTATTAATGTAATATTCTCTTTAAAATTAAAAAGAAATCCAAGCAGGGAGTTTTTTATCCTTACATTCGATTGAGCAGCAGATCTTATTTACCACCATTCGGTTCGAGACGATAAAAAAAAATCGCCATTTTACTAATTGTGATTTCACACGAATACTGCTTATCGAACCCACCGCATGTATACAATTATAGAAAATTTCGTTTACACTTAAAGGAATATGAGTAGTTTTGCATTTATTTCCAGCTAAAAACACC